>LQNS02000303.1:15635327-15647228 GCA_001587735.2 Parhyale hawaiensis
CCCAAGTTAATCGCTGCTTGACGAACTTAGTACCGGTTTCTCTAAAACTTAGTTCGCCCCATGTGTGATTGCACCGTAATTTAAAGCATTATTAAACACTCCCCCCCCTGTGTGATTGCACCGTAATTTAAAGCATTATTAAACACTCCCCCCTCCCCAAGTTAATCGCTGCTTGACGAACTTAGTTCGTCAGCTCAATTCTAGTGTCCCTCTGTGCAGTTTGCAAAACTTATGAGCAAACGTCCGTCTCGCCAGTCGTTGAACGTTCAGTGCTTTTCATGGGTGCCTTTGCTTTCACTTTGCACGACGTGCTAGCTGAACATCCGCTCATTAGTTGAGCTTGGCTCCAGTATCAAAAGTCCTTCAATACCCTGGATCTCACGAACCAAAATAAATTATTTGATGAACAACGAACATTCTCTGGCTCCTTTTGTGTACTGTTCTGCTTACACGCACTGATCCCTACTGTTGCCCTCTACTCTGCATGAACTTCACTTCTTGATCAGAGAACATTGCCTGACGAGCCCTTCCGTTTGGTATTGATTTCTAGGTCTTTCTATGAAATTTTCATGAACAGTTACAGTGACTGTGGCGCTCTAATTAAGATGTGCAAATTTTTTCTGGTACAAACTCGAATTTGCTTCTAATATCGTTGACTCTTTTAACAATCCCAACGCTCGGGAAATATTTTACTCCTCATTTTGTGCCCTGTTCGACAAATTGTGGATGCCACGTGCCTTCAGCGGGTGCTGGTATAGACCATATGAGGCTTACCTGAGATCTCTGTATAATCTGTGTGCCTCTAAGTTATGGTTAGGCACCTATTCTAGCTAGCTAAACTGAACCTAGCCTTAACTAACTTAACACTTACTCTCAGGTAGATCACATATTATACATAAAAGGACCGGGTTCGCTCAAGCCCTACTCAAGCTGTATTACCTGAGTCTACCTCGCTGTAGATAAGGGTTCTATTCTCAAGTATATAATAGGAACAAAAACTCTTGTAGAGACCCATCACATCCCTACTAATGTAGGGTTAGGCCATCAACGATACTATTTATTTCATATACGGTATCATTGGTGATTGAGTTATTTACGTTGTCATCTCATGAACTAGTATTATGAGCATCGTCGCTCGGATGATGTAATCCCTCACAGTTTTAACTTTGCGCGGAACTTCGATCGTGGACTTGCGAGTCGCTTTGCTGTCAGGGCGGTAATTGCAAAACACAAATAACGTTTGAACAAGATTGATTCTTAAGAGTTACCGGTTTGAGCTTCTAACGTGAAATTCGATTTAAAGCAGCTAACTAAAGCCCGCGATTGAGGTTGCAGACACGTTAAATCCAATCGGGTCAGATTCTCTACCTTGTTACGTGCGATTCAGAAACGCCTGCAAAATATATGTTCGATAACTCAAATACCCGCAGGAGGCGAGATGTGCTTATGTCATCCTCGTCATGGCCTGCTATTGGATGACAGAAGCTATCCCCATCCCAGTAACTGCCCTCATCCCCGTCTTTGCGTTCCCCCTCCTGGGGGTTCTGTCCACTGCGGAGCTCTGCCTCGTCTATATGAAGGTAAGAGAAGCCCTAAGGAAATGTTATTTCTGTATTATAGGACACTATTGATATAAGGAAGTCTAATTGTCGTACTAAAGTACCATTAAGGTTTAGAATATCTTTCTCCACTGACATAATTTGCTGGCAGTTCCCTTGTAAGAGTACTTTCGTGTTAGTTGAGGACGGCGATAATTATGGTAACAGTAAAGTTGTAGAACTTGATACTTCGTGTAAGTGTGGTCCATTCCTTGCTAAAGTACCTTTAGGTTAGTTTCTCTCTTTTAATATAGTTTGTGTGTATACACTGAAGAAGCTCTGCCACATTTCGACGAAGGGTGGCCCCTAACACTGGTTTTGTCCCAAACTGTGGGGAAACTAGTGCCGGAGTTCTCAGAATCCAACATTTGTACTGGCATCTGGATATCGTCAATGTAATGGCAGAGTTTAGATGTTTATCTTATTTTACTTATCCTATGCTGCATTCCTACAAGGACTCCTATATATAGCTATCTATAGGAATGCAGAAGGAGAAGAAACAATTTTAGCGAAAAAGCACCATCTGAGTAAGGTAGGGTTAACCCTTAAAACTGTGTCATGTTATTGTCAAGTTGCAATGACACCATCAGTTTTTATTCTTTGCTACGGCGCTTGTTCGCTGAAAATTTTGGCATTTTCTTTGACAAACTGAAACTTTTGCTTGTTTTCACATTTTTGTAGGTACCTACCGGTACTAAAAAATTCAAACAGGCGCTTGGAGGTAATATTATTATCAATAACATAGCCTATTTAGTTCCGGCGAGCATTATGAAAATCCATTTTATCGAGATCAGAGATTCCTTCAGTACTCAGTATCTACATCGTCTTCCAGCGCATCTAGTAATGCAGTAACCACTTTAACCCTTTCGATACTGACGGTACGTGCACGTCCCGCATAAAAATTTTCATTATTAAAACCGGTGCGTTGTTTCCTGCTCTGGAAAGTTGGCAAACATATTCAACAACCCGTCTGAAGTCAGTGATAGTATTTTCTTTATGAATCAACTGAACTATAGCAGAGCTAAAGTGACTACAATGATTTTGTCTTCTATAAGAAGCTTCTTTTAGAACCTCATAAAAAAAGCAAAGTTTCCGTAGCGAAAGGGTTAAGGTACGGGTGTGTTGACAAGTATTAACATTGTATTGCCTGAATTAAGCGTCGTTTTTGTGTGAACACATAAAAAAAAAAAATTTTCTTTACATTAAGCACAATTAGTTAATTGTAAACAACCTTGTAGTTTGAATTTGCGTCAATGCACATTGTCGTTTGTGATGAACAACAGATTAACTACAGCGTTGTGATGAAGAACAGTGTCGTTTACGATTAATTATTATTGCTTTGTAGCTAAAATATTACTTCATTAGTAATAAGAAACCAGGTGTTTTTTTTTATCGTAAAGAACATACTTTTCTGCGTGAAAAATCGCTTTTTGTAACACCCAAATATTTGCACTTAAACTAGGAACAAAACGAGTGAGCTCGATGCATGGTGGCGAATCCTATTACGCTTTCAAATAATTAAAACTCCAATTATTCTACTAAAATATGCCGTTACCAGGAGATATTCGGGTGAGTAGACCATGGGGTATCGCACACTCGTGATTGGCTAAGGGACCTGTGACGTCAGCTGCGATGCCTGTCAAGTGCTGAGACAGCCACTGGATTTGTGTTTCGTTGAACAACCTCACCTTATATAGTTCAGTTATATATCATACCATTTAGGGAAAGAACTGCATGGAAGGAAAGAGTTGAAAGTCGCCGATGTACTGAACATTCTCTGGATGTTACACACCACAATGGACATTTGGACCTAATGGGAACCTTTGCGTTGTTACGTCCGGCAGCGCATTGAAGTTCCCAGGCCTGCTTTCATTACACACACAATGCAGCGACGGCCGGCATGGTTGCATCTATATAGCAGTTGCCGTAATAGCTACCGTACCATGCATCACTACCATGCATCACTTCGCTGTTATTGTACTGTAATATTTCCCACAGTTCCCTGTTCCCGTGCTTACGGAACATCACCTGCACCTCGATCGTCGGAAAGTTAACGAAGTATTCGACTTTGAGATGAAAACGAGCGTTGTGAGAACAGGCGAGGCTTTCAGTAGCGTGAATTTGCGCGAGTGTGGAATGGTCGTCAGCTTTCCTCGGGGTGTTCGCTTCGCTTTCTTTCTGCCTCGGAACTCCTCACGCAGATGGGGTAGTTCAATCTAAGTTTTCAAGCTTCTGCACGTTGTTGAGCAACTCATCTAATTGCAATAACTATTTTGAATTCATTTCCCTTTCAATACGTATTCCATATAGGGATTGATTCCGTCTCTCCTCTTTTATGGGGAGCTGGAGACCCCGTACGTTATATATAAGTCTTCTTTATGTCATTTTTTTTTTTTTGCTATCTAACTTTTTGTATTTAATCTTCGCTCGTGCCCGTTGATATCTTCATTCTACTGAACGTACATGTCTCTTCTCCATTTTTTCTGTGTTGTGTGGCAGCGAAGGCTGTATTCCAAAATTTCTAACGCGAATATGAAACTAATATCAACTAAAGCACTCTGAGAGCGCATACCACCGCCAAGCTAGGCAACGGTACGAAAAATTTAAATTGGCTCTGAAACCCTGATTTTCTTTGTATTACCTCCAAAATCTAAGCATTTTGTGCTTTTTGATAGTAATAACAGTTTATGCAATTTTCCTGGAGATCCGTTCATAACTTTTTGAGTTATCTTGGTGACTAACAGAATAATAGACATACAAACCCGACGAAAACATAGCCTCCTCAGCGGAGGCAATAAATTATGTTAGAAGACGATGGTCAAGGGACAAATATATTGGGAAACGAAATTTTGGATCGTCTCCAAAATGTAATCATCGTTTCCTTTTGATATTCCTAACGGTTCGTGCAAATTTCGTCCACATCCGTCCATTCCTTTTACAGTTATGTAGCTAATAGATGGAAAGCATAACAATAAACCCTGGAAAAACATAACCTCCTTTTCGGAGGTAACAGCACTGGAAACTCAGTTAAACCTTCACTGTAAATTATCAATGGATTCTGCATATCTTGCAAGAAATACATTTATGTGTGTTTGCATTTCCATGTGTCTGCGTTGTCGTGGGAGGAAAGGAGGTGCCTTAAGACCCTCCTGGAAGCTAAAGAGGCACCAGCGCAATATCCTCGGGAACCCTAAGTTTTATCTGGATATATCCAGCCGAAACAAGGCCCAGGTGACCGCAGCTACACGCCAGTGTCTATAGTTTTGAAATTGCATCCTGTGATTTAGCACTGCAATTTTCCATGGCGTGACGTTGGCTAAATTGCCCAGGAAGACGTCGATAGCAAGACACTGATTATATCCACAGGATGTCATTACGTCTGTCCCACTGCCTCTGTTTTGACCTTGCGTATAGATTTTTTTTACGCAGTTCTACGTGCAGTCTTGCCTTCCAAGAAAAATGACGCCTGTTTTGTGCGTGTCAAATCAGCTCATTTTTAACACGGTTTTATTGGTTTTCTGTGCTGTAGTATATTCCTAATGGGAACGCCGTTGTAGATAGCCATAACACAACCTGGTATTTCAGTAAATAACAAAGGACCAAGGTCACTGCTATAAAATGAATCATAGTCTAATTTCAGGAATTCAATAAAAAGCACTAATAAAATAAACGCAAATAATAAAAGTAAACGTTTCGGGAATCAATCCCATCCTCAGTACAATCTGGAAACCAAAATAATAATGAATTTTTTTAATAAGTATAATCTACACTTTATAAACACACATGGGAAACATAACACGAGGTAATAAGGTAAAACGGTAAAAAAAAACGAAAAAAAGGCTGAACTTAAGATTTTGCAATAAAATGGAGGTGGGAACTATAACTATCGTTTAAGGAAGATTGTTCTTTCAAAATGTACAAGGACTCCAGTATTCTAACAATGTAGCTCGATGCACAACTGAACTTATAAACGAGAGATCTTCGCATATCAGCAGGAAGTTTGTCTTTATAGTGGAAAAATAATCTTGAAATCGAATTTTTGAATCGTATTTTTGAATCTAAAATAGTAAAATTAGTCATCTGTACTCTGCTATTGCACTGTTCACTGTGCGAGCGGACTGATGAAAATGGCGGGACAGCGAGAATGCTACCGGTTCGACAACTCCTGCCTATATGCTCGAATACTCTCGTGCGAAGCAAACGAAAAGTGCTACCAATGTAGCTCGATGCACAACTGAACTTATAAACGAGAGATCTTCGCATATCAGTAGGAAGTTTGTCTTTATAGTGGAAAAATGAACCGATGGAAAAATTATTGGTTAAAATAATCTTGAAATCGTATTTTTATAATATATGGACAATAAGGAAACTAATTCTTACTTGAGTTTCTCGGACTGAGGGCCAAAGTATGGAAGTGCAAGATCCGTTCTTTTAGACACCCAAACCAGTGCGTCATGGCTTCTTTTGACGTTGACAACTAATTTACTAATATTCCCTTGAGAGAAACCGTGGACATATGCCTGGAACTGTTATTCACTGATCCGCTAGCTACCGTAATAGGCTTAGGTCGTGCTCATTTTAAGACTTTGTTAGAACATTCTGTATTGAATTCATTCTTTTATTTTAGCGGAAAATTGTATCAGCAGGTAGATGGGGTAGGGAGGGGTCTCCCGCTGGGTCCAACGCTCGCAAATATATTTATGTGCTATCATGAGAACAAATGAGTGTCTTGAGTGTCCCCAACAGTTTCGCCCTGTTTTTTACCAACGCTACGTTGATGATGCGTTCCTTCTCTTTGCTGACGAATCCCATGCGAAACTGTTCCTAGACTATCTAAGTACCAAACATCCCAAAATTAAATTTTCCATGGAAAGCGAAGTGAACGGAAAACTTGCGTTTTTGGATGTGTTAGTCTCGAAGGGAAACTAGCAGTTTGAAACTTCTGGTTTTAAAAAGAACACATTTATCGGATTAGGCAGCAGTTTCTTTAGCTTTTCTCCCCGATTATTTAAGATAAATAGCATCAAAACATTGATTTTCCGTGCGTATAAAATCTGTTCAAGTTACAAGAATTTGCATGCTGAATTTTCATTTGTAATTTCTCATTTGCAACAAAACGGTTTCTCTAGTTTTTTTAATTCAATCAATCATCCTTAACTTCCTTGCTAAAACATATCAGGATAGCAGCACCCCAGCCACTGAAGGACAAAAGTTTTATTTTGCACTTCCATACCTTGACCCTCAGTCCGAGAAACTCGAGCAAGAATTAGTTTCCTTATTGTCCATATATTATACAAATATCGATTTCAAAATCATTTTAACCAATAATTTTTCCATCGGTTCATTTTTCCACTATAAAGACAAACTTCCTGCTGATATGCGAAGATCTCTCGTGTTTATAAGTTCAGTTGTGCACGTTGTGCATCGAGCTACATTGGTAGCACTTTTCGTTTGCTTCGCACGAGAGTATTCGAGCATATGGGCAGGAGTTGTCGAACCGGTAGCATTCTCGCTGTCCCGCCATTTTCATCAGTCCGCTCACACAGTGAACAGTGCTATAGCAGGGTACAAATGATTAATTTTACTATTTTAGGTTCAACCCCTGATCGACCCTTCCGATATTAGAATACTGGAGTCCCTGTACAGTTTGAAAGAACAACCTTCCTTAAACTATAGTAATAGTTCCCATCTTCTTTTTATTGTAAAATCTTAAGTTCAGCCTTTTTTTCGTTTTTTTTACCCTATTACCTTGTGTTATGTTTCCAATGTGTGTTTATGAAGTGTGGATTTTACTTATTAAAATTCATTATTATTTTGGTTTCCAGATTGTACAGAGGATGGGATTGATTCCCGAAACATCAACTTTTATTATTTTCGTTGATTTTTATAAGTGTTTTTATTGAATTCCTGAAATTAGACTATGATTCATTATATAGCAGTGACCTTGCTACTTTACTTTTCTACTGAAATCTAGGCTTTTAGCCACCCGTTCCTATGAAACCTGGTATTTTTGCTGCTAGGACTTTGTTAGCTATTTCAAGACTTTGAGGCTTGACTTATGAGGAACGTAAATTAGGTCCACTGGCTTCAACTCGCTTAATCGCTTACGAGGCGCTCTGACCCTTTATGTCCTATTACGCTCCGAAAATGGAGATTTCAGCCGGTTCAGCGCAATCGAATTCCTTCTGGTGACTGCATTATGATTCATAGTGGCAATTCCGTTGTCTCAAGTCCCGGACAATTCAAGCCTTGACATTGCACAATCTCCCACCAATCAAACGCGCCTTGTTTGTATTTAAAATCTCATTCCTTCCAGAACGAAAGTCAGTTCATGTGGCATAGCGGCCTTATTATTTATTTATTCATTATTTATTTTGTTTATAGTTTTACCCGTTAACTTCATCTTAGTACTCAGCTTGTGCTTCGTGGCTTTAAGAGTACAATATAAAACAAAACCTTTGTACAACAACTGGTACAACCCGAGCGAAGTAGTGTTGAAATTATCACTCTAGTCCCAAACAAAACATCGATCTGCTTCTCTTGACAATCGTTATAACCGTTACAAAGCGCGCTGGTCTTTACAGGAGCAGCCTGAATTGAATTTCAAGTTTCGTAGGAATAGTACTGTTGTACAGTAGCGGAATGGGTTAAGTTGGCTTAATAGTGTTATTCCTTTGCCGATTGAATTTTTGCTGCTGCAGTATTTCGTACATACGTACATAGGCCTACTAAGACTACCTGCCTGTCAAAACTGACGGCGAAGATGCTGCAGCAACAGCTCCTCGTCGTAACAGCTTTGACTTCGTCGTTGCCTGTCTGCCTTTAAAGAGGTAAAAATATATATGTCTTTGACTTGGGAAAGGTGTCTTAGTTGTGTCCATATGAAGCACTAGACCTGGTAACTGTCAGCTACACACAGTTCTTCACGCGTGACAGAAACCAGGCTGATATCTGGTTTTATTCTGGTGCTGAAGACGTCCTGTGGTTTGTAATATCGCGTGCTGCACCTTATCTTACTCCGGCTATAGCGGTTCGATGCAAGGGACATTTCTAATAAATCCCACTCGAAAATATCCAGGCAGTTAACCGATATTATCTAATGCCACTAAATGCTTATGATCGGGTATTATGCTTATGATTTTCTAGTATAGAGTATGACATAACAGAATGAACTAAATTTAAGCGAGGTATCGCGGCCTGAGGAAAGTAACCTAAGACTATAATTATTTTAGGCGACAAACAAAATTTCAAGACTTTTGGTGGACTGCTTGCTGGATATACCGTAAGGAATTTTATAATAATTGTAGATCTAATTGTACCTGGAGTTACAACCAGTAACGAAAAAACTAGTCCACTTTAGCTTTGTGTTTATACTGCGTAGTGATGCCCAATTATAAATAAAGGGATTCTCATTTTACTAATAAAATTTCTATATCTATTCCATCTTTTGGGTCGACACTCTAAGCTGTTTATAAGGAAGTACGGTATAAGCCTTGTATTTATATAACAATTTTTTTATCAGATCCAGTTCTGCAAATCATTCATTATAAACGTTACCTATAGGCCCTATTCCTATGCCATTACCGCCCTATAATGTTTCTACCTATTTGATACATTTCCGAAATGTTATGTTTATTGCTGATTGTAAATATCTTATATTCTTTTTCTCCAAGCCGTCATCCAGTGTCTCAATTCAAACCCAAACTTCATTCAAAATTTTCATCTACGACAGAGCCGTCGCTGGTGTCTAAAGCTTGAAGTGAGGCAAGTATAAGACGTCGAATCCTTCAATAATCAACCGCTTTTTTTACGGAAACGCTCTTGTCGCGTTTAGTGTTTTTTATATATTTCTTCACCTCCTACGCAGTTTCTCGCTTTTTTGAGTTTTGACCCCCGGCCATCTACAGCATGTGCAGAACTTACTCAGGAACACCCGACCTAGCTACGAGCGGTCGGTAAAAGTGCGATGGATGCCAAGATGGCTACTTGCCTTCTTCTCCGTACCTCCAACCCAACCAACACACTCCAGTTCTGCAAGATATGACCCCCTTGAGTTTTGTACGGTTACTTTGGTACTTATTGCCCTGACATAATTGTTGTTATTATTAATCTTAATTTTTGTTATCTGATGCCTCAGGAAACCAACATGATGTTCATGGGAGGCCTGACGGTGGCCATCGCTGTGGAACACTGCAACCTACACAAGAGAATCGCACTCTTCGTCATATTGACCATCGGTGAGTTGCTCAAGGATTTCTTCACCCGTAAATCGCATTGTCTCCCATGTTATTGTAACTGATAATGCTACTGTCTGATTGTCAGTGTATCAGATTTTCTTATAACTTGAACATTCGTAAGACTACAGTCTTGTGGTGGTTGCCATTTTGATCACTGGTGGAGTTATGCCTTAGATGACAATTTTTTCCTTTACGTTCGCTCTGAGTTAAACTTGGGTTATAACTGGTTTTTCAAAAACTAAGTGCGAAAATAAGGATAACATTAAGAGGAGTTGTAAGAAAAAAAATTGAATTCTAGTGCCGAGGAGCGTTGGTCGTTACCATCTCCCTGAAGTCCGTTTGCCAGCTAATTTTTTTCACCCATTCAGGTTACGCACAAATTCCTCGTGATAATGGAACCTTAATCGGCTGACAAAAAGCTCAGGCTGCGAAGCCCCTCTTCTCAAATGAAAGAAATTTAAGTCTATGTATTATTCGTAGTTCTCGGAACAAGTTCTTGATCTTCTCGAAGTCCTTATAGCTATAGCATTATAAATGACGGCAAAAAATTAACACTTTACCAAAACCCCCGCAGTCTTTTGGGCTTCCTCATTTTTCCCCTACCTAATACTTAAGAAAAAGATTCCAAGGTACCCAACTTTTTGTTTCGCCGAAGAAAAAGATTGCAAGGTACCCCACTTTTTTCTACATTTTGAAATCTGAATTTTCTCCTATCTTATTCCCATAGAGCGTGAGAGGAAAGATATAAATATATAAATAAATAAAAACACGACGTGAATTATTATATAGTACTGATTGTTTTTGTTGGCGTCCGTCGTCACTCTCTAAGCGTACTCACCGTTTGTGGGTCACCGAAATCCAACACTGTCGAAATTTCTTTTTAGTCTTCTAGTTTTATGCCAACATGCTTACTTACCGGCCAACCCACCTTATGGCGATCAGTATTTCTCTCGACTTCTTTGCTAAAAATAATTTTTTTGCACCCACCATTTAGCCTACGACGGATATAAAGTTGTCCTCAGAAAGGAAAAAAAAACTCGCTGAAAACCTGCTTTGGGTTGGACCGGGACCACAGGTCTGAGTGGCCGCCGGTTTGCTATCTGTAGTCCGTTACCGCACAGAACTCATGGAATCCTTTCTCATGAACAGCAGCCACTGCTGTGGCCCAGATAAGAAGTTACCCTTTACATAGAGACAGGACCAGGTGTGCCAAATCCAGGGCTACACTACACAAGCGCAGGCTCAACCTACAACGGATGCCCGGCTCACATGTCGTTCACTTCAGCATTTTCTAGGGGTATCTTGCAGCAGAGTAGTAGTATTATTCGCCTGGTTTAACTACCGCTAAGGTGTCTTGGATACAGACGTTCATCTACTATATAATAATTCACGTCGTGTTTTTATTTATATATTTATATCTTTCCTGTCACGCTAAGATTTCAAACTGTAAAAAAAAAAGAGGGGTACCTTGCAATTTTTTTTCGGCGAAAAAAAAGTTGGGTACCTTGCAATCTTTTTCTTTAGTATTAGATAGGGGAAAAATAGAACTAATAAGATAAGAGGAAAATCAAATTTCAAAAGGCGAAAAAAAAGTTGGGTACCTTGGATTTTTTTTCTTCAGTATTAGATAGGGGAAAAATGAGGAAGCCCAAAAGACGGCGGGGGTTTTGGTAAAGTGTAATTTTTTACCGTCATTTATAATGACGGCACGGGCCAATTTATATATATCCAATTTCTTAGGCAGAATGTTGAATTTTCAATAAAGAAGCCTTCTGAACAGTAATAAGCACAGGAGACAGCGGGGGTTTTCCTGAAGGGCTAACTTACTGCCGCCATTTATCGCACACGTGCACCAGTCATTAATAACCCAATATGCCGTCATTTACAATGACGGCTCGGGACACTAGTTTTTTAATAACGAGGATGCACGAGCATCTACTATATAATAATTCACGTCGTGTTTTTATTTATTTATTTATTTATTTATTTATATCTTTCCTGTCACGCTCTATGGGAATAAGATAGGAGAAAATTCAGATTTCATTCAAATGGCAAAAAAAAGTTGG
>LQNS02000303.1:15672943-15691583 GCA_001587735.2 Parhyale hawaiensis
CTTGGAATCTTTTTCTTCAGTATTAGATAGGGGAAAAATGAGGAAGCCAGCGGGGGTTTTCCTGAAGGGCTAACTTACTGCCGTCATTTATCGCACACGTGCACCAGTCATTAATATAACCCAATATGCCGTCATTTACAATGACGGCTCGGGACACTAGTATACCGTATATTTTCCGAGTCCCTTGGGAGATTTAACCCAACGTACGAAATTTTTTCAGGCTGTTCTGCTATGTATTGTTTTTTTTTTTTTTCCTCAGCAGTAACCAGGGCTACAGCTGCAGCTCCTGCCCCTCCTCCAAATGTTCCTGCTCTTACGAAGACGTCCAGGCCCCCATGGACGAGTCCCGAGACACCGTGCTGTTCGCGCCTCCCCCCAACGAGGAGTGCCGCAAGCTGCGGGACATGTGCTACCTCGCCATGGCGTATGCCGCCAACCTGGGGGGCACCGGCTCCCTTACCGGTACTGGGCCGAATCTGGTGGTGAAGGCCGTCATGGACAAGTAAGAACAGACATGCGTCTCGATGTTCTTGTACTCGGCGCTGTGGTCCTGGCTTTACGCTGTTATTTTTTTTACCTCAGATCGCTATTAATCGTTATAGAACCGGTGATAGCAATAAAATCTCAATATTATAATAATGTTTATGTTGATGTTCAGCCTAAGGTGGCGTTTGTGTGTGCATATAGCAGGTTTACAGGTAGAGGTCAGTCATGACTCCATCGTGAGCAATGGTTGCGGTTAGTTTTGACCATCTCATGGTAGCGGCTACCAATCACTCTTGATAATGGTGTCATAAAAGCCACTCCCACGTTCTCTCTTAAGCTCGGTGCCCACGTTACTTTCGTTGCCGTAGCAACCAAATGCAACTCAACTAATCCGTTTACGTACCCGCGGCACGGCTTCATCTTGCACAAACTATTGCTGCATAAAAAATTGTCGAAAATTTCAGTCACTGCTGCAATTTTTGAGTAGCAATGGTAAACTTTCAACTGTCGCTTCTAATTATGAGCAGTTTAAGTCCACAAAAATTGATATTTTAAGAATTAGTGCAGGTTGTTCATAGACGACGTGGTGAAGTCACGGCCATGACTACGCAGTCTGATCAGTAAGTGCTGAGTTGACTCTAGGCAGCTAGCGGCAATGAAAGTTGTTAGTGAGCACCGGGCTTTACAGAGATGCAGAGTCGTAAGTCGGTAGGACTCGGATATTTTTTGGGCAGTAGTCGGACTCTCGCGTATACCAAGAGTCGGAATTGAACTTTCGCGTATTTCAGGAATTGGAATCGATGAATAGAAGCCTTGTTTGACTAGAAAGGGAATAAAAGTCTATTGGAACGGGAGATTTTTGGGCTCTATATATATGGAGTTTGTGCTGCCGCCGTTTATTTTCATCTCTATTCACATAAACATGGACTCCCCAGTACCTTTCACGGTGTCACGTTCCGTACATGTCTTCACGTGTCACGGCCTGCAGTGGCAGCGGAGGCTCAAAAAACGTTCGTATCATGTCTAGGCGCGTCAGTGGAGTTGGTTATCAAGTTCAAACGCTCTGTGATAGTCATTTAAAAATCCATCGAGGACGGCGAATTTAAGGCCATTTTTGAAGTACCCGACAAGTTGAAGGCTGGTGCGTTGCATGTTCTTCCTCGCAGTTTCTAAACAAAAACGCTTTACAACCAGTAGCTGAGTAGTTAAGATTGCTGACCAGCGCATTATAATGATGTCAGACGTTCGAGTCCAAGAAAGGAGTATAAGTCTCGATTCTTGATAATGTAGTTTCAACAATTCCACCCTTCACAAGAATTGGGGGCCCTGGAGCCCTGGAGCCCGACCATAGGTCGGTAGGTCTATGGTCGACTGCAGCCGAGCACTCATGTGAGCACTAGTCCTCTCAGCCGACATAGTATTGGCCGTAGGGTTGCATTAGCTACGTTCATTCACCCTATGTCATGGGGAGCAGCGTCCTCAAGGGACCTTACGGGTCACCTTAGTCCAATATTGGACCAGGTACCAGGGCATCCGAGATACCTATACTGTAGTTAGGGACTCCAGTCCAAGTGACTGTACCTTCACATTAACATTGTGTGTGTTTCTTCTTCCAAGTTGGCTACCATTGTTGGAAACTCGTTTCATCAACAGGGCCTAACTTTATTCTTTGGATTTTCTTTGGGGAAGTGTAGTTTATTATCGGCTATCACAAAATGAAGGCTGAAACTGAAAATGCAGTGTTTGAAAATAATGTAACTCCTTTGATCATCCAGCTTTCGGTCCTTTCATTCACTGAAGTCTGAAGATAATTCGAAGAAATGGAGAGCTCAAGCTCTGAAAAAAAAAATCAAATATATTGAAGAAAACAATTACTTCAGCAATTGTTTTTCATATACTGGATATGGATTGATCTCTGCCATGAAAACTAATATTTATATTGTGTTCAGGAGTTTCCCTGGCGTGAATGTCATCAACTTCGCAACGTGGATGGCATACAACGTTCCTGGCATGCTCATATGTGGCGTACTGGCCTGGGTGTGGCTGCACGTGCTCTTCATGGGATGCAGGTGAGGAAACAGAATACTGGGGGTGGGAAGACAAAATGATAAACAACTAGAGCACTCTGAGAGCGCATACCTCCGCCAAGCGAGGTAACGGTAACAAAAAATTCAAATTGGCTCTGAAACCATAATTTTCTTTATATAGACTCCAAAAATTAAATCATTTGTGCCTTTTGATACTAATAACAGCTTGTTCAATTTTCTTGAAGATCCGTTCATAACTTTTTGAATTATAGTGCTAACAAAGTTTTGACAAACCTGAGTCAAACATGCAAACGAACATACCGATCTGCACCAAAATTTTATCATTCATGTCTTTTAACATTACTAACAAACCCTATAAATTTCATAACGTTCCATTCATTATTTTTTGAGTTATTGTGCTAACAAACATAAAATTGAAAACAGTGACAAACGAACGAACAAACAGATCATTACCAAAATTTGGTCATTCACTCTTTGTTATATACCTAACAGCTCATGTTAATTTCATTAAAATCCATTCATAACTTTTTGAGCTTTGGCATTGAGTAAAATGAGGCAGACAAACAAACTAACGGATGGAGATATCTTCACCAAAAGGTAATGATGTGTTCCTCCTAACATAGCTAACAATCCCTGTAAATTTCATTCAAATCGGTTCATAACTTTTTGAGTTATCTTGATGACAGACAGACAAACAAACATATAGAAAAACATGACGAAAACATAACCTCCTTGGCGGAGGTAATTATATATCTGGCTTTGCCGTTAATGTTCTGATATCCTGCTGTTTTCATTACTCCTACTTCAAAGTGAACGCCACCCTCTCTCCTTTTAGTAATTTAAATTTCTATTAGAAGCAATGGAAGGTAATTCTGTATAGAATCCGCATAGGCCACACTTAGCACTAAGGCAACTCATAGACATTAGATGGATGGATCGCACCAAACCTTATTGTGATGATTGTATTGTTCGTCTCACTGTGGAACATAGCCTTGTGGAGTGCTCTTATTTTTGGGAGAGTAGAACTCGACATTTCCCAGGCGGGCCACATACCCTCAGCTCCACAGCCTATTAGGTGATACTTATGCGGCCCATCATGGTGCGCTGTCTTCCTTTTTAACTGAGATTGACTACATTTGTAGAACATGAGAAATTCGCTTCGTTTCAAATAGAACCACCTTAGGCCTTCGAATGTCTCATCATAAACAAATAATGTAAAAAAGGAAATTCATTACTGAATCGCCTGAGTTGCGACTACGGTGGTTGAACTGGAAATATAATAATAAAATTATTACTTCGTACCCTTACGTTGCGTAATAAACATCTTTATGACGTCATTCCTCCAGTTGGAGCTCAAAGGTAGGTTTAATTCACCAATTGAACTTGTGTAGAACAGAACTTTTATGTATGCTCTAATGCTCTAGAACTTTAATATCAAAGTACAAATAAGAGAAGAAGTCTACTCGCATAGATCCCCCTGTTCCATAACCTACATTCTAAGATCAGAGAGTGGACGTAAAATGTTTACCGCCATACCGCGTGTGAGAGGCTTTCGTTGATTGGTTGACCGCCGATCTTCTGAATGGCGGCTGATACTGTACGACATTTTGTGTTAAATAGTTGACTGGCGATTTAAAAAGCATAGTTTGATGAAGTGATACCTTTCGTGACCTAGGTTTAGCATGTACCTATTTACTTGGTGCAATATCCGAAAATAGTTTTTTTTTAATACTTTTCGTGTCACTTGTAGATGGGGTAGTGATGTACTACACTTACGTGAATACCTCCTGAGCTATCCGACTTGGCGACGAATGTAAAAGAGAAACTATTTTATGACCTTAACTTCGGCAGCAGTTTCTTAACCCTGCATAATATCGCCGGAAGATTTCGTCAGCTATTATTTCATGCTTTTTCTGCCATTACTATCTAAAAATTCAATGTCATGTGCGGTTAACTTCCTGCATATGGCCACGATTACTTATCTGTTGAAGTTGTTATTGGGTAGCGTGCAAGAAGAGGAGCGTTGACACCCCCGCTTTTTATTTCATGGAGGTTTTATGTCTCATTTCTGTTATTATTGGCGCTCATGACAGGCGTCCCCGTTTTCTGATGTTTAAAATTAACAGCACCTAATCTGACTGGCCCAACTTATTTTCCTATCAGTCAACCAAGATAGTTCGTGCAGTATTTGTTGTGAATTCTCTAACAAAAACTACAAGACCTTTTTGGTTTACCACACACAGTAAAAGGGATTCAATATAGCTTGATTTCCGCGCATATTCGTGCGTGGGCTCCACGTATCTGTGTCCCTTATTTCTTCCTCTGTCAGATCGCTTTTGTTTTGGAGATGGAAGCTTATACTATGCAGTGAAATAACTTTATCTCCACCATTATTAACAGAAAATATATCCACAGTAAAACGAACATTCTGGAGAGCAACAAGGAACGCGATGCGCAGATCAGCAAAATCCTGAAGAAGAAGTACCGCGAGCTGGGCCGCATGACCTTCCATGAGGTCATTGTGCTGTTCCTCTTCGTGGTGCTGGTGATGCTGTGGCTCTTCCGGTCTCCTGGATTTATGACCGGCTGGGCTGACCTCTTCGAGGAACATTTCCCCGACATGTGAGTTCATCGTTTTTTTTTCTGCCTCTAATAGACACATTTGTGTACGTGACAAACTGCGCTATTGCTACAAAAAGCGATATTTGATTCAGCAATAACTCGCCCGTTCTGTGTTATGAGGAGTTAGTTATACGCTCCAAGGCAGAGCCCATAAGTTAAACCTAGCTTTACCTGGGCCTTTGAAACCTCTTTCTTGCGGGTCCACTTTACTCCCTTCTTTTTTGATAGTGCTACTTATGATGCTCTCTTCTGTTCATCCTCATCTTTGCCGACTTGCTGATTCCATGCGCAAGTAAGTAAATAAGAGGTGGAGACTTGCCAAATGTGTAAAAATAATGTGCTTGTATTTACAAATAGGCGGAGACTTGCCAAATATTTATAT
Organism: Parhyale hawaiensis; assembly: GCA_001587735.2. NCBI lineage: Eukaryota > Metazoa > Arthropoda > Malacostraca > Amphipoda > Hyalidae > Parhyale > Parhyale hawaiensis. The sequence continues at coordinate 15,678,482 of LQNS02000303.1, forward strand.
ACTAACCAGGCGGAAATTTGGCAAATATTAATAAATAGTAGCCATATAACCATGCACACTAGAAGCTTGTTGCTCAATTATCTCAATTATATTCTGCTGCTGAAGGCTGTTCGAGTGATGAAAACTCCAAATGCGAATGACGCGCGCGAAGGAAGCTGCTTCAACTGGCAAAGGTTCAATTACATCAGCTACGTAAGTACGCTCCGTAGACGAGTCCTCATTCGGTTGAAGTGATGATTTGTTTGACTAAAACAGGTCGTTTGAGTTACGGTGTCGTGACTGTATTTGGACTATATTGCAGACACGTGGATGATGCCACCCCGGTGATGCTGATCGTCTTCCTGCTGTTTATCCTCCCGAAGGAACCCCGCTGCCTGTCTAAACGTCGCATCAGGGAAGGTGGGGACTCCCGAGCTTTAGTTTTCGTACGATTCAGGTTTTTACGACTTTGTATCTCCGCCAAGGTTATGTTTTCGTCGGGTTTGTCTGTCTGTTATTATCTTTGTCTCTTTGTCAGTCTGTCACTAAGATACTCAAAAAATATGGAAGGATTTTTATGAAATTTGCATGAGTTGTTGAGTATAACACGAAGAGTACTTGACCAAATTTTTGTGATGATCTGTTTGTTTGTTAGTTCGTTAGACTGTCACTGTTTTTAGTTATTGCTTGTTAGCACAATAACCCAAGAAGTTTTGAATGGTTCTTAATGAAATTTAGAGGAGTTGTTTGTTATGTTAAAACACATAATATAAATGATTAAATTATGGTGATGATCGTTTGATCTGTTTGTGAGTTTGACTTATGTTTGTTAGAATATTTTTTAGCAGCATAGCTCGGTAAATGATGAACGGATCTTCAAGAAAATTACTGAAGCTGTTAACACTGTTCCTACCCAGATTTGCCCGGCCTGGAGCGCCAAGAAGCTGAGGAGCGTCCTAAGGACGAGCGGTGCCTCACCTGGCAGGCAGTCCAAGAGAAGCTACCGTGGGGCATCGTGCTCCTCTTGGGGGGCGGGTTCGCGATGGCGGAGGCAGCAGACAAGTCCAAGATGTCTCTGCTCATTGGGGAGCAGCTGAGTGCCCTCGCTGTTCTGCCAAAGGAAGCAATTGTGTTTATCGTAACGCTGCTGACGGCCATGTTGACCGAGTCCGCCTCCAACACCGCCACCGCGTCCATCCTCATGCCTGTCCTGAAGGAGCTGGTGAGTAGACGTTTCTGGGAGATTGGAAAAAGGGCGGTTTGACGTGACCGAAACAAAGTTTTAGGTGACGTCACCTCTCCCAGTCTGAAATTTAAAGCCAATTATCCTATGCCATTGATTTTCTGTTAGGTAGCCAATCGTGTTGGCGCGTTTTCCGTCATAAGAAGGTCGACTCCTGTCATTTCTTGCTACCGTATCCTGTACTATAATTAACTATAGTCTAACTATTCTGCGAAGGTCTGTGAGGTCGTCCAAGCCTATATTTTAGTCACAGACAATGCAGTAATTCGGAGATACCTAACTCGGGAGTGTAAAAAAATTTTGTGTTCAACAGCACATTGTAATTTTGATTTCCTTTTCCGACATACAGCTTCCCTGGTCTCTCTTTTATACAGTACTGATATTTTGCATACCTGATGAATATTCTACGTAACGGATTTTTACGTTTTTGCTTCATCGTTTTCAGCTACCTACGTTGCTTTTGAATTTTATTTTTTATTAGAGAACGAATTCTGTTTCACGAGTTATTGTTAGTAGATACTTTAAATTATTAGGCTGCTCAAATTTCAAAATTTATTGCCAATTCTGTAAGACTATTAGGTTTCATGACTATATGATTTAGTTCCCATTCTTTGGCCACGCATATGTCAAGAGCAGGATTTGGGCAGTGTTGGAGAGTTTATTGTTTGGTCGATTAAAATGAAACTTGGTAGAGATCTGTAAAATCGAAAGAAAAATAGTTTTTACTCATGTACTTTTTTCCATTTTCACCATAGAAAACGAGTTATTCGACGAAAACGTGCTTAAAGGGGGGCTCGGGAAACCCTACTTCTACAGATTTTGAGCTACAGAGATGATTTTGATTTCAAAAGAAGCGGAATATTATCCTCTATAAAATCTAAGTTTTTCAGTTTGATTTTCGCAGTAGTTTTTGAGAAAATTAAAAAAAAATCGAAAAAATTAGGGTTTTTCCAAAAAGTGCTCTGTCACTCGTATCCTAATATAGCAATCAAGCAGAAAAATACAATTCGTGCAAAGAATTAAATTTTGCTTATTTTGATACCAATATTATCTCTGTAGCTCAAAAACTGTAGGAGAAGTAGGGCTTTGAATTCGAAAGATGATTTTTTGGGGAGCCCGCACTTCCGGTTTCTTTAAATAACTCGTTTTCTATGACGAAAATGGAAAAAACAAACATGAATCTGACCCACATTATTTACCAATTTTATATATCTATACAAATCGGAACAAAATTTTTTTTTTTTGGTCGTATCCTCGAATGTCTTCATGAAATTTCCCGCCAAAGGGTTCAAATTTTGTTTCTCTATATTTCTTCCGATTTGAATGAAACATGGTACAGGTATATTAAATCGGAATAGAGTGTGGCTTGGACTCATGTACTTTTCTCATTTTCGCCATAGAAAAAATTTATTCAAATAAAGCTGTTTTTTCGTTTCCCTTGAATATATAACTCGTTTTCTATGGGGAAAGTTGGAAAAAGTACATGTGTCTAACCCTCATTTTTTTTCAATTTTACACAGATCTACAGGAAGATTGATTCAAATCTGACCAAAATATTTTTTAACTCTTCTTGGCAGGAAACTAAAAAAATGAACATTTTTATTGATGTACCGATTTGCATGAAACTTGGTAGAGATACATAAAAGCAAAACAGAATGTGGGTTAGACTCCTTTACTTTTTCCACATTCTCCATGGAAAACGAGTTATTCACAGAAGAAAGGTAAAAACTGTTTTCTTTGAATGACTAGGGAAACGTACATGAGTCTAACGCCCTTGTTTTTCAGTTTTTCGAATCTCTACCAAGTTTCGTGAAGATCAATCCAATAATAAAAAAGTTACTGAAGTCAAAATATGTGCTTTAAAAAATGGGTCCACAACCAACCCCAAACCCCATTCGACCACCCCTAGCCCCTATTCTACCCACCTATGGTTGCAGTAGCTGCCTAAAACTTCGCCTGCTTGTCTGTCTGATGTATAGCTACTGTTTAGTGCAAAAAAGATTCCTCGAATTTCGTGGATCTTCCACCCAAACCCTCCCCTTAACCCTATACATACTTGCCATTCTGTGTTATTTTGCTGCAATTGTCCTATTGTTTATCAAGGGATATTAATTACTTTCTATTTTTAGATGCTTTAACTCTGTGACCTTTAAACTTGTAGAGTATTGGTATCGAGGTGAACCCCGTGTACCTGATGCTGCCGACGGCCGTCAGCTGCTCCTATGCCTTCATGCTGCCCGTCGCCACGCCCCCCAATGCTATTGTGTTTGGTGCTGCCAATATGAAACCCATCACCATGGTACGCTCATCTTTCATTACCTCCACCAAGGAGGTTATATTTTTGTCGAAGTTTGTTTGGCTGTTCATTTGTTTATATGTCTGTCACCAATATAACTCTAAAAGGTTTGAACGGATCTTCATGACATTTGCAGGGAATGTTAGGTATGTTAGGAGGAACAGATGATTGACTTTTGGGGTGAAGATCAGCCGAACTGATGGTTTCTCTGGCTTTTTTTTTTACTTTGAAACATAACTTAAACAGTTATGAACGAATATTCATGGAATTTACCGGAATATTTCGAAGAGTAACTGACGAAATTTTTGTGATGATCTCTCTGTCCTTTCGTCAGTTTATTCATGTTTGTAAATTGCATAACCCAAATAGTTATGAACGAATCTTTATGAAGTTAGCAGGAATTGTTACAAAAGGTAAAAGGCATTGGTGACCAAATTTTGGTGATGATCGGCGCGTCCATTTGTGTTTATCTAGCAGTGTTTGTCGGAACATAACTCAATAAGTTACAGGCAGATCTAAAAAAATAACATGTACATACTGTTCTTGATGTCAGGAAGAACAAATGGACGAATTTTGCCGACTATAGAAAAGAAATCCAAGTTTCAGGACTAATTTTAATTTTTCGTTATTATTTCCTTTACCTGACTGAAGTATGGGCTCTCAGAGTGCTTCATATTTATTATTAAGTAAATTTTACTATTATCTTTGGCTCTCTGACCCAAATATCTTTATATATCAACAATTGTATCAGCAATGATATTTGTTTTATCAATAACTGTATCAGGCCTGTTTATCTTAATGTCACAACAACAGTATCGAACCTGATTATCTTAGTGTATCATGAACTAAGTTCATCAGGCCCGAAGACTTAAGCGAATTCTCAGAGCGCACACTATTCGATACTGATAATATCCTAATGGAAGTACATTGTTTTATTTGTTTCATTGCGGTGCTAATCAGTGTAGGTTTTATGTCAACCTATTGTGGGACTTTTCAGTGTGGTTTCACGGTGATCGTATATTGCATTCGACGAAAATCCGGAAGTTGGTTTAAAGTATTTGGGAAAGAGTAAGAAGTTTTCTGCAGATTTGAACAGCGTAACGTATATCAGCGGATGGAAATGTTTGCAGGAGATGAAAGTGTTCATTTGTAAGTCTTATTTGTTTCAGAGCAAAAAAGTTCTATGTAACCTTTTTTTTTAATGTAAACATCACCATTTTCAATGAATGTCGCCATAACTGCAAAAATAATCGTAGTTATTGGCTCACTGATTGCAGTTATAATAATAATTGCAGGGATAGTAGTAAAATAACAGAACAGTAATTCTAAATAATACTACAAGAACTAGGTACATAATTTGATGTAAATATAAATTTTCCAGATAAAGGCAGGCCTGGTTATGAACGTGATCTGCGTGCTTGTGGCCACCCTCATGATCAACACACTCGGGGTCGCCATGTTTGATCTTCAAAATTTCCCTGACTGGGCCGCCGTCAACTACACGCTCGCCACAACACCGTCCTCCTGATACGCTGTAACGTTCTGTAGAATCTGTAAATTTTTTACCGTCTTGTAGAATTTGTAATTGGTTTGATTTTGCACGTAAAATAAATTTCTATAATTTTATGAGCGTCTGTAGACCGTGAACATTGTTATCGTATCGTAGAATAATTGTAGATTGGACTGTATATCAATTTATTCAAGTTGACTATGGAATTAATTTCTTGCCTACCTGTATTTTATTATATACGCCTGTAGAACTTTCTTTTTCTTAAATGCTGCTCGCAATGGCTTACCTATGCAGCCGCGTGGAGAACATATTCAGTATAATGTAGTATAATATTTCACGAACACAGTGATACTGCGTTTCTTGAAGTTAGTGCGTCAACATAGACACTTATAGGCTTCTACACTTAAAGTTCGAATAGCGTGCTGAGCCGCTCTAAGACAAACGCTTAAACAAATGAAAGTAAGTGCTTTGGGCAGGGAAGTACTCGTTCTATGAGACTTATTATTACAGTTTCTAAATTATCTGCTTGCAGTATAAATTCGTTCGTATAATAGGTCATTATCATGAGGCTGCCACTGCATCTGTAGAAGTCGTCACGAAATTTTACTTCTGTTGCCCTGGATTCGTTTTGTGCGCTACACCTCTGACAAATTCTGTCCGAAAGTTTTACTGTGATCCAAAGAACGTAAGCATAGTTATAAAGTTTCGTACAATCGCTGCCCAGCGTACATTAATCTACATTTATCATTCAACGGAGCACTGATATGCAGTTTATATATCCTAATATTTTGCTATTAGCTTTGGAACATAATATTTGCCAATTTTACTTACTTTCTGTGATATAATGGACTTGCATTTTTAAATTGTACGTAGAAGTAATCTGTAATTCTATATCTTATGTTTTGATTCATTAGTAGAAGGTAAGTATTGTTTGCCAGTTCTTTCTTTCTTACGTACTGTAATGTGCTGAATTTATGTTTATGGCTGAACGTTTAAGTGAATTTCATAGTAAAATCTTCTACAGGCGGTCCTCGATTTACGACGGGGTTCCGTTCGTATGATGCTGTTTAACTAAATTTTCTTTGTAAGTAGAGTATTCAGTAAAAAAATTAGTGCACAACAACTTTATCCTTTGCTGTTGCCTAAGTAGCCATTGTTGAATTCTTAAATTACAATATACTGCAATTACCAGCATTACCGTATACCTTCATTATAATTTAAAACAACATTATCAATACCATTTACCTAAATTACCATTACCATTGAACAATATTGCAGTAACCTCACACCATAACGTACGGCAGCTAAATATGTGCAGAAGTCTCTCCCTTCTTAACACATCACTCGAAAAATATGTTAAAACAGTTTATAAATGATGCTTCAGTGAAGTAAAACTGCATGCAAACACAAGTTGTATGAGCGCATCTGTCACGTCGAAACAACGTTATTCGGGTGAGTTGTGGACCGCTTGCATAAATAAAAGGTAAACATTGTAGTTTTCCTGTATAATATGACCCATATTACAGCTACAACTGTCTTATTATAATAGTGATGAAATGAATGCTACTGCGCTTGTTACCTAACCAATACTCACCATTGACTAAACGCGCCGGTACCCGAAAATATCTAATTGGAAAAAAACAGGCCTTGCCCCCTAACCTACCCGACATAGAACCCGAATTTTTACTAATTTACCCGAAGTTAGTTCGGGTATACCCGAAAATTGGGCCTAAAGTGCAAAAAACGGACAAAACTTGTCCGCGCGTCGATTTTAGTAATGGGTGATCTCACCTTGATCTAGATTGTATCAAATTTTCAAAGGTTGACCAAGTTTCATGCTTACTTCTATTCAACTTTTATATGTTGACAGTGAATTCTTGATGTTATATGCAACAACCGATTCGCCTTAAATAGACTTGTCAGTGCAATTTTTTCAATATCATTGATAGTTTTATTTTTATTAACTTTCGGAGTGACTCGAATATTCATATAAGACTATTCGGTGTAAATGAACTACCGATCATAAATCTGGCTCTGTCTGGGACCAGATGAAAATTTGAAAAAAATCCTAAGTTTACATGGACAGACTTTAGAACTTCTATAACTGAATTTTTCCCATTGATCAAGATAAAGCATGCATGGAAAAGACAAACAATTGCTGTCTAATCAATTTAATTAAAATCTCGTTTGAAATATCTGAGGTTCTTACCAGCTCAACAAAAATTTACGGCCAGTAACACAAAAAGTAGAAAAACTGTTTGCACCTATGTTGACATGAGCAAAATAAGGACTTGGTAATAAGTCAGGCCTCCGTTCTTGTTGATATCCACAAATATTCCTGGGGCATGCTTTTAATTAGGATTGCCAATAGGGTTAGGGGAAGATTAGTCCAAGCGGTGAAGATAGATCGTGATCATTTGCTATCTCGAATGGTTGTTTATTTCTATACATAGTCCTTACATTCATTCCCAAACGTTCTCGGTCAGAATCAGATCTGGAGAACATGCTGGGTGGTGAAAACGTTTTTCTCCTGCTTACCTTGGGCATAGTGACACCTTTACAACGTGAGTGACGACAATCTCTAACTTAGGTGAAATCCATGCGCTTCCCTACCGCTTTACTGCTCTCAGATATATATACATTTTGCACCAAAAACACGATACTAGCGAGTTACAGCAATTATTGAAACTGCTCAAAGCTGAGAATAAGTCTACTCAAAGCTAAAAAGGGCTAAGTATGCACACGTCACAGTGAATCAATGTACTCTTTAACAGAATAATTTTTACACGGAATTTTGAAACGTTCGTACTACATTGGCTTCATCAATTCATAAGAAAATTCATTGTAGGCTTGGATGTTTTGGTTGAATAGCAAATGTTTTTCTATTTTGACTCACACAGTGGAGATGGTAAATTAAACCTATCATTTCTGGTATTGTGAACATTTGAGGAAGAAATTGTGGGTAATGAGAGTCACAGAAATGATTTCTACTTGTTATTGCCATTTGTAGAAAATATAACTATAAAAGACTTATGCATATCCTTAAATTTCAAAATTCTTATTCTGTAAATTTCATTTCTTGACATTAGCAACATATTATAAGCGTCTTTTACTTGCTTCGGCGGTGCATATACTACACTATTAGCGTCTTAGTCAACGTTGGGTATAAACCTTGGAGTAGAGAGTATCGCTGCACATTTCTGTGGGACGTTTGATTACATTATTTGATGCTCCTCCCCTGCAACTAAAAAGAAGAGACTAATACAAGATCTTTAGAACTTCCTTAGACTCGCATTTTGAAACTGAATAGATTGTTCCTTTGGCTTTACTAAGCCTTTGAGATACGTATGGTATATTTCAATTCACAGTCTGTTAGGTCTCTCAGGTTTTAAATAATTGCACCCATTTTAATTGCACTTCGTGAAAGTACAGAGGGAGCCATACTTGGAACCTTACCGGACAGAAAAGCATTAGCTTTAAGTCTGTTGTTAGAAAGCCAACCTAGATTATGGCGTGAGGAGCATAGGATGGACCATACGCCGTAGGGTTAGGTTATGTTAGTTTAGGTTCGCCCATTCTATGTTATGGGGCCCGGCGACCCCAGGGGGTTCCTGTAGGTTACCTTAGCCACTAGCTAAGCCTTCGGGACGTCTGTCTTTCGTGCCCACTTTGCTAACTTCCCGATTTCATACTCCTACTTGCTCATACTTTATTCTCTTCTTCCTCTTCTTTCCCGACTTGCTGTTCCCAGGAGCGTTGACTCGCGCATGGCTTCCGCGTATCTCTTGACATTCTTTGTCCCTTCTTCCTTCCTCTCTTAGGATCACAGTGTACTCTGTGTGTAGAGGCTTAAACTATGAATATAATAATTATTCCCAATTACTCACTGTACTTTCTAACAGCGCCTCGCAGTGACTTATTAACTTAAAATACAGCGTCATCTGTAAATAATACCGCTTCTGAGATTGAGACAATATTGTTAATAAAATGTTGAATAAAATGGACCCTATTATAGACCACTGAAGTGTACTAGTATTTATGCTTCTACTGAAGGACTGTTACTCCTTAATGAGTCCAAATTGCTCGCGACTGGTAGAATGCGACCTAGTCGATCCTGAATTTTGGTAAGCACTTCAGTTATTTAAAATGTAATTTTTTAATGAAACTGATGTGATACAAGTTATCTACCTAATCCCTTATCTACCAATGAGCAAACTTAAATTAGAAAGTTTAAAAGTTTATTCATGTAAAATATTATTTTTCAGTTATTTAACGAGTCTTAAGCTCATGATCAGTACATTACTACTAGATGCATCCATCGTAAAATGAATGTCATGATTTGCGGTAAAATAACTTCATGGTTTGTGCCATCCGACTTGGCCAAAACATCATTTCCAAAATTCTTTCCTGGCAGCAACACTTTTTGAGATAACAGTTCAAAGAAATTGTGAGCTGTAAATGTCCCCGTCTCCGGCGTAGTCAAGATACCGCACATGGTAAGTTTTCTTCCTTGCCGTAAACTCTAACTCTTGCACTGTTAGTTCAAAGAAAACAAATTAAAGAGCGAATTAATTTCGTAACGTTGAAAAAGTGGCACAAAATCCTTAGTAACAAAATAAGAACTCACAGGACTTTGCTACCTGACTGTTTTGCCATCACTAATTGGAATGAACTCTATCCGGATATTTAGCAAGTACTTTAAAACACGGTTTTTCTACTTGTAATTATTTACGATCATTCTCTGAAAGCTGACCTTTTCATGCCTCAATTAGAGATTACTTCTCGCAAGAACAGCATTATTCGCAGCCACAGCTCATTCACAGCAGATAGTTCTGTCAGATGTGAGTGTTTGTGCATACGTTTGTTCATATAACTTCAGCATTCTGACGCCAAGCCAATACCACACCATTACGGAATTACGTACCCAAGATTGAAGATTCCTCGCTGCAAAAGGAGCGCCGCTTAAGGCTTGACGTCACAACTCTAAAGTTATGTGCTAACGTATGCAAACACCCACATCTGAGATAACTATATTCCGTAAATGAACTGTGGCCTGCAACGTCCATAAATTTGTACAGTTACCCAGAAAGAAAGTAATTTTCTTTTCACTTTCCCAGATAATCTTCATCTTATTGTAGCTCAAACTATCATAAGTAGCTAGTAATGATGAATTCCATCTCATATTTCATTGTGCTACCCAACTTAAAAGTTTTCGGCGAACCGTTGATGTCTGTATGGCATTTTATAGGCTCTTTTCGGCAAACCGTTGATGTCTACATGGTATTTTATAGGCTCTTTTATAGCTTTTTATAGGCAAACAGCTGAGGTCCGTGGACCGGCTAATATTGGCGGTTTAATTAAAATTTTCCAGTTGGCTATTAATTACAGTACTCTAAAACGTAGAAAATGTTGGATGCTCGTGCGAAAGAGATTTGAAAATGAGTATAACTTTTTAATAGATCGAGGGCTTAGAACCAGAAGTGGCTATATCCATTTTTGGCGAAATTGAGTTCCACTCACAAAGTGGGCGCCCGTGAGGTATATTTTTGGTATCACAAGTGGCTATGCCATATGCATCTCTTCATTTAGAGATACGGCTTGAAGATATGGCACAGACTCCCGTGACACTAAAAATAAATCCCACAGGCACCCACCTAGCGAGTGGAACCCGATTTTACCAAAACTGGACATAGCCACTTCTGGTTCTAAGCCCTCGATAATTATATAAATATGATATGATATATTGTAAATATACATAGTGTGTCCATGTGTAATATCGCCTTGTAACGCAATTTCATTTGCATGAACTACACGTTTATATATATATATATATATATATATATATATATATAGTTTTTTCTTTAAATTGTATGCTTAAATATAGTTATTATGATGTTTATGTTTTTTCTACCTTCAACATATATTTTTACTAGTAGTGATGTAGAAATTTTTGTGGGCTTAATGATATTTTTCTTTTTGTAAAGAGGTAGCACTCCCTAGCTTAACTTCCCGTCTCTGCTTTCCTGTGCGTTCTTTGTCGTTCGTTTTTGCCCCTCCTACTTTCAGTCTGTGTGTTGGTCTTTCTTTTCTTTCCTGACTTGGTGGAGACCAGCTTGTTTTAGTGCAGTGGTTGCTGGCGTCCATTATGTCCCTTAAGCCCGCTGCAGACGACAGTCTCTTGCCCTGCATTTTATTTCACAACGTTCGAATGCTCCATTGTGTCCATTCATACACAATTTAGCGTCTGCCAAAAGATTGTTTAAAATGTTAGCCGTCACGTCAACTGGCTCAGCAAGTGCCACTATAGTGAAACTTCTGATCTCTTTTTGAATTTTGAGCGAATAAAAACTCAGAAAACTGTGCTGTTTTGGTTCTTTAAGCAGACACAGCAATGCAGTCGGACCATATGAACTAGGATTATGTTGGGTTTGCTCATCCTATGCCAAGGAGATTAGTGCCGCAATGGGTCAAGCTAGTGCAGGTACCTTAGCTTAGCTAGGTCTTCCTGGTCACTGTACTCCCTTCCTTGTTCACCCTCCTACTGATGAGCTTTTCATCTGCTCTTCCTATTCTTTCCCGATTGCAGTTCCGACGCGTTTTGATCCAACCTGGCATCACCCTCATGCATGGGTTGAATATTTCTTTAGACATACAGTCGCATACAATATGTCTCTTCCTTTTCCTCTCTTGAAATGCAGTAGTTGTCTTTAGGGAAGCATGCGCCGCGGATTTCACTCACTACAAAAAAAAATTATTCCCAACTTTTCTGTAGAAAGCAACATCGCCGGAGTTTAAGTATCGCAAAGTTATGCTGGTTTCAGTGTCAAAATATCTCAAGTAGCGATGTTGTCAACCCTGACTCGGGTGATCTGAATGATCTGAAGTCGTATTTTGTAAATAACTTGTCTCTAATCATAGGTGTCGCTCCAAAGTTCTTGGGATGCCAAAACTGCCCCCGTGAATAACTTGAGTTAAGGAGGCGTAGAAGAGCTGTGCGGTAGGCATTGAACTTTAAAACTGTTACGCAGTTGCACAGCGCTAGAAGCCAACCCGGTAATCAGGAAAATATATAGATACCTATAGATATGACACCGCTACTCTAGAAGACTTAACTATAAGTAAATCCCGCCGCTTTGGAAAGGCGAGTATGCACGATGGTCAACAGCGGAAGAAGCTTACGTAAGTGTACGGAATATTGTGGGCAAAATCCTATCGCTGGATATGTACAAAGAATGGTTCCGTCCGATGGTGAAGTGACCACGAGATCCGTTCAGAAAACAGCCGTTGTTATGGTTACAGGCTCAATAGCAAAAAAAAATACACCCAACGATGAAAATATGTCGGGACCTTACAGCCCGCGATCCAGAAGTTCGGACGGATAGATACGCATACCCGATGAAACAATATATACAGCTTCGTTTATATTCCGCGGGCTATAAATAAATTTGAGACCTATTCGCTTCACAATTAACATTAACTTGAGGTCTGTCATAAAATATCTCAAAAATTATCAGCTGTCGCCTCTATNAAGTTCGGACGGATAGTTACGCATACCCGATGAAACAATATATACAGCTTCGTTTATATTCCGCGGGCTATAAATAAATTTGAGACCTATTCGCTTCACAATTAACATTAACTTGAGGTCTGTCATAAAATATCTCAAAAATAATCAGCTGTCGCCTCTATGAAACTGAATTCAACAACGGCGTAGATGCTACTCGTGGTTTACCTACAAAATACCGTGCAGTTGACAAGCGAATTGCAGTTGAAAATTCACCGTGCTCCGTCCCTGAGATTCGTTGCAAAAAGCATGAGTTGACAAATGACGTTAAATAGAACATCAAGTAAATAGGGGCAGTTAATATAGCAGACTTATTTCAATTTAAGCGCTGTCTCTTTTTCTCGCTGTCTGGAGGTCAAATGTTAGGTACCTTCCCAGCGATGTGAAGTCTAAAGTCAACTTAGACCACACCCTCACCTGGGAAACCCACATGCACTGGTTTGTGCTGCGGGTATAGGCCCACTGGCCCCAGACGAGCAAGTGTAGTCGCAGTCGCCCTCGGGTTACGAA
>LQNS02000303.1:15701801-15728619 GCA_001587735.2 Parhyale hawaiensis
TAGTTAAATACAGTATTTAATTACACGTTTTTGAAAGTATTTGTAAATACATTTTCAAATAACAAAATGTATTTAAATACGTATTTAAATACAATTGTATTTAAATACTGCCCATCACTGTGTACAGTGGGAGAATGTCTTTGCTCAATTAATAAACGATATTTAAATTATGTGGAATTGCTCTGATATATTTTGAACGTCCTGTCACGATTTGAACTTTGATTGTGGCTTCAATGATTTCCAAGTTTTTTACTTTCTTTGACTTGCCATTTCCAAAGTGTAGGATAAACCAGCAGTAAGCGGTTACGTGCATAATGGATGCAACTCGCTACTAGCCCTCCTTGTGGTCACGGAGTTTAGCATTGTCTCTGCACGACGTGAATGGCGTGTATAACGTCGTCTGGACCGCGTCCGAAGAATTTCCACGATATCCAAATTTGACCGCATTTATAAGCAGCACTTGTTATCTACATTCTAACATGAACTACGCTCGTCTTTGCATAATTTGAAATACAAATTAAATAGTGTGTCATTCCAATAGGTAATAGTCATGCCCCATTGGCTACCTTAGCCTCATCGCATTTTCTCTCCGCGTCCGCTTTGCCTCCTTTCCTGGTTCCTGTTTTTATTGTCATCATTTGTGTTTGTTCTTCCACTCCTTTTATTTCTAGAACAACAACTTGCTGTTCTCGTGCTCTGCGTTTCTCAGTATACATGGATTGCTCTATTTTCTTAAAATATGCCGCATATCCCTTCCTTTTCCTCTCATAATAATGATAAATTTTACTATTAGAACAACTTTTAAACTCCGTAAATGACTGAATTATTTACGTCGCAAGGGCGCCGTCACAATTAAAAACCCGCACTAGTTGCAACTGTGTTGTTCTTTGCTGCTGATATTGACTTCATATTCCTAGTCGCTAAGAACGAAAAATACCTTTGTAAAAGATGACTCTCATAAAAAAAATATCATTTGTGATTTGTGACTGTTCAATCTGGTGTAAAAGTATTAGATTTAAACGCAAACCAAATGTTACGGGTAAAAGCTTTTGAGTTGCTCACTATAAGATATAAATTAAGTACAAAAACTGGCTAGAACGCTCAAGAGCGTATATGAGCATTGCTCAACCCCTTCTCTTTCTTTTTGGGTGGACAGACAAATTTCAACGGCGTCAGTTTTTATGGCCAGCTAACACTAGGTTTGGCATTTTTCACATCTAGGTCAACCACCTGCCTCCCTACAACAAATAACGAACATTGCTCAAATCCTTCTCCCTATTTTGGGGGACAGACAAACAAATAAAAGTACTTTCATCTTCAACGAAAACATTATCACCGCTCTTTGCTTTCCTCGTTGGTAGTAAAAATTAACTAATAGCTAAATAATTATTTCTTGTGACACCTGCGACACTTAGCGTAAAAGTCATAAGTATCAATAATTAGAATAACGTTCAAAGTATATAAGAATAACATGACAAACTGTGATATATTCTTATGAGAATTATGTTCCCAGTAGGAGTGAGAAGCAGTAGCATCGACGTTGCCCTCTCTGAAAAAAAAAATAGAGACGTAGCAGATGGCATCATGAGTGAACGTAAGTACTGTAGTTTCTATTGGAATTATTCTTTGTTTACACATATATCAAATTAATGTAGTAGTTATTCGTTTTTAGTACGTATATTTAATATTCAAGTATTGTCCCAAGATCTAGCCTTTGTGCATATTGAGACAAAATTTATTAGAAACAAATAATAATTCTACCTCTATCACTGGACGCCGACATTCTTTACATAATCTGCTTTCCAAAATCTGTTGAACGTTTGACGAAAGTCTAAGAAAAAAACGGGTTGTATGTTTATGAGCTAGGCGACTGTGGCCAGTAAGTTCCCCCATGAGGCTCCAATAGCAGAAACTGTTAGTTTTCAAGGCCACTCTGCATATAGCCCTGAACGGCTTGCTAGCGGTAGTATTTGTGGTCTTTCTTCTTTTTCTTATGGGTGGCCAAATTCGAGAACTCATGACATATTTCACTCATTTACGGACCAATTGAACCATCAGTTTCACTTAGGAAAGGGATCCTTTGAAATGCCTTCTATACAGACGCTGGTGGAATTTAGGGTGAATATCTGATTTTATATTTTTATGGAGTTAGGTAGATCATGGGAACTATTAACAAGAAGTAAAGACTGCATTATTTATTATTATTATTATTATTATTATTATTATTATTATTATTATTATTGATTAAGATAATAATTAGAGCAACACTTCAGAAGCGCAAACCTTCGTCAAGTGACGCAATGCTTACTGAAATTTCGAGGTGGTCTAAATGCCAGAATTTCTGCCAGAAAATTACCAAAATCTAATTATCTAGTCTTCGCGACGTTACTAAGACTCGCTTCCTGCCAATTTGATGGAGATTCATCCATAACTTAGTCTGAGTTATGGTACTAACAAACAAGCAGATTATTAAAACGCCAGTAAAGATGCAACCTATTTGGTGCAGGCAATAACAATGAAAATCGTCCTTTATCTTGTCAATGTGCTGATGAGGGTTTCGTTCAAGTCTAGAATTTCGGTAGTTTTGTATCCAGGATCAGCTCCAACAATCGGTTTGGGAATTTCCTGTCGTCTTAACCCTGACCTTAAGTCCTCCAAGTCCCGTTACGTCAGTCCCTGAGCATTTGCTCCATCCGATGTTCGTCATGGACTGCGAAGGGCCCAATGTTCTGCTCGTGGACAAAGACAGGAAGAGGGCGGAGGGATTTGGCAATAACGATTCCCGCAGGTAATCGACCCTACGTGAAAGTGCGAGTCCGTGGCGGTAATGAGTGGCATGTGAAGCTATGCGTTAGTATAATTCATGCATGTGGAAATTGTTATTTCGGTATGAATCTGTTACCATCGTAAAATTACTTATGGCCTTACGTAATGAATGAATTATTAGTGTGTCATCGTCAAAAATATTCGAAGTGCCTAGATAAAAAAGGTGCATTTGCTTCTAGGAATACCGACCGCACTTTTAGGGAGATAATTTTTCGTAACAGTAGTTTTTTTTCCTTTTTAAAGTAATTTTGGAATTTTCGTCACTTAAATTTAGCCCCAAGTATAAACACGCCTTCCTTTTTTCTGCTAATTGCGGAACTTAAATTCCTCTACCCTACCAGTCTGGGGATGTTGCGTTGGAGGCACCTTCCCCGTGAGTTTCAGCTCAACCCTGGAAGCTTGAATACGAATTCCTTGCAATAAAATTAATGAAAAAGCAAGTAAAACTATCACTTAGCCCTAATTTGGCTGTACGTTTGTCTTTCCTTCACAAATTGTACATGCTTTCTTCGTTTATTCGTTCAACCCCTATTGTTTTTCTTTGCCCAAAAGTTTTATTAGGTCCTAAAACAAACCTCTCGAATTTCAAGAATTTCTACATAAAATTTTATCGGTAGAGTAATGTATATCGCGTTTCAAATAGAACCTTCAGAACGCTCTATATTTAAGAGTGTATGCACTGTTGCAGGTAATGGAACCACAGGCGGTCCTATACATAGGCCCCATTGTTTTACGTTGTTGCAAAATTTGGGCTCCAAAATTGGGCTTAACACATAAAACTTAATTAAACTATCTTTGTAAGCGGGAGATTAGAAGAAGAACCGGCATCGAGGACCGTCTGCGTGTGTATAAGCCTCTCAGTCGTTTCAACCATGTTGCTCCCGGGCCGCCACCACCAAGGACATTGTCCTGAACCAATAGCAACTCTTATATTCCTGGCGTGATCGCATAGCGTGGAGTGTGCATGCAGTCCCGGCTCATGCATATTCTATACTTAGCAGATTACGTCATAAGCGTAGCGTAGCTGTAGCTCTCTCTTGTCGGTTGCCTTAGCAGGTGGCTTCCCTTTTGGACCTGCAACTACCTACTTCAAATACACTTTGTAAATGAAAATTCGTTGTACCTGCAAAATGCCGCTGTGCCTATCCCAAGTGAGGTGATGTCAAGATCTCTTAAAGTATATTAGGAGACGTATTCGCGCTCTTAGTACTTGTATACTAATATATTCTCTGTATACTGTACTCTCTCCTTCCACAAAGCCGAGATGGATGGGTATTGGTGGTTCAGTCAATGTGTAGTTGTTGATGGGAAGAGGAGTGAGTTTTTGGATGTGGTTTCTGGTGTCCCACCCTTTGTCATTCATTGTATATACGGCGGACCTGTTTGATCTTGTTAATAATTTACTTGTTAGTTACGCTGATGATGTTACTTTGCTGGCTGTTTGCGATAAGCCTAGTGATAGGTTAGAGGTTTCAGATTCCATTTAGCATGATTTGGACGTGATTGATTCCTAGTGTTCTAGGTGGGGGATGAGGCTAAGTGCGGGCAAGACTAAGACCATGCTCGTGTCCAGTTCGCGTACAGTGGGACCTCCTTTTCCTTCACTCATACTGGATGGTGTGCCACTTCCTGTGATTGATGATTTGGTAATCTTGGGTGTCAAGTTTGATCCAAAGTTGACGTTTGAGCCTCACATTCGTTCGGTTGCCTCAGATGCATTGCAGCAAATTGGTTTTATGAGGAGTGCTTGGAGGGTGTTTGGTTCGGTAGAATTGATACGTCGCTGCTTTAATTGCTATGTCCTCCCTCTTCTAGAGTACTGCTCCGTCGTCGGGGATTCTGCGGCCGATTGCCATCTGTGTTTGCTTGACAAAGTGGTTCGTCGATGTGCGTTCATGCTGGATGGTGTTGTGCCTTGTGATCTAGCGCATCGTCGCAGAGTTGGTGGGGTCTGCTTTTTATATAAAATTTATAACTGCCCTAGTCATCTACTGTCTAATTTTCTCCTGAGCCATTTGTTCAGGTGAGGTATACTCGGCATACTAGTGCTCTTCATGAGTTTACCTTACAACCGTTACGATGCCGTATGGGCCAGTATTCTCGTTCGTTTTTTCCATCGTGTGTAGATGTTTGGAATGGTCTTGATGGTTCTGTCTTTGTTGGTGCGGGTATTGGCAGCTTTAAACGATCTGTACACAGAGCTATTCTGTGATCCCGGATCTTCTCTTTTTCTCTCTCTTTTTTTTTCACTTGCTGGGCTAGTTGCGTGGAGGTTTGTTTGCCTCATGGAGTTTCTCCGTTCTCACGTCGCCAGTCTGGGGTGATTCATTAATGATAAAAATAATAAAGGCTCTTTTTCCTAATACTGTAAACTTCTTATTTCATCCCCTTTTTTATTCTTTCCTTGGAAGGATTCGTCGTAGCACCTGACATGCCACGCAACCTTAGACGTCCCTCCTTTTCCTCTCTTCAAACGCTACTGGAGTGCCAAATTAGACTTAAAAACAATAAATAACGTACATAATAACGTCCTAAAATCTACCTCTACTATTTACTGCTAGTGAGTTTCAATTAGTGCTGTGAGGTGGAAGGCTCAAGATTATTATATCAGGTTCTGTATTCATTTATAGTTTTTTACGCTTCGCTCTGCGTTTTCACTGACATAGAATTTTTAAGGGGTTAAATATTTTACTGCTGAGTATCTTGATACTTCGAGAAGACAAAACTACGTTTATAAAATAAAAGCTCCTTCCCCTCCAATGGTTGACCGGAGTGTCGTACCGCGGGAGTTATCTCACCGCAATTTTTACTGCCAATCTAGTTTGCAAAGTTAGGTAGGATTTCTGTCGCTGCTTCTCTAGGTGCTTGGGCCGCGTACGACGGTAGGTGACTGATTTCTGCTAGTAGTAGCGTACAGGTCAACTCTGAAACCTTCCAACAGAAACGATGAGACAGAATAGTTGATTTTCGGAGCGATGCAGTGAATGGTCTGTTAAACTAGGCGAACACTGCTCGACGGACAGGGAAAAGAACTTTGTTCGGTAGGGAGAACATTTTACCCTATATCCGGCAAACATTCTCTGCTTCTGTGGCTTGGTCACTGCCCTAACTTTCCGCCCGTAGCAGCGAACATAATGTGACCAACGCTTATATTATTGGGTTTTCGGCCTTTCTCCTTTTTTTAATACTGTAGTTGCTATAGCAGTGGAGCTAAGAGACTTGTAATTTTCGTATACCGTGCAGTCATATTCAAATCAAAACTACTTTACTTGGGGCTGGTAGACTCGTGCGAGCGAGAGCTTCCTCTTGGGACAGTGTTGGCTCCTTGGTAATGCTTTGTGTCAGATTGGGCGCTCTCTTTCAGGCAGAGGTGGGCGTAGCGCCGCTTCATTTTTAAGTTTGTAGCGGTAGCGCCGCTACATTTTTAAGTTTGTAGCGGTAGCGCCGCTACATTTTTAAGTTTGTAGCGGTAGCGCCGCTACACACTTGCTGTAGCGCTAGCATAAGTAGCGCCGCTACTTTTTAGCGTTACTTTCCTACTGTTACTTTGCTTTTATACAAACCAATTTACAAAAATCGTAAAATATCAATTTAAGCTAATATGTCTTCATCAAGTTGAAATTAGGGATAATATTTACCCTTTCGTCCAGTAGGGTTGATACATGAGGTGTGTTTCTTTATGGATTAACGCATTCTGAATACATGAATCACACCACAGTTTTTTGGAGAGATGCTCACTTTTCGACATGTTTGTCTTTGAAGTTCTATTTCCCCCTATCTAATACCGAAGAAAAGGATTCGGTCGAGAATTTTATCTTTTGTTACCATATATGCATGGGTGGTAGGACACATTTAGAAACGTTTTACACGAATGGCATTTTGCTTGCAAATGCTTGGTTTTCTAAATGTTTGACTTTGAAGTTCCCATTGTTTTCCTATGGGAAAAAATACCCGGTGATGGCACTGTGGGTTGGGAAGCCCTTTAATAGGTGTTTTAGGTTTGGTTCACACAGTTGAGGTTATTATGGAGCCGCCGGGTATTTTCTCCCACTAGGAAAGCAGTGGTAGCTTCTGAGTCGAATATCTCGAAAGCTGAGCGGAGCGTCATTGTTGTGAAACGTCTTAAAATTTGTCCTATTACTGTGTATGGCATCGGGATGTTGCGGATTTTCCACCGAATCTTTTTCTTCAGTATAAGATGGAGAACTAGAACACTCTTGAGAGCGCATGCCTCCACCAAGTAAGGCAATGGTAAATAAAAATTTAAATTGGCTCTGAAACCATGATTTTTTATCACCTTCAAAATCTAATCATTTGTGTCTTTTAATAGTATTGAGAGTTTCTGCAATTTTTTGAGGATCTCTTCACATCTTTTTGAGTTACACTGCTAAAAAACATTATGACAAACATAAGTCAAACATACAAACGAACCAACAGATCTGCACTATAATTTAATCATTTTTGTCTTTTAACAATAGAAAATTAGATTATATAGGTGGCAGTAGACGAACCAAGAGGCCCATTTCCACCGGAACTTACGCCCCTGTCCTCTATGAGCTATTGCCATTATGTTATTAGGATATAGAGGACTGAGGGAAAGAGAAGAAAAAAGAGGGGGAAAGAGAATCGCAGCCAAAGAGTCGATCATGAATGCACGATCAATAGCCGCTGATATGCGGAACTTAAAGATGTCAAACTATGTAGTAGGAGCAGAAGAGAGAAGAATACTGATTAACGTGGCTTCGGAAGCTCTGGCCATTAATAATTTGCGACTCCTGGAGGAGGAGTTCTTAGCTGTGGAGGATGTCGCTCCCAATGTATGTCAAGACGATTCTTAAATGCCTTGACTCACTACGTACCAACAACGTCGGAAGATAGTTTATTCCAAATGCTGACTATGAAATACCGAAAGAACTGCTCGAGCTTTATGCTTGAGTTTTTTACCGTTGTTTCGCAAGCGATCATTAAGGTCTCTGTCAATTGAAGTGTCCCGTTGTAGGTACGTCGTTGAAGCCATTCAAATACTTGACTGCTTCTATTAGCTGCCCTCTGAGTCGTCTTTGCTCGAG
Source organism: Parhyale hawaiensis (assembly GCA_001587735.2). Lineage (NCBI taxonomy): Eukaryota > Metazoa > Arthropoda > Malacostraca > Amphipoda > Hyalidae > Parhyale > Parhyale hawaiensis. Next base: position 15,709,697 of record LQNS02000303.1, read on the forward strand.
AGAGATCTCACTCAGTTCTTTTACGCGACATTCATACGGCTTGCTTCTCAACTGAGATATCAACTTCGTTGCTCTGCGTTAGATTCTTTCCATGTTATCGATGTCTTTACACAGATCTGGCGACCAGAACTGAACAGCAAATTCTAAGTGTGGCCGCACCAACACCTTGTACAAGGGAATGATAATCCATTCAAAACTTTTTCAGTTATTGTGCTAAAAAACATAAAATCAAACACTGCGACAAACACACGAATGAACAAACAGATCATCACAAAAATTTGGTAATTTACTCTTTGTTATATTACTAACAACTCTTGAAAATTTATAAAAATTCATAAGTAACTTTTTGCGTTATCTTGGTGATAGACAGAGAGACAGAATAACAAACAGACACACCCGACGTAAAGATAACCTCCTTGGCGGATTAAAAATAGAACTTTATAAGATCAAATATCTCGAAAAGTGGGCGTTTCCCCAAGGGGCAATTATAATATTTGGATTCAGGACGTATTAATCTGCTGGGAAACAGATTTCATATATATCAATTCAACTGGACGAAAGAGTAAAGAATTATATACCAATGATGATAAATAATAAAGTAATGGCTTAAGACGCAGAAAGGTAGTTCCCAGCAACGTACTAAGGCACAAGGTGCTAAGAACGTGCACAGAACGTTGTTAGCACGTTGTGATACGACGCGCTGACAACGTTATCTGGAATACACACATAGCACGTTGAACCACACCTCACAACGTTGATTCTACGTCATGTGTTAGTGGGGTAATAATAATAAAACAGTAAGACTTAACATTTGAGTGACGTTAGGTTATACCGACTCATAACTCTTCTTATAAGGAATGAACGCGTTTGATACGAGAATATACGCGTTTGGAACGAGTATCATACGTATTCCGTTTGGTGATGCACTACTGGCTGATTAACTACCGCAAGAGTACCGCACAGTACGCAGAAAGGAGTGAAGCACCGCTCAGCTTCGCTTGCAGAGCCATAAGATATATTTGGCGTCAATAAGTAAAGTTCCTCGCATTTCCACTCGCTTTAAATTGCCATTTACAGCAAATCAATGGATAAATTTATTACAAAAAGATCTGCAAGTGAAGCAACCCTAGTATAGAAGTTGAAACTGATTTAGTTGAAACACTGAAATAAAATTTCAATGTGTATCAGGCACTCAAAGTGTTAAGCAGGCCGATCCGTGGCAGTTTAATCCAAATGCGAGGCCATGAAGCTAAAAGAAAAAACGTAGTCTTTCGCGTTCATTTTTCTTTCCAGAATTCCTACTTCTTTCCTTCTACGCATACCAACACAAGACTCTTCTGAATCTCTGTACGTCTCATATCTTGCCTGTCTTGAAAGCACACATACTGATGAAAATAAGGTGACTTTCCTAGAAAACAATTTTAATGTTGGAATTTTATCGCATGTTTTAAAAAGTAGCGCTAATAGTAGCGCCGCTACATTGTGCGGTAGTGCGGCTACTTTTCAAATATTGTAGCGGTAGCGCCGCTACATTTTTAAGCTTATAGCGGTAGCGCCGCTACATTTTTAAGCTTATAGCGGTAGCGCCGCTACATTTTTAAGCTTATAGCGGTAGCGCCGCTACATTTTTGCTGTAGCCCGCCCACCTCTGCTTTCAGGGTTGGAAAATACCCGAGGAATATATTCTTAAGGGGTGGTTGTTTTTTTTTTTTGTGGGTCATCTAAGGGCAACCCTGAACTCGAGTGATATGCCCTTTAGAAACTCACCACTACTACCTATTTCTGCTCTTAACTTGTGCACAAGAATAAGATGGTCTTCTTTTATGACAAATTCTTGTCTGTACTCTTGACGTTTCATATCAGAATTCACAATGTCAATGCATCTTTCATTGAAAAAGCAAAGTCACCACAGCGAAACGTTACACGATGGCGCGTTGATAAAAATTCATTTTCGTCATTTGTGACGGCCCGAGATATTGGAACAGGCGAAGCCAAGCCCAATGGGCTACGATATTGCCTGTAACTTTAAACTTGTTTACTATATTTTCCCTCCTGATTAAAGTTGCAGGCGTTAATCCTTAGTCGATTATCCTTGAGACTACCGAAGACTCGTCCTACTCCATATCATAGAGTTTTCTGCCGTCTCAACGTAATCGGATTGCTTATTAGGCCTGCAGTACGATGCATACTGGCGAAACCAACGCTCCCGTGTGAACTTCAGAACAAGTCATCCCTTGTGGGCTTAACGGGCCGATTATCGATGACATCTCGAGTCAATCTCTGAGGAGACAAAATATCTCGTCCATTACACGTGTTCACGCTGGGCAGAGAAGTAATGTTGACCCAACGAAAGTTGGGCTGGAGCAGCTTTTTTTTTTTCTTTCTAGGAAAAAAATTCTACTTTTTATGCGCGAGTACGTGGTGAAGAATCAGAGCGCTTCCTGGTATTAGTCATGGAAATCTTTCGTTTCAATTCTAGTCCAGTTTTTTTTTTTAAATAGAGTTGGAAACAACAAATATTAAGATTTTTAAATCTCTATCAATAACTGTGTTTTCAATATTCCAACATCATTCCAGTGGGTCGCAATGAAATAAAATTTTTACCGCTATAATACAAACAAATATTTTAAAAACTAGCTACATCATAGATTCATTTCATACCTTATGGCGGCATTTGAGACTGTTACAAAAACTGCTGTTTCTGTGAGACTTTGGGATTTATTACAGCATGAAATTTGTTTGGGAACATAGGCAAAAAATCAAAACTTTGAGCTAGATTTAATTGTGTCATTGAACTGAGTTCTCAAAGCTGCTTCTATAATGCTATTCGAGCACGAGTGTGAGTTTTTAGGAATCCTGTTAAGTGGTAAAAACAAATATTGATACAGTGCAACTAGTTCAGAAGAATGTAAAATAATTTCTATAATATCATAATGACCGATGTATAGCTATGTTTATTATTTGTTTGTCTAACTATTTTGTGTCACGCTTTATGAAAACAAATATGTTAATATTAGGCCGGGTTGGAGACTGAGGTGATCCTGTCACGCTTCATCGAGAACTGATAGTTAGAAAATGGACCTGCAAATGCATTTTTATTTTAGGAAATAAAACTCTAAGTATTGCCTAGATGAAGAAACAAGCGATTTGACATCGTCATTTTCCTTATTATGTTTCAGTCATATATAACAAAACTACTTTGAGCTTTCGATTTCAGCTGAAATCGTGAGCAGAAAAGAACCAAACTAATTTTGAGTTGAAGTGGAGCTTTGTATCCTATCATTATATTGTGTACATGATGTCAAAACTTTCCTCAAAAACTAGAGTTATCGCTAGTTCAAGGTGAAAGGTGTACTTTCAATGATGGCGAGTTTTTGTGGCTATAGATTGATTCTAATAATTTCAGGTAAATGTAAGAGTCTTGATGAAAAAAATAAAAATTGTCATCTGTAATAGGATGACCCGAAATTTCAAAATTATCGAAAATGTCGATATTAGCTAGCCTCGGACTAGAATGAAATGATATGCCTTTATACTGAGAACTTTTTCTCTTTCAATTGCTTCCTAGTTTCGCTAGTGTAAGAGGCGGTACACAGATTACATTGGAATTTATAGATTACCGAGGAAGCACGTGAAAATGGGAGTCACTGGAATGCGACTCTAAAAATATGACTCTAGTATTGACCAGTGGAAATTGTTGCATTAGTCTAGTTACATACTTCCTCAAGAAATGTGAAGCGTTCCCTAAATATAGTACCCTCAAATACACGAGGTTTTTTTTTTTTTGCCGTAGGAATATTAGGGGCTGCTTTGTAATTATTCTCCCTAATCTATTCTCGATTCGCTACATACCCCCTCCTCCCTTTCCTCCCTCAAAGCCGAACATATTTCGTCATTGCCTAATAGATTTCATCTAATTGTGTTAATTTATATTCGAAATATTCCGTGTGATTAAACAGCTTTCTACAAAATGATATCTTAACATACAAAGCGTGTCAGCAATCTCTGCCACTACAGTACAAATTATCCAAGGGGCTTTATAGCTTAGTAAAGGCAAGATTAAGTTATGACTTCTAGTGTTAATTACTTCTAGTGTTAATTACTTCTAGTGTTAATTAGTAATTTATTTGGCACAGGATGGCTACCGGAGAATATACAGCGGCGTCTCTTGGTCGTATGGCGGTGGTGGACGGCCATCTGGCGGCCTGTTGTGATTGTGGCGACGCCGATACTCTTCTCCCTTCTGCCTCTCATCAGTAAGACAAAGGTAAGGATCTGGCATATGAGACACAGACACCTGAAATTGGTTTGTTGAAGGTATGACTAAAATATTACTTATGCCCTCTCTTGCTGTAGTACGTAGACCCGTGGCCAGGCCTAAAGGGATATATTTGGATTTGTAGCAAGGCAATTAAAGCACAAAATAAGCAAGACAGTAGCAGCGGTACTACACTGTACTGATTGTCTTGTAGTTAGCTCGTCGAATGTTGGGTTTGTTGTAAAGCCATCACAGCCACCGCGCTACGTGGGAGTAGCTATATATACTGAAATAGAAACAGCTGGGAGTCAGCCCTAAATACGTTCCATGAAGAAGATCCTGAGCAGCTTACTCATGAATAAGAATGACATGACTCATAGAAATGTATGCATTGCACTTGAAACTATGGTCATACACAAAGTGAGAAGTCGACATGAATACATATTACTTTTGCTTGACGTTCACGGACTAGCCTACTGGATGGAGACAGCTATATTCGAGGAAGCTGGAGTAGCCATCTGCTTGTGATACACTCTTAATAGAGTACCAATCGAAGTTTAAGAGACGTTGGTAGTTAATGCGCATTGCCCTGCTTCTGGCACGGCAGTAAAGTAAAAAGAATAAATGACTCGCTGGTCTACTGACCAATACTACGAAAGCTCCAATTATTGGAGCATGTTTCATTTTGATCTGCTTCTATCGTTATGGTGTAGTCCGTTAGCCTTAACTTTTCCGAAGTTTCAGTCGTGAGTTTTGGATGCGCTTCTCCAGTTGATCACTTACCAGTTACCCTTGCTACGACTTTAAACTCGTTCACGGTAGCAGCAGCCTTGCGTGTTGAACTGGTGTGCTAAAGGGAAAAGCCCGAGCTCGGTGATCGACCTTTGTGGCACCCGGCGCGCTGGGTAAACAAAGTTGCCTGGTATGCTCAGCTACCGTGGTGGCACTTACTTTGCCCGAAAATGGAGGTAGGGTTGATCGCGAGTCGATGAATCTGCCGTCGATAGCGCCATAGTTCCTAACGACCCGTGGTCGACTGCAGCCGTACATACTCCACTGGGGCCAGTTGGCCTATATTTGCCCCACAAACGAGTGCGCGTAGGTATCCCAGTGGAAGGTGCGGTCAAGTTGATTTTACCTTTATCGTTTGTATTAGGCCGTCGTAAGCGTAATCTGTAAGAAATCAACGCCCAAATCTCAATTCGCGGTCGCTAAACTAGCCGAAGCTCCGATTAACATAAAGCTCCTCGTATGAGATTATCTCAAATGCTGTGAGCCCATTGAATCAGCGTGTAGATCGAAAGAGAAAGCCACAAGAAATAATTACCAGTTCACTAGGTATGTCCTCGATCGCCTGAATATCATAAAATAATAACTGCTCTTCAAGTACGTAGCTTTTTTCCGTTATCCATCATTCCCTCTCTATCTGACGGACTCTGGTCCCTTACTATTAATTACAACTATTTAGATTTGCACAGTCACCCTATACTAATTTTATTGTTGTTCTTAATTGATATTTGGTTGCATATACGGCGAGAGCCGGAGCCTGGTTATCGGCTCCTCTCTAGGAGGGCTGCTGTCGTTTGTCTATTCCCAACTATATAATCAAATTAAACCTGTATAAATTAACGGCTTATATCCTTTCAGGAGTCCAGATGTGGCTACGTCATCATGGTGATGGCGATGTACTGGGTTACGGATGTGGTACCGATGCCTGTAACGGCCCTCATCCCAATATTCGGCTACCCCTTGCTGGGGGTTCTGTCTACAGCAGAAGTGTGCCAGCAGTACTTCAGAGGAACTCTTGTTATGTTCCTTGGTGGAGTTATTGTCGCTGTGGCCGTCGAACACTCCAACCTACACAAAAGAATTGCGCTTTTTATTATTTTAAAGATCGGTAAGTTTCACCTACCATTGAGCATAATCTTTGTCACACTTCCATCTCAAGGTTTGCTTCATACCCAGCCTCATTGTTCTCTTATAATCTATTCCTTTCATTGGATAGCATCCTTATTCATTGAGGCTCTTTATTTATTTTCTCTTATGGTTAAGATATTTAGGCGCACCCCATGCTATATTGTAGGGAGCAGCGACCCCTTGCAGGAGGACTCTTACTCTGCATGTTATCTTAGCCATCGTGACGTCTGTCTTTCGTGCCCACATTGTTTTCATTCCTTTCCGTATTTCTATTGATGATGCTTCGTTTTGTTTTTCTTCTCGTTTCCCGCAATGATGTTCCCATGCTCATATATCCAAACATCCGCGTGTGGATGTTTGGAATGGTCTTGATGGCTCTGTCTTTGCTGGTGCTGGTATTGACAGCTTTAAACGATCTGTACAAAGAGCTATTCTGTGATCTCGGATCTTCTTTTTTTTCATTCTTTTGTTTTTCCACCCGCTGGGCTGGTTGCGTGGGGGGTTGTTAACCTCATGGAGTTTCTCCGTTCCTACGTCGCCAGCCTTGTGTGATTTAATAATAATAATATATGCTATGTTGGTACACCCTCGTGTATGGGTTTCACGTTTCTGTCAATATACTATATGCCTTTTGTTCCTTCCCCTGTCAGATCGTCTGGTGTAGAAACCGAGGCTAAAACTACTCACTATAACTTTATATGCTTTCATGTCCACCTCCTTTTTTGTTAGGTTCTGTAACATGTCTCCCTTCCGTATCGCAGACCAGTAGATGTTCTTGACCTGTAGACCACCCGGGACTTCGATTCCGGCCAACCGCCAAAGCCGCCTAGAGAACAGTGTTCTCTAGGAGGCCTTGCCCGAGCTTGGGGTTCAATCCGCCTAGGCTAAACCCAAATTATTTTTTGGTTACTATGGCCCAGACCCCAGACCCTGACCCTGGTCCGGCGAGCTTTGTTAACCCCAGCTCCGGCAAAAAGAAAAAGTGTGGCCTCGGAAAATTTTCAGCCTCGGTAGGTGTGTACCTCAGTTCCTCATATCCACCCTTTTATCTTTGTTACATTTCACTGTTCCCTTGCACAGGACAAAGTCCTCGACGTCTCTTGGCAGGCTTCATGATTACCTCCATGTTCCTGTCCATGTTCATCTCCAACACCGCCACCACAGCCATGGTGGTGCCCATCATTCACGCTCTTCTTCAAGAGCTTTACCAGGTAGATTCGTCTACTTAATCCTGTAATGTTTCTCGAATAAGAATTATTAATATTTCTGTACACAATTCATTGGATTATTTATCAGCATAGTCTGACTAAAATAACTTATTAGCTTTATCGTTAACTTTTCGCTTTGGGTCGAGATCCAAGAGCTAAAGCCAAACGGAATATCTTTGCAACGGCCGAAACCCTGCTGGCTAGGTAAAGTTTTTGGTCGCGTCTCAAGAGTAGTCGCGTTGCGATTAACACCTGCAACACGATCTAAATGAGTGGAACCAGCTCTCGTAATTAAAATGTCCGCGAATAAAAAACTGTTTCGTGGTATTTTTCTCAACCCGATCAAACAGTGCCAGTTGATGACATATATTATGTACGTAAACCAGGAGGCGTCTCGCTAATTCTTTCAGGCTGATTATACACTGAAAAACTTTTAAAGACAGCTATCATATACAGTTTTTACGATTTTATCCATTTGAAGAAATGCATTTGCCCATCCAAAATCCTATAAGGAATAAGTTTCTGCTGCGCCTTCATGCTTTAATTTTTTTACTCTTTCAATGCAAAAAGGAATTCCGTTTTGGACCGCGTTTCTATGATAATTTGTTAACGATTTACGGACCTCCTCCCTTACTTCTTTTGCTTCTTGATTAAATTATCAAGAGCTCGTGCAATTTTTTTTTAAGTAAAAAGAAGTAGCGTACCACGGGTATACCCACAGAATGAGGTTTTACGCGTACGTCATATTTGGTGATCTGCACCCTAGTTATTAAAAATGCGTACTGCCTTAAATTAAATTTCATGTTTTACAGGACGTCGAAACTTCTCAATCATCAAAGAAACTACCGCCAGTAAGAACTGCAAACGAAATTACTCAAATTAAACCGGAAAAGTTGCCCTACGCTGTCGACAATGAGTGAGTACATTGCATCTCTTTATTTATGGATAGATGAGGTAACTCAGACAGATTTTCAATTCTTCCGTTAGTCAGTTCATAATGCAAGCTACGTAAACTTTCTCTGTTACTCGATAACTACAAGGCGTTCCAAAAGTTATTATGTTTAGGATATATAAACGTCGGTATCTTCTGTTGCATGCGTTCGCCTTCAATCTACTGCTGCGGAAATCATCGCTTGGAATAATTTTAATTCTTTGATTAATATTCCGTGCTTCAAAGCCATATTCTATAGTAGCTAACGTATGATAAAAATAGAACGTTGCAAACTGTACGAGCGTCAGCCCCAGACATATCTTATACCAATATATAGACTGATGTTATACGAATCTAAAATTCTAAATATATATTCATGTACAAAATATGTGTAATATTGTGTAGATTATTAGTTATACAAAATACTCGTCACGTATTATAGCAGGTTGATTTTAGAAAATTATTTCAGTTCAAAGACACTGTAAGCCCCTGCTGAATGATCTGAATAAAATATACGAAGGGCGGTAAATAATTGTATGGCATTCAATGATACAAAATTCGAGCTGCTCCAGTATGGCCCCCACCCGGTGCCCAATTTCAGGTATTCCATCGCGAACCAATACGAAATTGTGCGTTGGTGCGCCGTCAAGGATCCTGGGTGTCCGTGTTGGCGACGGTGGCAATTTCAGCGAGCATATTGACCCAATAGAATGTAGCTAAATAGAGGCGACAAAAGGGCACCCGAGAAGCCAAGCCAGAGCTGACGCTGTATAAAGCACTCATGGCACTCATCGTCCCACTGGCCGAAAACTGCAGCCAGCTGTGAACCTTTAGTGCCCTCTGTGCTATCAGAAAATTGAGAGCATTCAGATGACTTACATGGTGAGGTGCGAGGGACTGCAGCATCTTAACAATTGGGAGAAATTGGCATTCCTCTCGCTTCAGCATCGCAGGGAGCGATACTAATAATCTATACGTGGAAAATAATATGGGGCTTCGTCATTTTCGTCAATAGCGAGCCTCATTTTTCGCTAATCAATCCCTGCAAATCAGAACGAAATGACATATCCGTCGGGGTATCTTCTCTTTGTGAGATACCGTCCCACAGCGATGCCGGGGTGCTCCTTCTCTTGTCTGGTGGGTTAAGCAGCTAACTGACTTCCCGGCACAGCTTAGGGAGTCCCGTGGGTCGCTGCCTACGCACAAGATACAGCTGGACGTGTTCTTAGCTGTAGTTCCTGATCAGTCCCCGTTACCGCACTACCCCTGGACGCCGAAGGCGACGGCGTGCTGAATCCACTGGCACATCGAAGGGTGCAGGGGATCTGTTGGCACTTCAGTGACTTCAGCAGACGGCGCATCAGCATGCCTGTGGACGTGGTGCGCGAGCATCATCCAGAAACGCTTTTTGTCCACCCAACTCGCTAAGTTGTAAATCATCAACAAGAGCCTAGCGTATTTTATATCGAAATTCTGTTCAACGATAGTTTCTCTAGATCATGGAACAAAATTCAAGGTATTATTTATACAAAACTCATAATGAAATTTAAGCTACCTTAAGCAGGTAGGCTACTAATTTTCCAAATTTCAAATTTTTTCTAATACTTGGATAAAGATTTTTTGAAGCTCATACATTTTTCATTATCAGGGCTATAGAGCTGGAGGACCTTGATGATGGTCGCAAAAAGGCCCAAGGGTCTGCCAATGGCCACTTAGTGGTTGCCATCGATAGTGATGCCATCCAACCCGCATCAGAAGATGGTGGCTTGGGAGACACAATCTCCTATTCCTCGGGGACGACAAAGAAAAGCGTCGTGCTGTCGGAAGAACGTTCCTCTCGCATCATGAGTACCATGTTTATGATTGGAACTGCGTACTCGTCGAACCTTGGAGGTACAGGCTTCCCAACTGGTACAGGTCCCAACCTGATCCTCTGGGGTATCTTGCAGAGGTTAGTGATGAAACACTTGAGTTGTGGTTAGGAAAGCCTTAATTTGACCACGTACATGGTAATTAATCAAGCACTTTGAAGCTATGGAAACTTATCATTAAGTTATCACAATATTTGTTGTATGCTTTCAGATCCTTCGATTCACGAACGCCCATCAACTTTGCAACATGGATGGCTTTCAACGTGCCGGTGATGATAGTTTGCGAGGTGCTTACCTTCCTCACCCTGGACGCCTTGTTTGTAGGATGGGGGTAAGACTGCGCCTGTCGAATTTTACACATCTGGATATCTCAATTTTTAAGCTTGTAACCTGGATATTTTTTCACGATTCTTGCAGTTCATGCATACGGTTGTTGATAAGTATTTNTTTTTTTCATTCTTTTGTTTTTCCACCCGCTGGGCTGGTTGCGTGGGGGTTTGTTAACCTCATGGAGTTTCTCCGTTCCTACGTCGCCAGCCTTGTGTGATTTAATAATAATGATAATAATATATGCTATGTTGGTACACCCTCGTGTATGGGTTTCACGTTCCTGTCGATATACTATATGCCTTTTGTTCCTTCCCCTGTCAGATCGTCTGGTGTAGAAACCGAGGCTAAAACTACTCACTATAACTCTATATGCTTTCATGTCCACCTCCTTTTTTGTTAGGTTCTGTAACATGTCTCTCTTCCGTATCGCCGACCAGTAGATGTTCTTGACCTGTAGACCACCCGGGACTTCGATTCCGGCCAACCGCCAAAGCCGCCTAGAGAACAGTGTTCTCTAGGAGGCCTTGCACGAGCTTGGGGTTCAATCCGCCTAGGCTAAACCCAAATTATTTATTGGTTACAATGGCCCGGACCCCAGACCCTGACCCTGGTCCGGCGAGCTTTGTTAACCCCAGCTCCGGCAAAAAGAAAAAAGTGTGGCCTCAGAAAATTTTCAGCCTCGGTAGGTGTGTACCGCAGTTCCTCATATCCACCTTTTGTTATCTTTGTTACATTTCCCTGTTCCCTTGTGCAGGACAAAGTCCTCGACGTCTCTTGGCGGGCTTCATGATTACCTCCATGTTCCTGTCCATGTTCATCTCCAACACCGCCACCACAGCCATGGTGGTGCCCATCATTCACGCTCTTCTTCAAGAGCTTTACCAGGTAGATTCGTCAGTTTAATCCTGTTATGTTTCTCGAATAAGAACTATAAATATTCCTATACACAATTCATTGGCAGTATTTATCAGCATAGTCTGACTAAAATAACTTATTAGCTTTATCGCTAGCTTTTCGCTTTGGGTTGAGATCCAAGAGTTAAATCCAAACGGAATATCTTTGCAACGGCCGAAACCTTGCTGGCTAGGAGAAGTTTTTGGTCGCGTCTCAAGAGTAGTCGCGTTGCGACTAACACCTGCAACACGATCTAAATGAGTGGAACCAGCTCTCGTAATTAAAATGTCGGCGAATAAAAAAACTGTTTCGTGGTATTTCACTCAACTCGATCAAACAGTGCCAGTTGATGACATACATTATGTACGTAAAGCAGGAGGCGTCTCGCTAATTCTTTCAGGCTGATTATACACTGAAAAACTGTTAAAGACAGCTATTATATACATTTTTTCCGATATTATCCATTTGAAAATGTTGCAAAGGGCACATGAAAGTATCTGGTGGGTTCTTAATTAACTCGTTTAGAGGGCGCACCTTAATTGCAGATTACTATAAAATTTGTATTATGTAGGAAAACTGCAATATTTCGTGGAAGAACTGCTATTTGCTTATCAATTAATTCGTAGCTTTGGCTTACGGACCAATATATAAATATCTACAAAAGTGCATTTGCCCATTCTAGATCCAGTAGGGAATAAATTTCAGCTGCGCCTTCATGCTTTGACTTTTTCACTCTTTCAATGCAAAAAGGAATTCCGTTTTGGACTGCGTTTCTATGATAATTTGTTAACTATTGACGGACCTCCTTCCTTACTTCTTTTGCTTCTTGATTAAATTATCAAGAGCTCGTGCAATTTTTTTTAAGTAAAAAGAAGTAGCGTACCACGGGTATACCCACAAAATGAGGTTTTACTCATACGTCATATTTGTTGATCTGCACCCTAGTTATTAAAAATGCGTACTGCCTTAAACTAAATTTCATGTTTTACAGGACGTCGAAACTTCTCAATCATCAAAAAAACTACCGCCAGTAAGAACTGCAAACGAAATTACTCAAAGTAAACCGGAAAAGTTGCCCTACGCTGTCGACAATGAGTGAGTACATTGCATCTCTTTATTTACTGATAGATGAGGTAACTCAGACAGATTTTCAATTCTTCCGTTAGTCAGTTCATAATGCAAGCTACGTAAACTTTCTCTGTTACCCGATATCAACAAGGCGTTCCAAAAGGTATTATGCATGGGATATATAAACGTCGGTATCTTCTGTTGCATGCGTTCGCCTTCAATCTACTGCTGCGGAAATCATCGCTTGGAATAATTTTAATTCTTTGATTAATATTCCGTACTTCAAAGACTTATTCTATAGTAGCTAACGTATGATAAAAATGGAACGTTGCAAACTGTACGAGCGTCAGCCCCAGACATACCTTATACAAATATATAGCACTATGCTGTGCGAATCAAAAATTCTAAATATATATTCATGTACAAAGTATGTGTTTTATGTGTAATATTGTATAAATTAATAGTTATGCAAAGTACGCGTCACGTATTGTAGCAGATTGATTTTAGAAAATGATTTCAGTTCAAAGACACTGAGTGATTTCAATAAAATATACGAAGGGCGGTAAATAATAGTATGGTATTCAATGATATAAAATTCGAGCTGCTCCTGTATGGCCCCACCCGGAGCCCAATTTCAGGTACAACATCGTGAACCAATACGAAATTGTGCGTTGGTGCGCCGTCAAGGATCCTGGGTGCCCGTGTTGGTAATGGTGGCAATTTCAGCGAGCCTGTTGACCCCATAGAATGTGAATGGAGGTGACAAAAGGGATGAATATGGCGGACATTCCGCACCCGAGAAGACAAGCCAGTGCTGACGCTGTGTAAGGCACTCATCGTCCCACTGGCCGAATATTGCGGCCAACTGTGAACCCCGGGTGCCCTCTGTGCTATCAGCAAATTGAGAGCATTCAGAGAACTTACACGGCGAGGTGCGAGGGAGAGACTGGCATTCCTCTCGCTTCAGCATCGCAGGGAGCGATACTTAATAATCTATACGTGGAAAATAATAGCGGGCCTCATTTTTCGCTAATCAATCCCTGCAAATCAGAACGAAATGACATATTCGTCGGGGTATCTTCTCTTTGTGAGATACCGTCCCACAGCGATGCCTGGGCGCTCCTTCTCTTGTCTGGTGGGTTAAGCAGCTAACTGACTTCCCGGCACAGCTTAGGGAGTCCCGTGGATTGCTGCCTACGCACAAGATACAGCTTGACGTCTTCTTAGCTGTAGTTCCTGATCAGTCCCCGTTACCGCACTACCCCTTGGACGCGGAGGGCGATGGCGTGCTGGATCCACTGGCGCATCGAAGGGCTCAGTGGATCTAGTGGCACTCCAGTGACTTCAGCGGACGGCGCATCAGCATACCTTTGCACGTGGTGTCCGAGCATCAGCTAGAAACGCTATTTTGTCCACCCAACTCGCAAAGTTGTTAATCATCAACATCAGCAGCGCATTTTATATCGAAATTCTTTTCTACGATAGGTTTTCTATATCATGGAACAAAATTCAAGGTATTAGTTATACAAAAAAAAAAACTCAATGAAAGCTAAGCTACCTTAAGTAGGTACTAATTTTCCAAATTTCATTTTTTTTTTTCTAATATTTGGATGAAGATTCTTTGACGCTCATACATTTTTCATTATCAGGGCTATAGAGCTGGAGGACCTTGATGATGATCGCAAAAAGGCCCAAAGGTCTGCCAATGGCCACTTAATGGTTGCCATCGATAGTGATGCCATCCAACCCGCATCAGAGGATGGTGGCCTGGGAGACACAATCTCCTCTTCCTCGAAGAAGACGAAGAAAAGCGTCGTGCTGTCGGAAGAACGTTCCTCTCGCATCATGAGTACCATGTTTATGATTGGAACTGCGTACTCGTCGAACCTTGGAGGTACAGGCTTCCCGACTGGTACAGGTCCCAACCTGATCCTCTGGGGTATCTTGCAGAGGTTAGTGATGAAACACTTGAGTTGTGGTTAGGAAAGCCTTAATTTGACCACGTATATGGTAATTAATCAAGCACTTTGAAGCTATGGAAACTTATCATTAAGTTATCAAAATATTTGTTGTATGCTTTCAGATCCTTCGATTCACGAACGCCCATCAACTTTGCAACATGGATGGCTTTCAACGTGCCGGTGATGATAGTTTGCGAGGTGCTTACCTTTCTCACCCTGGACGCCTTGTTTGTAGGATGGGGGTAAGACTGCGCCTGTCGAATTTTACACATCTGGATATCTCAATTTTTAAGCTTGTAACCTGGATATTTTTTCACGATTCTTGCAGTTCATGCATACGGTTGTTGATAAGTATTTCCCATTGCCCATTTTATAATGGGTTAAAGCGTTATAGCAATGCATATTCACTTATTCAGTAATAAAAATAAACTGAATCGGAGCTACATTTTACTAGATTTAATGAACAACGCGTACGTAACTTTTTACTGATGAATTACTTTTATATTAGAATTCTGCTTGAGGTTCCATCCGTACGTCCATCCCTGAGTCTGTCCGTTACGCTAGGAGCATATTTAACTTGCCAGAAGTTCTACTTTTCACTGGGAGTAAGCTCGATAATATCTGTCTTCTTTTTCTCTTCACTGTTAGATAGCGGCAGTTTCAACTTGCAAGAAGCTCTGATTTTCGCTGGAACGAAGTTCAACCATAGATAGCTGTCTTCTTAACGCTTCTTGAAAAAATTTCAGTCACTCTCAAAGCAAAGACATGAAAGACCATTTCACTCGTATCTTATCTACCGCTTTAAATTTCTTTCACATTTTATGTTCGATTTGCTTGTGGCGCTCGACGTTCTCAAATAGGGCCAGCCTGATATGTAGATAGGATAGGCTGAAGTATAGAACGGGAAGTGTTCACGCAACGGCTCTAAAGTATTCTTCCAAGCGAATGTGCAATATCTCAGGAAATACAATGGCATCTTGAGAACAGAGGGTTAGAGTTCTGAGTGAAGAAATTGGCCGGCTCTGTTTGTTTTAGGCTATAGTCGTGCAAAATAAAATTGGACACGTTAACAAAAAATTGAAACACGTAAGATTATGATCGGTTAAATCATCTGTATGCTGTGGAAAACAGAGCTTAGTAAGGCATGCATAAATAAAGAAAAAATGCAAGAAGTACCGTTGTATGCAAGATTCACAGGTGAGAGAGACCCAAGTCTGATAGACGAGGTGTAGTAAGGTAGACGGGGTTCGTCATGCGGATTTTAGATTAGACGGGGTAGATTAATTACGGGAGCACTAACTTATGTCAAACGAAAGTAGGTGAAAGCATTAATTAACCATGGAATTGACGCGGGTCTTGCTAGTCATTATTATTATTAACTGGGATAGTCAACGTAGCTGACAAAGCAAATGGGAAACGTTCCATCCCAAGAAATGGTCCCCCGTCTTGCTCACAATTCGGTGTAAAGAATCAGTAGCAGGCCTCGAGTTGGCATGACCTAGTGGCTCACCGTCACTCGCGCTTTCTACATTTTTCTGACAACCCTCAGAAAATGGAGAAAGCTGCCTCTTTCGACACCCGAGAAGGAGCAGAAAATCAGACAAGTTGTGCTCAAGAGCTACAGGTCGCTGGGGCGGATGACTTTCCATGAAGTAGCCGTGTTCGTCCTGTTCGTCACACTCGTCTTCCTGTGGGTCTTCCGGAGTCCAGGCTTCGCCACGGGCTGGTCCGACATCATGAACAGCGAAGTGTAAGAACAAAGCTAAAAATTGGGCAGCGATAGTTCATAACATTCAGTGTTATCTTAAGGCATTTGTTAGGCATTTGAAGAAACGAGGCGTATGAACGGCACAGGCGAAACCACCTAAGAAGACGGGGGGGACGTTTCCCCCAACTTTCAGACTGGTGGGACAGTGTATGTTTTGTCCCCCTCAACTTTTCGTCTTGAAGGTAAGTTTTAACTATCCTTTTACGGCTCATTCAGGGAACGTGGAAAAAATGCCCCGCATCAAGGATGAGTACATACCACGAAAGTAAAACAGACTCGTCATTTCATTTTGATAGAATTCGTTTTGTCCATATTTTGCATCGTAAGACACGGCTCACACGAGTCCTGCATGAAGTCTTTTATCACAACCGCAAAATACATGATAGCCATATGAAATTTAACCCTCACCAATTGCACAGTCAGTGTAGGTGTTGTAACACCCAGCTATTTGGTAGGCTTTTAAATCTAACGATGTCAGTGTTACTATACACCCTTCAAATTGGCAGGACGAGCTCTAAACACTGGTGTAGCGAGAAAACACACCAGTTGCACGGGTAAACGAATTGAAGGTGTGCTTCAGTGACCCCAAAACACTATTAGGACTTCTCATGTGCTTTTAAAACTTTACCAAGCTTTACCCCAAACTCAGGGCTGCGGGATGCTTAAAAGCGCAGATTCTGTTCATACGCAACTGTTGTCCCTGAGAAGCGAGACGAATTTTAGGGAGAGAGTAACTTCCTTCTAACGAGCAGGCAGCGTCTTTTAAATCTGCATCATCTAACTTGTCCCCGAGCTCACAAAGTATAGAAGAGCTCTGTCGCCCAGAGTATTACTCCATGTTGAACCCTGCAGAATTTCAGCTGAAGGAATCTTTCAAACCCAATGATTTAGTTTGTTACACTAAGTTATCCAACGCACTGTTGACGTCCAGTCAGGGATTTGATGAAATTGAACTACCTTGTACCTTGTGTGCCTTGTGGGTCTTCGAAAGAAGTCCAGGTGACGTTCCTCATGTCACCCCAAGTGTGTGGAGTAACACTACTGGGTGTCTTCTGTGGGACCGCTGTTAGCGATCAAAGAGATAGCCAGCAGCGAATTTTCTCCACAGTGCACGTTACCACTAACAGCTCGTCTCTCTGGTATTCATCATAAATGAGAATCCAGCAAATTTTTGAACTCCATAATTTAACTATCAGTGGCGTTTCGAAAATGCCGAGGCATTTTGTTGAACAATCTTGCTCTCCGAACGGCAAAGCCATTAGAATATTTTGTGGCTATGGTTTTCCCACCATCTCTGCTCAGCGACAATCCGCTCATTCACATCCACAGTGATACGTTCCACAATTTGGCCAAACATATATAGTAGAATATAAAGGACTGAAGAAACGAGAGAAACAAAATGGGAAGAATCTCAGCCAAAAAGACGATCATGAATACACGCAAGCACGATCAAGAGCCTCTGATATGCGGAGCTTAGAGATTATTGTGTTGCTTCAACTTCCTACTAAGAGATACAAGCATCAGACGGTAGTTAGGCCCCTGATGAACGGCGTAGATTATCTGGAACCCACGTTTGAAAACATTTATCCTTGAGTTCTTCCTTCTCTTTTGCAACTTTCTGTTCTTATGAGCCTTGGCCCACTATGGGATTCCCCTTATGTTTGGCCTCCGCGTTGTTCTCTACATGGTATATATCTATGATTTCTTTTCCTCTTTTATGGCCACTATTATAGTGTAAGAGCGAAGGTTAACCTTTGAAATAGAGGTGAAAAAAATTTCTTCCTGTGAATGTTTCGACAGCTTATCACTATTCATATAATTAATACAATAAATTCTAAGTCATGACAGTTCTGATTATAAATAGCTTTTTCTTTTCCAAATTTCAGAGCAATCGGCAACGCTACCCCAGCTATCCTCATAGTCTTTCTGTTGTTCATCATTCCAGCGAATCCAAAAATTTGGCCCTTCTATGATAGTGAGTTAAACTTTGTAATCATATTTTTTTAGGATAGTGAAACATGACTTGATTTAATCAGTTTCCACGCTCCCCATAGTTTACTTTAGCGAGAGCTTCAAGAAATTTTAGTTTTCGGACACGCGTTACTTGCTTCATGAGTCGTAGTAATTTTACTTTGACTCTCAAGGCTGCAGGCTCGAACCTCGCTCCCAGCTAGGCAAGGTCTTTGGGCGCTGGATGTGATCGGACACTATCAGGGCTGCATACTGCTGTTGGTTTACTGACCTTCCCAGCAACGGGGAGGGTTGGAGGGTCGCGATATTCAAGTATGGAGTCTTCCGCCCCTGGTGCCATAGCTCTAGATATCTGTGGTCAAATGCAGCCGTTTACTCCTCTGGGGCCTGTTGGTCTATATCTGCAGCACAAACCAATGCATGCGGGTTTCCCAGTTGGAGGTACGGTCAAGTTGACTTCACTTTACCTTTATATTCTTTCTTCTTTTACTATTGTTGTACTTGAGTTCTTTGATTTGCTTTACATGGTGTGTGTGTGTCTCGGCATTTTTCCTAACTACAAATCAGGTCACCCGTTGCCAAAGAAGCACCAGTCGCTCTGTTCATGTAGGTATTTGTGCTGAAAACGTTTATGTGAAACCTTAATTAACGTTTACCGCCGAAAAAAGAGCATTTACATATCTTGGTGGCCTGTTGTAATTACATATTTACGCTTTCTGATGTTATGCTAAGAGTGCACTTGCTTA
>LQNS02000303.1:15754851-15782746 GCA_001587735.2 Parhyale hawaiensis
AATGTTTTCTGCAAAGGGTACTACTCCTCTCGTCCGTCTGAATACGCGTGTCAATGCTGCTGTGTATAAGAACCTCTAGGCAGATCATGTTTTGCCAATCTTAAACAATTCTGACACTGATGTTCCCATTTTCATGCAGGACAGCGCACCCTGCCACAAAGCCAAAAGTGTGTTAAGGTTTCTTGATGAGGAAGGAGTGGAGACTCTTGACTGGCCTGCTCAAAGTCCTGACCTCAACCCCATAGAGAACCTGAGGAAAGTCTTTGGTGAGAAAGTCATGGCTCGAAATCCAACAAACACTGAGGATTTGTGGACAAAGCTTCAAGAGGAATGGGGCAGGATTGATATTGAGCGTTGCCGCAATTTAATTGAATCTTGCCCTCGAAGATGTGTTGAAGTCATCAAACATAAGGGATCGTTCACAAAATATTAAGGATGAAGGTTTTTGTTAAATTTGTTGCTTTGTTGCGTTTTTTGTCAAGTGTCCCTTAATTCTGCTCACACTAAATTCATAATTATAAGTTGAATATACCTAACTTTTTTCTTATCCTTCAGATCGTAATGAATTCTTAGCATATTATTATGTATCCCAATACCTCTTTTGTGTTAAAATTTCAGCGTTGAACCTTTTTCAGTTTTGATATATGAATTTTTTATTTTTGTCCCTTAATTATGCTCGCAACTGTACATTTGGGACTTCAAGAAACTTAATCTTGCTCAGTAAAATGGATATTTCAGCAGTGTTCTAACACTTGCAAGACGATTCAAAGTGACACAGCCAAAGCTTCTGTTTGAAGTTTTAGACAAATTAAGCCACGCAGGCTTAATTTCTGCACCCAATCAGAAGTGGCCTAAATCAGTTCTGTTACTCACACCTGATCAGGCCGTAAGTCAACGACTGATTTTTAGCTTATGCATATCAGGCCTTGTTTTCCCTCTCAAGAAACCAGTTTTTCTAATTTATTGGGCAACTGCTGTAAAGAGTTCTGCGTGCGGCATGGTCATTACTTTGAAGAGGACGTGTTTGTATCGAGAGAAAAGTCATTTGGCATGACTTTGGCGGAATTTTGTAGCTAGTGGTTCACAAATTCTGTTGCTAAAGAAACGATGTGTTGGTCGTTTTTAACTTCATTACATGATGCTTTGTCTGTGACGTGACTCTGAGCTTTAAGATTTGTTAAGAAATCGATTTCGGTTGTCTTTTGTCACAAAAAAGTACATTACCACATTAAGCATAACTGAGCTACTGTCTGATTCCGGACATCTTAAGAAGTAGAACGTTAGTAGCGTGTAATGTAGCGAATCCTTTGTTTTTGAGTATGTAGGTTCCCCTCGCGCCACCGGGTCATCGCGCCGCCCCTCCCGGTTTCCCAGACCCCGCCCACTCCGGTTTGCGCCCCCCTCCTGACCCCCGCTAAACCGGTAGTGCATTGGCCGTTATAAACCGGAAGCTCACGCGCGAGGGGAGCCGCGAGGGTAGGTTACCCTCAAAAACAAAGGATTCGCTACATTACACACTACTAACGTTAGTCAATGACGGCACCACAAAATTTAAATAAAAATGTAGGGAAGCTTTACAATACATTCTTACATGTCTGATGGTTACATAGTAGCAATGTTGGGGCTAAGGGGGCTCGGCTCACCATTGTTTGGTCTTAAACTCCCCCCCCCCTCCCTTTGTCGCCACAACAGACGTTAATTGCTGTTGGTTAGCAAGGTTTCTTATCCCTTAAATTAAGACTGAAATTAGAACTATTTCTGATTTGAGTCACACTATTTGCAAAGTAGTAAATTGGACGCGTGCGCCGCGCCGGCGGTTAGTGAAAAAGAGTTAATAACGATCTCTCTAGTCGTCAGTTCAGTTATTTTCAATAATAACCTGTTTTTTTCTAAAGATAGCAAATGCGTAGCCAGTCCAGAACATTTAAGAGTTTCCGTCTATTTTTTATTTTAGAAGTAATATGTTGTGAGTAAGAGGCGCAAGGGGGGGGGAAGGGTGGTTACTGAAATGCGGGGTAATAGAATGGGATATTCGAGCGTTTCATTGAGCGATAAAATATAAAAACATTGCATGCTGAATACCACGTCTTTTTGTGCGTTTTGTAAGCCTTCAAAATATTTTCCTTCTTCGCATGGAATTGAAGTATTAGTATTTAGACATTGAAACACATAAGATAACGTCTTCATTGGCATCTTATTACCTTCGATAAATTGATTTTTCTGTGTATTCTTCGTCAAATTTACCACAGTATTGGTCATTTAAGAGATGCTTCATGGTAGTCACTCTGATGTGTGGGAAGTTATAGAAGTTCTTGTAGTTTGAAACATTAGGACAAATTAGGCGCCGCTCCCCCTCACCTCATCCCAAGCGCACCTCGTCTCCTACGCCTATGAATCAGTAAGACCCATTTACTACCTGCCAAAAAAAAGTAAACTCTTGCTGAAGCAGAGTTGCCGACGAGAAGTGTTGGCAAATTTGAGCTTCGATTGTACGTACCCGCCTCACTTCTATCTGTTCCTGGAACTGAGCTGATCCCGTAAGAAGCTTAGTCATTTGAAGGAAAAATTAACCTTAGTGCAGTGTCAAACTACAATCATTGGTCGAATGCAATAAATTATATATAAAATGTGTAGACTGCCAACAATGCCTGTAAAACTTTACATTTCTTGATAAGATGAAAATATTGCTACTCATATAACTCTTCCCTCAGAGGCCGTTCATCATTTGTTAACCTGATCCGTGCTCCAAAGCCACCCCAAAGGTTACTTTTTTCTTAGTTTCATTTTCAGGAACTTTATCGTGTCTAATTTACTTCCTTCCATTTTCATGCTTCTACTGATGATGCTTTGCTCTCGTCTTCCTTGCCAACATGCTGTTCCCATGAGCGTTGATCCCGTGTGTGAACACCCTCGTGCATGGATTCCACATTTCTATCGACATACTATGTGTCCCTTTTTTCTTGCTCACTTAGACCGCCATTGTAGTGAAAAAACAATGTTTCAATCTTTGACAGAAGATATCTCTTTTAACGCCCACGACATATCTATACAATTAAAACTGAAAATAGCTTTTTCGCAGAATAGACCACATCTCGACTATTTGCCTATAAACTTCAGTGAAAATTCAAACTAATCGTGCTGGTTCTGGAAGAATTATGTTTCATGTTAATTTTAGTAATTTCAGTGAGCGGCGGTAATAGTTTTTTGGGTAAAAAAAATTCACAATTTTATATCACTTAAGGAGAAAAATAAACAACAAAAATGAGAAAAATATGCATTTAACACGAAATCATTCATCAAAAGTTTGCAATGACTGAAAAAAATCTTATTTGCCAACATAACCCCCATGACGTTTAATAACTTCAATAATCCTTGAATCCATGCACCCAGTTAGTTTCTTTATTGCAGAAGGTGGAACTCCCCTGCTGCTTCTGAAACATCCCACAAGACAGATTTTGAGTTGTACTCCCTTCTATCTGCGTAAATTTCCCTTTTCATAACAGCCCAGAAAATTTCAATTGGGTTTAGATCAGGTGAACACGGTGGCCAGACCATCCATGGAAGCCCATAGAATCCAGAAATGCTGTGGTAGTATGAGCAGAGTGAGAACACGCGTAATCATGCATGAAAATCAAATTTCGAAGCAAGAAAAGGGGTATGTCATCCAGCCGTGGGAGCAAGGCGACCTTTAACATGTCACAATATGATGCAGATGTAATTTTCACACCATCAGGTACTCTAACAGGCCCTACAAGTCGACCCCCTATGATACCAGCCCATATCATAACATCACCTCCCTGTTGTTGACGTTTTGCGCGTTGATGACACTCACTTCTAGGTAGCACCCAGCCATTACTCCACCCATCAGGTCTATCAAGGGTTACCCGGGTTTCGTCGGTGAAAAGAACATGATTCATGTTGATCTTCATGCATTGCTCTGCCCAGTCCATCCTCAAAATTTTATGTTTTGGGATCAGAGGAGGCAATTTCAGAGGGGAATTGACAGAAAGATTGGAATGAAGGATGTCTTTTCTCGTGGTTTTAAGCACTTCTGGAAGCCCGGCAGCCATAAAAATTGATTTACTTGTTTGCCCGGGTCTTTTACGTAGCTAGCTGACGAACCACATTTTTCGTGTCTCTACCAGACACAATTCTTGAATGCCCAGCATCTGATAGTTTTTTCCGTGGTGAAGGGTCCTTCTAGAATCTTGTCACTGTGTCAATATAGCGTCCTTTTTTTCGAGCAATAACATCAGAAGAGGCGTCTCTACGAGATTCTTTGATGATAACTTCTTTCTTCTCGTTAGTTAGACCTTTTCCACGTCCCATTTTAGCAGAATATACAAAATGCTTTTATTGTCGTTCACCTCAAAAAGAGAAAAAAATGCAACGAGATGTCAATTAGAAGACACAGCAAATTGAAAACAAACTCAACAGTGTTGCCATAAGATTTCACTATTTCCCTGCAAGTTTCGTGAAAATTTGATGGTGCAAAAATGAGATATGGTCAATTTTGTGCTGAAACTATAATTTTCGTTCCAAGTCTAGTGATGAGACTAACATTACTCTAGATACTTTAACGAATCACTGTCTTAAAATAAAGTCTGAGACCTCGATGCAAGCCACTTCTGGGAACTCGCACTTTTCTCAACTTGCCCAAACTATAAAACTTTCACTCATTCGATAACAGTGATGGTTTATAAGCATAAGAAGCTCTCTAATGATAAGCCAACGCTTTGGTGAAGGCCAACTATCTGGCTGGTCGATACGTTTTGATTATATATTGTTGTCAGATAATTATATTCGCCAATTTCATACCGCTGCTAGGTAATGAATGTGGATCAACAACACTTATTTGAGAGCTAAAGCTGTTCACTCAAAAAATATATATACATGTATACTGTATATATGTTTGACATACTCCATGTTTTTATTAGTGATTTAATAAAACAATCGAGAGTGACAAATATGAATTGTCATATCACTGACGGTTTCTTGTCCAAAACCAATTTCACGTACTTGCAGCACTAGAATCAGAAAACCACTGTAGATTCGGCTATAACCGATATAGTAGATTACCGTTATTGATCAGTATCGTGCCTGTATTGTATTAATCACTTAAATATATGTACCTTCGCACAACATCAGTCTAACGTTTAACATATATCTTCCATCAATAGATTTCACGATATCCGTATTAGACTATATTCACGAATCACTTGCTTAGCCTATGACGTGTCATATATTTGATAACAATACTAATATACAAGAAGCGCTCGTTCATTATCGGTCAAAACCCTCCTTGTCGAAGGCTAATATCAAGTACTCATCGTAGTGCTTACTTAACCTATGATATTTCTCTGATTTCTTATTATGGGCATTGGATGAAGGGAGGAGAAGGTGCCTCCTAAGCTACATTAGGGCTGTCCTTGAGCTTGGACGCGGTCTGGTGTAGATGGTAGACTGTAAGGGAGTCCTAGGATTGCTTATATACAATGGCAGGAACACAGATAAAAGCCTTTGTTAATATACGCTACACAACCCTCAATATTAACTGTGAACCTTATCGCAACCTTTGCTTGCATCTCGTCCAAATCTTTCCGGCTTTGCGATTCGACCTGTTTCTTTTCTTTGATCTTTCGTTCTGGTGAGATGCTGCACATTCTTTTTTATTTTTCTTTGGATCGTATCAATCTTTGTGGCGGCTAAAGTTATGATTATTTTGAAATGTCAGGTAAAGTTAAGAGAAAATGGCACACTGATGATTCCTCCTATGCCAGCTGGGCCGAGACTCAGCTAAATCTGGTGCAATTTTCTTTTTTGTAACCAAGATCGCTACTTTTTATAGCCGTGGAGAGGTTTGGTAGTTCCCCGCTACTGTGCTGAGGAACCTTTGCCATCTGTTTTAATGCGGCCATGCGTTTCATAAGTCTGAGAGTACTTATACACGAAACGTTGCCATTTGGAAACGATGATATTCTACAATTATTTAATGGCCTGAACTATTTCATAGTCGGTTTGGCATAATTTTGGGTTGTGAAATTTATTTTAATATTCCTGAAACATGTAAGCCTGGAATTATTTCGTAATCGGTGTGGTATAATTGGTATTTTAAATTTCATCGCTATGTGCCTGAAACGTGTAAGGCCAGTATAATTTCTAAATTGTTGGTACAACTTACGTACAACTTTTTTCATAAAATTCGTTTGCATCATCGCTTGCTAAATATTTTAATATTTTAATTTGCGGAGATTGTAAAAAAATGAAATCAATATTCCATTTAGTGGAAGATTCGAGGTTCTAGTTCTACGGCTATTAGAATTTAATCTGCAGTTCAGTCATAAAAATGTTTTCCAAAGCGACTAGAAACATGTGATGGCTTTCTGCTCAGTCGTACAGTACGTTGCTTAAAATTGACCACATTCTAGTTAATTTTAACGTCTGATGTAACAAAACTATTTCCCAACAAAACTGCGTGTAACCAATTTCCTGCACTGTAGCGTAGCGTTAACCGTTTTGTTCGTGTATATGAAATTATGTGCCTAATATATAATCAATGAACTACATCTCCAATACCAGATGATCACGAGATAAATACTTTACGTGGGGAATGGTCACATGTTTTTAAAGAACTCACCCTAATTCATCTGAAGCTAAAGGAGTGGTATTATGGTAAATTTGTATGACGTTCGCTGCTCTTCGAGGACCAAAACCAGCAAAGGGTACATTTTTCAAAAAACTCTTCTTGTAACTTTTCTGCCGTTTATTTAATCGATTTTGCTAGCTTAGTCGTTGTTTGATGTTATAGCATACAAATGAAATAGCGTACTATGACGCGCGAGAAATTTTTATACGAGAAAATTACAAGTAACTGTTGCAAATGCTGAGTTTCAGTAACAGGCTGTATAAGTTTTGCAACAGTAAAATACATTAAACATTTTTTATATTTCACGATTCGTACGTTCCACAGTGACTATTCGGAATAGTTTTGTTAGTTTATCTACGCACAATTCATATTTATGTTTCACCTATAGAGTACAGCTTATTTTTTGAAGTAGCAAATTAGTAAAATGACATATATTAATTTATAAAACTATTTTAACTTCGACCACGTGAGGAAAAGTAACTATTTCATAGCTTTCACCGCTACTATGATATCAAATTTTCATTTATTAATTGCCCTTGAGGCTCGATTTATCAAATTGCTTACGGCAGGGCAACCGCCTGTTCACTTTGTAAGTCCACTGACGGGTTTAGAAGGCTGCTCAATCGTGAACCCTTCGGAGTTGTACTGAATTCGAAAATCTATTGGTAATTTTCCTATGTTCGACGAGCAGTCTTAACTGGTTATTGTATCTTGTGCATGACCGATTCTGGCAAGAAAGATGCAGCGATGACTGTGTTGCAGCAAAACTTAGTGCTCTTTAACTAGTGAAATTATAACTAAGGTAGTTATTATTACTTGATATGTACATGTTACTGGGTGCAGCGAGACTTACCGTCATAAAAACATCATTCTCTAGCGAACATGACTCTTTTTTTAACGGAAAACACGCTCTAGCTCTAGAAATAATTAAGGACTTTAGTTATAAAAGTGAATCTTACAAACTATGTATGAGCTATTATTTGCAGTCCACTTTCATATGAAGGCATTTGTAGATTTATAAAATATAAATCCCTGAGTGTATGCATTTGAATGAGATATATATGCTGGAAAAATAAAGAAATTTCACTACTCAAGACCCTTGGGAAAAAAGTAATTGTTAATGCTATCATGATTACTTCGGCAATAATCCATCTCGTTTACCATCCTAAAACAATTCAATATATACTGTTATATTTTGTTTTCACCATGATTCGCGCATTTGGCTTGGGCGACAGAGCTAGGGGTCTTGTGACCTAGGCGTTTGTAAAACGCTGTCTCATTGGCGCATAGAGCTCTGGCATATTTGAAGGTCAACGCTTGCGCTGTTCTTGCAATCACAAATCTTTCAATAATAAATTAGAGAGAGTAACGAATTTGTATTCTTGTCGTAACCTTAGAATATCAAATGTCCTGTAATCCTGATAAATCCCTTCTCCGACCTGTATCAACAAAACTAGAAGTATATAATATATAATAATGTATATGCAGCACTTTACTTACAATATTTCAGTTTCCAGCTTCAAATTTTTTGGAATAATTGTAAATCGATCGGTACTTAGAACTGTGATATATCATGCCTTATAGCTGCAGTTTGGAGGCATTCATAGAATTCCTGAACTATTCGGACTGTTTACTTTTTACAGGCGTTAATTAAATTCCCTGAACTATTCGGACTGTAGAATTTTTACAGGCGGTAATGAAATTCCCTGAACTGTTCGGACTGTAAACTTTTCACAGGCGTTAATGAAATTCCCTGAACTATTGGGACTACGAAACAGCCATTCATGGAAATTCCTGAGCTGTTGGGGGTACGAAACATAGCCCTTTCAGGCAATTTCTTAAGTAAGTCTCGAATTTATGGCGGGTAAGGTTCATAAGCTGGTATAAGAATTCATTACAGAAAGGAGTTCCATATATAAACAATTATAGACATTCCTTCAATGGAGTTATAACGCGCTCATAGCTTAATATTCTGACTTGAACGCAGTCTCCTGATTTACATTTTTGTCTGAGTTAGTCCTGGTCGAGTTCTGCTTCCAGGCAAAAATAAAACTCCAGCAGCCGCAAGAGGATAGAAACCGGCTCTCCAAATTATGATTGATAAAAGCAAGAGCTGCAGGAAATGTCAGACGTTATCCCGTCTGTTTCGAAAGGTATGGAGAGCATTGGTAATTACCTCCTTTTTTCGGGAGGCACATAAAACCTTCTAATTAAGAAATCTAATAGGCTATTCATAACTAGAGATACATTCTGAGTTTATCCCCTCCTCGAACGAAGATTAAATTTCAACTCGGATTAGGTTACATGCGTTCACCCATCCTAAGTTGCAGGGAGTTGAATGCCTAGAAAGACACCGTAGGATCCCTTCACCATAGTTATAAAGCTGTCAGGACCTTATTTTCTGCTCCTGCTTTGCTTCCCTGAAGTTTTTTCCATCCGCTTTGTTGTGCTTTCTTTTTTTTTTTTGTTTGTTTGTTTGTTTCTCCTCATTCTCGATTTACAGCTCCGTGCCCAATTGTGGTGTACAAGTTCCGCGTAAATTTTGGCCTACCACATGTCTCTTCTGCATTATCTGTTGAATGAAATGCACTGTCCACAAAAGGGTATGTACTGAAGTACATGCGCAATTCAATAATCTTGAGGTCAGCCAATGTACATAACCCTTATTCCTTCTTCTCTATGGATCACTATTGTTGTGGATAGGAAACTCAATATTGACTGTGACATAGTAATCGCATAAATTTACTTTAATCATTGATACTCTTCAGGACGGCCATCGGAAGAACTACGGCAACAGCTCGCTGACGTATGGCGGTGGTGGTCAGCCAACTGGCCGCGGCTGGTGCTGGTGGGGACGCCGATACTCTTTTCGTTGCTACCCCTCATCAGTAGAACAAAGGTGGGAAGGGAACCTTAAAAGATTGCAGTCTCCAAGACACAAGAATTGTTCGCGGGACCTGCCTTCTTGTGTCCCTTAGTGACGTCATATCCATTTTGTATCTATGTCATGAATTAACCTAGGAGCTATTCTTAGGCCACCAACATTCATCGCCTGTTTTTCAGGATAGGACTTGAAACACCACAGATGTTCACCACCAGTATCCCGTATTGACATCACTACAGCCGCGACTACGGCTGTTAACAGAGCTGGGACTACCGAATGAAATCCGGTAGTACCGGCGGTGTTTTCATCTACCGAAATAACGCATCTTTACTGAATCTTATACCGATACCGAATGGATGTACCGAATGAGTTTCTTTGGTATATTTGAATTTTCCGTGCCCACAAAAGAAGCTTCTTAGCTCTCTATGACCCACCGTCCTTCCTGGAAGGCATTAGGAAACTCCCCTTGATTTTCGTTCAGTTGAGCTTTTTCACGCTGTATTGTACTTCATTGAAGAGAAGAAACGTTGCGCTGTGAGAATTGGGCGCAGTGTTTCATAATGTTTCGCTCACTCAACTGTCACGTCCTTCTGAGCTTAAGGGAGCTTGAACTGCCAGTGCATGATGCACATAGTTCCAGGCTTGAAATAGGTGTTCTATGGCCTCTAGAATGTGTTAAAAGGCTTTTAAAAGTGATTTTTATACATACATATATATATATACAGGTTTCAATAAAAAGAACGCCGTATTTTGTTGATAAAATTTCTTTATTGGTTTTCTCAACCAATCGAACTGTTAAAATAGTCTGCTGGTCAGTCAGATGCAGGAGTTGGCCAAGACTGTGTGCTTCGTAATCGTATCTTGCTGCTGGTTGATTCGGCGACCTGCATAAGAAAAGGGCTGCTCCCAAGGTACTCTGACATATATATATAAGGAGTTTTTTGAAACCTACATACCCGGTGGTCATGTTCCCTCTGTTTTATAACAGCTTACTGGCGTTCTTTCCCCTAAGCTAGCAGTGATCCTCTCGCGCCTGATACGGTTAGGAAATTTTTCCCATTATTGGCGCACTGGGAATATTACTCCCATTCCCAAAGGTCCAGTGTCTCTCCATGTCG
This sequence comes from Parhyale hawaiensis, assembly GCA_001587735.2. Taxonomy (NCBI): domain Eukaryota; kingdom Metazoa; phylum Arthropoda; class Malacostraca; order Amphipoda; family Hyalidae; genus Parhyale; species Parhyale hawaiensis. The sequence goes on from LQNS02000303.1 coordinate 15,765,500, forward strand.
CCAACTACCCGTCCATTACGCTGACGACCATTTTGTCGAAAGTGTTCTAGAAATTGGTCGCTTGTAAGCTTGGTCGTTTTACTCAGGTTATGGGTTCGCTGCCTGCTGGTCAGTTTGCGTATGAAACTAGTTTGGGTTGTTGTGACGCCTTATTGTCGGTGCCTCATCATTTACAGTCTGCGCTAGATTGTCGGTCTGAAGCACGCCTTGCGCAGTCGGACTTTAGCTCGGAGTTTGACAGGGTCTACCACGGAGGTCTATTATCAATGCTCGATTCATTTGGTGTGGGTGGTAGGGTTCAGTCAATTATTCATGATTTTGTTTCTGAGCGAACGCAGAGTGGATGTGTTGACGGCGTTTTGAGTGCCTCAGTCGCGGTGGAGTCTAGCGTCCCTCAGGGCAGCGTGCTTGGGCCGCTGTTATTCATTCTGTATACTAGTGACATGTTCTCTTCGCTGGAAAACACGATGATCAACTCTGCCGATGATTTCACTTTAATAGCAGTGATACCTGCTCCCCGCATGCGTGATGCTGTCGACCAGTCTCTGAATAGGGATTTGTCACGCAATGGTGCATGGTGCCCGGCCTGGAGTATGAAGCTGAATGCCAATAAGACCAAGTCGATAATTATCAGTCGGTCTCGGACACTCGTACCGCAGCATCCACATCTGGAGAGAGATGATACTTTGCTTCAGGAGTCTATCTCCTTGGAGATTCTTGGTGTTGTCTTTGATGAGAGTCTTACTTTTCAGCCGCATACTAGGCGACTGGTGCCACGTACTTCCAATAAGGTGAATGCTCCTGCGTAAAGTGAATTCTGTGTTTGGTTACAGTGAGGTTGTTCGCAGATGCTGTTATGCTGCCTGTGTTGGAGTATTGCTCACCGGTCTGGGCTTCAGTTCCTGACAGTCACTTACGTCTGTTGGACCGACTTGTTAGTTCAGGCAGCAGGTTGTGCGCAGATAATGATTTGGTGAACCTGTCCCACAGGAGACAGCTGGCCAAACTTTGTATGTTTTATAAGGTGTGCATTAATGAGAAGCATTGGCTGCATTCTTCTGTCATGCCCCTCAAAGTCTCTAGGAGAATTACACGTGCTGCGGTCTTTGCGCACTCTTTCCCGTTGGAGAATGTTAGGTGCCGAACTAATCAGTTCGGTCGGTGCTTCGTACCCTGGTCTGTTAGGGTTCGGTACTCATTGCGGGCATTAGATTCCGGTGGTATTCGCCTGCAGTGTTTAAGTCAGCTGTAAATAGTTTTTACTGAATTTCCTTTAGCAGCGTTTCGGGATTCCTGGTATTGCAAAGTGCTTCATTTGAGTTATGCTTCCTGTCCGTGGGGGCCGAGGCGCGAAGTTTTAATAATGATGCCGAACCAAATACCGAAAAAATACCGAATCATTCGGTGGATTTTTTGGAAATCTACCGAAATACCGAACCGAATGACCCGTTTTTTCTATTAAATTACACCGATACCAGTGGTACAGAAAAATACCGAATCCCAGCTCTGGCTGTTAGGGCATCGTGGGCATGTTGTGAAGTTTCTAAAGGTTGGTGCACTCGCTAACCAAAAGCTGAATAAGCTCTTGCACCCGCGTGACATATTCTGCATAAATTTCGACTCCCTATTCACACTTCAGAATGATCTGATGACTAGTTGTCAGTCAAAAATACAAGCTGAATAATATTATAGATGCTATCCATTCTCTTAAGAGTTAACGTCAAGCCAAGTCTATGATCAATTACATTAAAAATATTCGGCCGTCGAGGCTACGACTGCGAATTGATCGACTCAGACGCCAGTAGATGGCGCTACGGGCAGTTCATATACAAAATTTTGCGCATTTGACCAATGTAGCGCTCGCAAAAACACTACACATTCCATCGTGAGGTTTTGTACTACAGTTTGGGTTTGCATCTTTTAGAGGTCCATTCGGTGGTCAAAAGTTGCGAACTCGTTCTGTTGGCTAGCGTGTGGCGCCGGCTTAAGACTCAATGCCCGTTTATTGAAAGGGACATGCAATACGTGATTCATTCCAAAAATGATAAAATAGACAATAGACCCAAAAAGTGCTCATTGTACTATCAATTCATTTTATGGTGGTGTTCCAGGAATCAAAATGTGCGTACGTGATCCTGGTGATGGCGGTGTACTGGATGACGGACGTGGTGCCGATGCCTGTGACAGCCCTCATCCCCGTGTTCGGGTACCCCTTGCTGGACATTCTGTCTACGGCCGAAGTGTGCCAGCAGTACCTCAAGGGTACCATCATGATGTTCCTTGGCGGTATCATCGTTGCTGTGGCCGTGGAACACTCCAACCTACACAAGAGAATCGCTCTCTTTGTCATTTTAAAGATCGGTAAGTTTAAATGAAAACATGTATCTGTAAAGCAGATTATATAGTCTGGGGATATCAAGATTCAATGCCAGTTTAAGATACAAGAAACGGAATGATGCTAACCTCCCTTAGCAACGTTATAACATACATAAACATTTTACCAAGTTGAAAAAATCTCAGCTTTTCATGGTGGTCCATTTGAAATATGAATAGTATGAGCAGAGTATCACATAATTTAAGCGTATAATCTTACACCATTCCTACTTCCCTACACAGGACAGAGTCCCCGACGCCTTATGATCGGCTTCATGTCGACTTCAATGTTCCTCTCCATGTGGATCTCCAACACCGCCACCACCGCCATGATGGTGCCCATTGTACACGCCCTTCTGCAGGAGCTCTGTAAGGTACGTAGCTGAATCGTATAACTGGAGCGCGGTCGTTGGAATTGCGCTCTATATTTAATGAATTGCGTCGGTATAAATATACTAGACGACTGCATACCATCATTGAGCCTACACGCTTTCTCTTTGGAAACAAATCAACCTATTGTCAACCGTAAATTTTCTGATGTCGCTTCAGATTTGGAGTGCAAGAGAACCATGATAGGGGCGCACATTTTGATTGTTTAAACGGCATGCACAGCGACGCATTCGAAGGCTGTGAAACATGAACAGAGGGCTAAAGGCTTACATGTGAACCCGTGGCTAGTTCACAAGGTGCTATTATCTCACGGAAGAACTACGGCAACTGATGAGCATTTGACAGGAAGAGTTGTAGACATCATGAAGTATTCTGGTGATTATTAGGTACCTCCGCCAAGGAGGTTATATTTTCGTCGAGTTTATCCGTTTGCCTGTCTATCTGTCTGTCTATCTGTCTATCAGTCACTTCACCACCTCTCGGTGGTGAAGTGACAACGGTTCGGCATCGCATCAACGGAGGCCCGGGTTCGATTCCCCGGACGGCACGCTACGGATTTACACTGCGTGGAGCACTCCAGCACCGAGAGGCCAGGCGNGCCAGGCGATGCACGATGAGGGATCCTAAATTGACTCTCAGCACGGACTGCTTCTCCTGCTCTTCACACTACTGGATCTTCAAAATTCTAGAATTAAGGCTAAAAGAAAACCTCGATAGGTATATCCATTGAACCCTGTATACGAGATAATAAATGATATTTGTTTTGTTTGTTTGTTTTTTGTCTGTCACCAAGATAATTCAAAAAGTTGTGGACGGATCTTTACAAAATTTACAGGGATTGTTTGGTATGTTAGGAGGAATAGATGATTAACTTTTGGTGAAAATCTGTCCATCTGTTAGTTTGTTTGGCTATTTTTTAGTACCATAACTCAAAAAGTTATAGATGGATTTATACGAAATTTATATGAGTTGTTAGGCATAACACGAAGAGTAAACAACCAAATTTTGTGATGATCTGCTTGTTTTCGTTCGTTTTTTTTTTTTTGTCTTTGTGTTTGATTTTATGCTTGTTAGCAAAATAACTACTAAAAATTATGAACGGATCTCTATGAAATATACCGGAATTGTTAACAACGTTGAAAAACATAAATTATTGTATTTTGGCGATTATCGGTTGGTCTATTTGTGTGTTTGACTAATGTTTGTCAGAATGTTAATTTGTTAGAAGCATAACTCAAAAAGTTGTGAAAGAATCTTGAAGAAAATTTGTCAAAAGACACAAATGATTAGAGTTAAGTGTTGATACAAAGGAAAAAAATAGTAGTTTCAGAACCAATTAGAAAGTTTCGTTATCGTGCCTTGCTTGTCAAAAGATTATATTAGAGTTAAGTGTTGATACAAAGGAAAAAAATAGTAGTTTCAGAACCAATTAGAATGTTTCGTTACCGTGCCTTGCTTGGTGGAGGCATGCGCTCTCCGAATGCTCTGGTTTACTAGTATATTTTTGCAGACATTAATATGTGATTAAGAAAACGAGACCATAATCATCGTTGATGGCCTCTAGACTTCCGATTGTGAAAAGCTTTGCATGAGATTATGAAGATATTCATCGCAGTCTCTACAGCTGGTGTCCCAGACGCAACAGAATGCCAATTGTGTTATTCCGGATTACGACTGCTGCAAATTATGTGCATTGATGGATATTTTTTTTTTTCATTTTTCATATCTTACTGACAAATTTTTGTTCTGTTCTTCCTTTTCTTTCCCGACTTTCGGTACTCATACGAGTTAATATGGTGCGTAAACACCTCGAGCGCGGGCTTTCAGTTTTTCTCGCCGTATCATATCCCCTATGCTTCTGCCTCGTTTAGATCACCATTTAAATGAAAAATAGAAGCTTTAATTAGCAATAGAAAACTTGTGTGTATTTGCTGCTCATTATCAAGAACTTGGCTTTTGAAAAAGCGAGGAGGAAACTTTTTATTTGCGTATATTTAGTATCACTTGAAGTCGACCATTCCTATTCCCTTCCAGGGAGTTAAAAGTCCTCGGTCGTCAATTAAACTACCGCCAGTCAAAATTGATATCGAGACCAGTAAAAGTGAACCTCCCGAGAAGTCTGCACACGCCTATGACAACGAGTGAGTCTACATTTATTCCCTGTGTAAAAATAACCGTTCGTTAATCACTTGAAGGACCAGTTCGATGTAGCTGCTCGTGGTCTGTGAACTTCGTGTCATCTGTGAACAACGTTGGTGACGGTTGTAATTTCTTATAATACATTAGTCAGTGAGCTTGTTTAGACATTATTTATTACTATAAACTATGCAAAATTTAAACCAGATTGATAGTTAAAGTTGGCAGCAATATTCTATAAAGAAGTTGGTGTGTACGAGAATATCAACCATAAAGGAAAAAAGATATGCTTACAATTCCAACGACCACAATCTGATCAGCTTGAGTTAGCCTAAAGAACTTTTAACAAAAAACACATATATACCTGTTAATAAATATTGTCCGTTTTGAAAACATTTCTTTATAATATTCTTGCATAAAGGATCAATGAATGACACCACGCGTGGAATGAAGGATAAAATTTTTCTAAAAATAGTATCGCAATACAGTACAGTATCTTTTGCAGTAGAAGTTTCCAGAGAGTGCATAAAACATTCTTTCTTCTTTGGAGTATCTTTTAATCAATTGATGGTGAAGTTTATCAGCTGCCGGTAGAGAAGTTTCAATACTGCTGTTTAAAAATTGAATGTCTCCTCGACTGTCAGGGCCATGGAACTTGAGGACTGCGATGGCGGTCGCAAGAGACACCAAGTGTCCGCCAATGGTCATTCCTTGTCCACTACGGACGTGGACGCCATTCAGTCCGCACCAGTGGACGAAGGCCAATTGGACACCATCTCCACCAAGTCAGGGAAGATGTCGGAGAAAAGCGTCGCGCTGTCGGAAGACGCATCTGCCGCCGCCACCACCAGTACCATGTTCATGCTGGGGACTGCCTATGCTGCCAACCTCGGGGGCACGGCTTTCCCAACCGGTACGGGTCCCAACCTCATCCTGTGGGGGTTCTTGCAAAGGTTAGTTGCTGCAGATTTTCCCCATTGGAAATTCTATAGTTTACTATGTGGTGAAAAGTCCTTGATATGAACTTGGACCCTTGCTTGATTACAGTTTCACGAGTTGCTTCGATGTCAACTTTCTCATTCAGCCATTCTATTGAAAAACATCACATATCATTTTCCTACAACCGCAAGAACAGACCCAAGTCGATGTTTTAGTAGCAATTGAAATGAATGTTCCTGTAATATTGGTTAGTTTTTAATCTTTGTAAACAAAACTGAAGTGCGGAATTCCCTCATATTGCTCCTAAGTTGAGGAGATCCATCAGAAGAAGAAAATGGAAATCATGTATGTCGATGAATGTTTCAATGTTTCAACTTTGTCTCAATACTTTGTCTCCGCAATATACAACCTCTATGGCACCCAGCGAAGTGCTCCAATCATCCTCATCATGTTTTTCATTGACGGATCTAAATGTTGAGCGTAGACGAACTTTAAGATTCAGCTCACAGTGAGTCTTTGAAATTCATAGGCCATTTTCATCTACGAAACAAACACTGACTTTCAAAAGGCTCTAAAATATGTTATGGGGTGTTTAAATGCCTAGTCCGTTCTTGCAGCTCCTTCGATACACCGACATCCATCAACTTCGCCACGTGGATGGCCTTCAACGTACCGGTGATGCTGGTCTGCCAAGTGCTCACCTTCCTCACCCTGGACGCCATGTTTGTTGGCTGGGGGTGAGACACGAATTCTCGGTATAGCTTCTACTGCCAGGATAGTTTAATTTTTAAGAACCTGACGGGCAGAAGCAATGGAAATAGCTATCCAGTTTCTGTTACCCATACCACATAGTTTAGAACCGACTCATTTGGTTGAGAATTGGGTTGTTAGTAGCACTGCCAGTTTGACAACTGGGAAGTAGCTGTCCTCATAAATAAGGAGCGTCACTTTCCAGAAATGAGACACCATTATAAATGCACAGGAGTAGTGAATATGCTGCAAATCGCATGTTGTCATGGAATGAAAAGTATTGATATTGATTATACATACACTCGCTTACGCTTCTTTTAACTGATGCATTTAGAGAAGCTGTATATCGGAACAATTAGTGTGTCTTAAATTTGATCATTGTCTCTCCCTACTTAGATATGTCAGAGCTCATAGATCTAAAGAATTAGTAAATTGAATTTAGAATGTTTGAATACATCCAAATTTTAATGACATCTTGTACTTGATCTGATAACCCTCAGAAAGTGGAGGAAGCTGCCTCCCACGACACCCGAGAAGGAGAGTAAAATTCGTCAAGTTGTGCTCAAGAGCTACAGGTCGCTGGGGCCGATGTCCTTCCATGAAGTAGCCGTGTTCGTCCTGTTTGTCACACTCGTCTTCCTGTGGGTGTTCAGGAGTCCAGGCTTCGCCACGGGCTGGTCCGATGTCATGAATAACGAAGTGTAAGGCGTGTACAAAATATTCTGGTGATTAAATTCTGTGTACGCCCTTATATTGAAATGTGTGCAACCCTATTGTTGAATCTATCATAATATTACATACATGCAGACCCAGGTAGCTAACCATAACAGAGTTTTTTGTCACCCCAGAAGCTCTTTTACTATTTGACCCTCTAGGGCAGCCAAGAATCCCGTTTCGATATTACCACACTCTTGTCTGACGTCATGCACAATATGAAGATTAGATGAAGATTATGTTACATCTTGGACGACGCATACTTTTCATTTATTTATTATTAGCGTGTTGACTTAGCATTCCACAGAGATCAGATCACTGGGCCAACGTCATTACCAACATATTATAGGGACTAGACGAGAACAGCGACAGGGATTATAATACGCGTCCAGTTACCTATGCATATTCCAAGTTGTTGTCATCATTCTATCTTACCTAATACATGCAAGGAACCTACAGACTTATCACAGGCTATAATCGGCTGTCATGAACGATTAAGAGCGACATTTGCCCAAAAATTATGTCATCGTGTTTCGAATAATTGAATCCGTTCTTTATCAACAAACGACCGTAATATAAGCAGACCAACACGTGTTGTAAGTAAATCTCAATAAGACAATATTTTTTCTCTTACTGCATACAGTCTACACTACACAGTACTCTTTACAGTATATATATATTTAATTGAATCACCGGTATAAGCAATCTCAGCATTTTTTGAGTGGTTCAAATTGCAGAGGCGAGTACCCAAGCAACTTCTGAGTTATCCTCAGTTCGACCAGTGCACCAACTGCAGCTCGGCTACACAGCCTGATTTAATGTTCATTACTTTTTTTTTTCAGAGCAATCGGTAACGCTACGCCGGCCATCCTCATAGTCTTCTTGATGTTCATCATTCCCGCAAATCCAAAAATTTGGCCCTTCTACGATGGTGAGCTGAATTATGTGAACTTGATTGGTTCAGAAGTAAAATATAAATTACATGAGTTTATCACTGGAGAATAGATGAGTTGAAAAATGCATAGGCTAACAACGGTGCTGGAATGTAAAGAAGAAAATTAAAATCCGAGTATATTAACTCGTACTGGCGGGGTAGATAGAGGACTGCGCTAGTTGAATTGGGGTCTTGGACTCATTTCCTTGCCGGGAGAGTGAGTCTCGCGATGCTTTGATATTTGAAGTCCATAGCAAAGGTTCAGACCTGCCCAGCAAATAGCGACGGTCGGGGTCGTACTTGCCGTATGTGACTCTCCCTTCTCTGACCCCATAGCTCTGACAATGTGCGATTTACCACAGCAGTGCAACCTTTAGAGAAGAGAGTGAGAATATCTACAGTAGGGACCAGTACGTGTATGCTAGTAGGGTTGTGCGGTCCAATTGATTTCACTTGACCCTTATCTGTAGACCGACCGGGGCGAAATTTTAGAAAGACCGGGGCCGGGATCGGGGCGACCAAAAATTAAGAAGCCGGGGCCGGTGCGACGAATATCGAATAGCCGGGACTGGGGCGACCAAACTCAAATAGCCTGGACTGGGGCGACCAAAATCAAATAGTCGGGACCGGGGCGACCAAAATCAAATAGCCAGGACTGGGGCGACCAAAATCAAATAGCCTGGACTGGGGCGACCAAACTCAAATAGCCGGGACTGGGGCGACCAAAATCAAATAGCCTGGACTGGGGCGACCAAAATCAAATAGCCTGGACTGGGGCGACCAAAATCAAATAGCCTGGACTGGGGCGACCAAAATCAAATAGCCGGGACTGGGGCGACCAAAATCAAATAGCCTGGACTGGGGCGACCAAAATCAAATAGCCGGGACTGGGGCGACCAAAATCAAATAGCCTGGACTGGGGCGACCAAAATCAAATAGTCGGGACCGGGGCGACCAAAATCAAATAGCCGGGACTAGGGCGACCAAAATCAAATAGTCGGGCGAACAAAACCCACTAGCCGGTGGTCAGAATTTCTATTTTAACTACAGTAGAGCATTTACTATCAACATTTAAATTTTGATAACTCATTTTATCCACCATTTAAGTGAGAATTATTTAAGGAAAGGATTGATGCAAGAGTGGTTCAAAATGGATCATGTGTAGATTAGAAATCTTGCAGACTCTATTCTTTACAGAATCGCTGCTTTATTACGTGCTTGAGAAGATCATACACATTATTAGTAACAGGTAACTCGTTTCCAGTCGGGGAAGTAAGTTTAATCTTGTATTTTCAACTTTTCCTATTTAGCATCAGAGTCAACAAGGACGCAGTGCCGAAACCAGCAGAAATTTAATCAGTCATAATAACTTCTACCGTTAATGTAGCTGATTTAGTGACATGCATTATTCACTAGTCATAATATACTGTTGCATATTGCCAAAGGAGCTATATGCACCCCGCATTATTCACATATATAAGAATTTATAGCTCGCAAAAGTTTCGGTGAAAATTTCCTTTAGTAGTGTTTAAATTTTTTCCCGATTTTTAGTTTAATCCACTCAATTTTTGATGTAGAGTTCCAATCTGAAGTCTGTTTGTGGCGGTCGGCTTTAGTTTTCGAGATATTTAACTTTGAAGTTCCCGTTGTTTTCCTATGGGAGCAAATACATACATGGTGACCCCATGGGAACCTTACATAAGTTACCTAACCCCCAAAAAAATATGAGAAGAGGTTTTCCCTTATACTGTGCGACTGTGGTTTTTTTTTTTTTTTTTCTATGGAAAAACAATGGAAACTTCAAAGTCAAACATCTCAAAAAGTAGAGCCCACCGCCGTAAACGGACTTCACATTTGAATTCTACATAAAAAAAAGGAGTGGACTAAAATAAAGAAACGGTATATTGGCGAATCGTCACTCATAATGAATCAGATTACTCAAAAAAAAATAGTTTCTCTCAGAAAACTTATTTTTTGCCTGTTAAGTGTTTTCCCTCCCTCCCCCAAAACCCTTGGCCAAACACCCGTTTTCATAGTTTGAAAAGCCGCGGCGGGGGTAGGTAATGTATTCGATAAACTGGGACCGGGACCTGGGCAAGCAATATTCGATATATCGGGGCCGAGACCGGGGCCGGGGTGCTGAAAATGGCTGGGGGTTTGCCGGGGCCAGGCGGTCCCTACTCTTATCTCATATGTTTACGCAGGCCCACAGCCACTCTACTAATAAATAGTGCATTGGTTGTGTCAGCAAAATTTTTATTTCCCAGAGAGCAGACAAGAACCTGCGGGCCAGAAGCCTCGGGCGTGCCTCACTTGGGACGCTGTCGAGAGCGGCGTACCCTGGGGTCTCATCCTCCTGATGGGGGGCGGCTTCGCCATGGCTGAGGGGGCAGCCAAGTCAGGTCTGTCCGTGTGGATCGGGCACCAGTTGAAGTACTTCGCCGTCTTACCCCACGTCGCCATCGTCATTCTTATCGTCACGTTCGCCACTTTCCTAACTGAAGTTGTGTCCAACATGACGACCGCCAACATCTTCCTGCCGGTCGTGCGCGACTTGGTTAGTATCATTAAATTACAATATGACGGCCTTGCTTAAATTACTTAAAATGTTCAATACAGTATAACCAATATAATTTATGACCTTTGCTTCCAGCTCAGGAAGTATTTTGCGCCTTGAAAACGCCAGTTAACATCAACTTTCGTAGCAATGGCGCTATTTGAATCATAACCAATCGATGATTTGGAATATATGTATCTGTATAATAATTCGTTTACACGAGATAACTTCATGTTGGCGCAGCTGCAAGTAGATATAGTAACTACGAGGGCAAGAATCTAGTGCTGAGTTGTAAGTTTTTGGGACCAGAAGTCGGAATTAGAAGCTGAGTTGAGCCGGAATCGGCATCGGTGAAAATGGACCATTTTTGTTACGAAAAAGAGCCGGAGTCGCTAGGAATCGAACATTTCTGTGGTCCCTATGTTGAGCCACAAACTAGCAGAAGTTAGAAGCCGGAGTCTGAGTCGAACAATGTCCATTCAGCCATTGTGCTGATCTTCAGCTCTTGGCGCCCAACAGGACCTTTCAGTCTCGTTTCAAGTCGTTTTTTTACAAGAAAACTATTGCTTACTGTGGAAAGGTAAGAGCTACATGTACTGTTATCAATTAATTGCCGGAAGCGCTGCTTTACTCTTTCCTGCTGGGAACTAGCCAGAGGTGGAGTCCAATAATGATGTTACCAGTATTTATGTATTTATTTTCAAGTTAGTCATTAATTGATTCGCAGTTACCGATAAGAGTTATTTTCTATGGGAAAATCAGTAAATACTTGAGATAGTATCTTTTAAAATTCTATGTTGTTATGATGGCTGACGCCATTGATAATGTGACTCCTTTTCACAGGCCCTTGGAATTGAAATGAACCCAATCTTCTTGATGCTACCAGTCACCATAGCTTGTTCCTATGCCCTCATGATGCCGGTCTCCAACCCACCTAATGCCATCGCGTTCAACGCTTGCGAGACCATGAGCACCAAGGACATGGTGAGTTTTGTTTCATAGTCTGTGACGAACAGTCTTCGAGTTGGTCTTCCTCTCTTTCCTCGACTTGTGCTCCTTGCGCAGGTTTTGTTATATACATTCTATGTTCCTTTCTATTTTGTTTCTTGTACCAGCTTAAACTATCCCTACTAAAGCTATAGGTATCTGAACTGCTTCATGTAACCCCTGTAAATGCTTATATGACTCCTATAAGATAATTGTGATGTTTTCCCTTTGACGTGTAGTTACATGCCTGACTCTAAAAATATTTCTAGGCTTGTGTTGGCGTCCTCACGCCCAAGTCAATGATACTTATATTGTATTGTGTATTAATACAGTACTTAGAAAATTCATTCAAGGGTGTGAGGAAAATTAATCGAAAGTACGTTGCGAATGTCAATAAATACTTTCCTCGGCTTGATCAATGTATATGTATACATGTTCAGTTAAAAACCACGCCATAGCTCTTGGTTAAAATATCTTTATTACATTTCTTGCGACATCGAATCTTCAAAATTGTAGTTCTTTTTGTATAATTTTTAAGATTTGATGTCTCAAGAATTGTAATAAAAATATTCTAACCAAGAAATAAAGCGTAGATTTTTACCGAACATGTACATATATTGTAAAAGAAAGGCTTCTTCCCAATTATAAAAATGTAGATATATTGCAAGCTAGTGTACGGGTAGACTAAGGGGTAGTTCATCTTGATTGTCAGGGTAGCAAAATGACGCTTGCGTTAAAAAGTCGGAAGTCGAAGTTGGAGTCCTAAAAATATTAAAAATCCATGTCATAAATTACAAACACCACAATCTTAGTTTTTGATCTTTTAATCCATCCGAATGGCGAGTCACTCTGTATTACAAGTTGAATTGTATGCTGTTTTGGACATAATCACATATTTAGGCATAGACCACACCATACATGAATGGAGACCGAAATCAGGCCTCTCGCAATTGGGCCTGGAGGCCTATTTATGTAAGCGTTAATAAAATGAGTTCTAATAATCACAGAGACCTCAAACAAAGACTAATTTCTTCCTCGTACCATAAGGAATGCGTTGCACAGCAGGGAATCTAAATTCACAATCATATATTATCAGAAAGCGCGGCAGCCTAGATGTGACACGCCCCATGCCAAAGTATAAAAGCACGTAGCGGCAGGATAGCTGGCCGCCCTTCAGTATCAGACCGAGACATTGTCTGATCCCGATCCGTAATCGCTCCACCAATAAGCGTGCAGCAAGCCTGCCTTTCGCTTGTCATAATCTCTCCTAAGAGTGTCAACTGTAATACTGAAGTCTACAATACAGTGTTGTATTTAACGAGTGTGTCAATATCCAGCGTATCCTGGCCGAATCCACTGTGGTTCGCGTTAGTCAATTGTACCCCAGTACAAGAGACATAGTCTTGGAAAGAGGGTCCAGAGTTGAGGAAGGACTAAAAGACGAGATTATTATTATCACCAGTGCAGGCGAAGCGTAAGCGTCCGTACATCTGTAGACCTTACACAAACGCTCGTACATTCGGACACCAAGAATAATTGAAAATTCATCATAATTTCTAATAATATCAAAATTTCATAGAAAAAATTGGCTCATAGACACTACACGTAATGTACTTTAATATCCCATTCAATTGAGATTTGAAGCAATTACCTCAGAAATTGATGTATATAGAGCTCTCGGTAGACCTCATGCCAATAGTAGGAACAAAATGGAGATTAAGAACAACCCATAATATTGAACAAATGAATTAAACCCACAGTAATACTACAGTGGTAGCAATGAACTAAAAACCATTTTGAACCGTGAGATGAGATACCAAGACAGCCGCTAAATGATATTAAAACATAATTTAGAGCTGATACAACCCTTCATTACTGAAACTCTCTGGAGCTGCACATCATGATTGTCAAAATCATTTTATAACTGCCTATAAGTCCAGGCTCTAGATGGGTGTCTGTGTACATTTCTCTTTCATTGCTCTATCATATATTTTCCTATACCATATGATGAGGACATTAATAAAAAGTTGGGTAGAATTATTGCAACTGGTATATTTTGAGAACAGAACAATCAGTCCTCAATTGATAATTTTAGGCCCCCCCGTGCCCTCCTCAAAAATGTACCAGTTGCGAAAGTTCTACCCAACTTTTTTTAATATCCTCATCATATGGAATAGGAAAATACATGGTAGAGCCGTGAAAGAGAAATGTACACAGACACCTCCTAGAGCATGGACTATATGTATAGTACACAATTTCTTGGTTGTCTACGTTAAATCACTTCACGGTTTCCTATATTGCATCACTTTTTGGTTGTCTGAGTTAAATCACTTCATGGGTGCCTAGATTACACCACTTCATGGGTGCCTACGTTACGTCACTTCATGCTTGCCAACATTATATTATTTAATGGATGACTAGGTTTTAACACTTCGTGGTTGCCTAGGTTAATGAATCTCAGTCAACCCATCTGACTTTAAAAAATTATCATTATCATCATAATAACTCAACTCCTGCTTCTTATTTGGTGAAGAAACAACAAAATTCATCACCATTTTTATGGTCAGCTAATTATAGTTTTTCACATTGGTCACATCTAGGTCAACCCACTAGACTCCCTACAAAAAATAATTAGCGCTGCTCAACTCCTTCTACTACTTTTTCGATTGTCGCGAAGAACGTATGCCAAATAATTTTACTTAATAACTCCATTAGATGTTTACTTGGCATTTCATTAGAAATCGAGCATACCGTACCACGACTTTGAGAAGCTTCTGTTCTACTACATGAGACTTTATGTTACAAAATATTTGGAAATTATTTTACTCTACAGCAAACATAAAAGGATGTCATAAACAGTTGCTCTACGTCATTAGAGTTTAAGCCTTACTATTTTTTGCAAATTTGTTGCGTATAGAAGTTTTAGAAGTATGTACAGGTCTGCCAGTTATTATTGAATGTAAAAGAAATACGTCAAATATCCTAAACAAAGCATGAAAAAATAATGGGAAAACATGTAAAAATGCGTCTGCATCACCGTGTAGTCAGGCCCAATTGCGGGACCGAAATTTGCCTTAGGGGCCAGTGTCTCGTCAACGGATAGTGTAATCGATGGTTCCAGCAATGAAGGGTTGTATTAGCCCTAAATTGCAGTTTTACTATCATTTATTGGCTGTCTTTGTATCCTTATCTCGTAGTTCAATATGTATATTTAGTTCATTGCTTCCAATGTAGTATTCTTGTGGCTTTATTACATTTTTTCAACATTACAGGATTTTTTAACCTCCCTTTTGTTGCCGCTATTGGGATGAGGTCTACCGAAAGCTCTACATACATCAATTTCTTGGGTCATTGCTTTCAATTCGTCATTGGAAAAACTCAGTTGAATGTGATATTAAAGTACATTATGTGTAGTATCTATGAGCCAATTTTTTCTAGAAAATTTTTAGATTCCTAGAAATAATAATGAATTTTCAAATTTTCTTGGTGTCCGAAGGTATGATATATATAGCCTACTGAAGATATATCATTGTGAATTTAGATTCCCTGCTCTGCAACGCATTCATTATGGTAGGACAAAGAAATTAATCTTCGTTTGAGGTCTCTGTGTTGATCATAACTCATTTTATTATCACTTACGTAAATCGGCCTCCAGGCCCAATTGCGAGAGGCTCGATTTCAGTGTCCAGTCAATGTATGGCGTGGCCTATCGTGTAGGTAATTTTTGCTATTTTTTTCTCTCACCTGCTGCGCTGGCCTGAGCAATTTACATCCCAATTGACAGTTCCATTTTGCTCTTAAAAATTTATATTTCCTTGTATATTCATTCCATTTACTCTGTGCGTTATTCTTTTGTAATATTCTTCCTAAGCAAGTCCTTCCTCCACTCAAATGCTCTGTTATCTTTTTTTTTTTTTTTTCAGATGAAGGCGGGCCTGATCGTGAAAATGCTGTGTCTGGTTGTGTTATTCATGGCCCTCGTTACCCTTGGCGACGCTCTCTTTGACTTATATACCCTGCCGAACTGGGCCGACTCTAAATCATATTAATGTCTGTTGTAGTCACGAAAGAATCCATGACTATTTTTCGTTGCCTGTGCCTCAAAACCTGGACTTGCAGCACGACCAATTCCAGATCAAAGTCGTACAGGCCTGCTGATCAGTGTCAGTTTATGCTTTTGCACCACCGCACCATGCTCGCTAGACAATCTTTTACTTTTTTAATATTTACAACTTGTGGTTGTGAGTCTCTGCCTCATATTGTGGGCCTTCATACTCATAGTGTGGATATCCTTGTTGCTCGTCTTCGAGCATTTTAGAATGAAACTGGTCCAACACTACTACATTTTCCCCTTTGTGAAAGAACAGTACCGTCCAAAACCAAGGGACAGATTTTCAAAACGACATAACTTTTTTCTAACCATGCCAGGTATTTCTTCTTTTGCCAGTAAGATGTTGATTATTGAGTTAAAATTTGAGACGTATGAAGGATAAAAAAGTTATGAACGAAAAGCTTTTCTCTTTAAATTTATAACATCCAAAACTAAGGGACAGAAAAAGACAAATTTAATTAATTTCTTATTCATTCCGTATTTCTTTATTTACATCGAAGATAAAGTTTGACACTGCCATTTGTAAATATTGCTGTTCGTTACATGATGGCACCATGTCAGAAAGTTGATTATATCTTGCGACAAGACGTCATCAAGTTGCACCAGAATAATTTCACTATAAAAGAAGTTTCAGAGAAAGTAAACCGTTCGAAAAGTGTTGTGGGCAGAATAGTGAAGTCGTACGATGAAACGGGCCGCATTGATGCCCCTAAAAAGCCGACGGACCCCGTAAAACGTCAGTTAGAGAGGACAGAGTCACTCAGCATACGTCATTGAAGGACCGTTTTAAATCCTTAGCTGCAATAAGTAGGGGAATGAATGACACAACATGTATGAACATCTCACGTCAGACCGTTTCTCGGCACCTTCAAGATATAGGGCTATTTGCAAGACGCTCACACAAGAAACCGCTTGTGGGTGCCAAGAACAAGAAAAAGAGATTAGAGTTTGCAAACAAGCATGTGAACTAGCCCATGAAAATTGGGCTAGAGAGTTTTTTAGTGATGAAAGCAAGTTCATATTGTTTGGTAATGACGGTAAGAACTTTGTTAGAAGACGTGAAGGTGAGAAATTAAGTGTAAAGTGTACTAAGAAGACTGTGAAGTTTGGCGGCAGGAAGGTGATGGTTTTCGGTATGTTCTCTAGTCAAGAGATATCGCCTCTCGTTCGTTTGCAAACCCGTGTGAATGCTCAGGTGTATAAAAATCTCTTGTAAGGTGTTGTCGTGCCTAATATTGTTGTAACGGCTTGCGAACAGACTGCAAATAATTTTAGCCATGTTTATCTGGTTCGGATTCGTCTAATTTACTTAAAGCATGAGAGCTCATGCAGACTTGTTCTGCATCTTAGTTTAGT
>LQNS02000303.1:15802311-15824291 GCA_001587735.2 Parhyale hawaiensis
CATTTTGAAATCTGAATTTTCTCCTATCTTATTCCCATAGAGCGTGACAGGAAAGATATAAATATATAAATAAATAAATAAATAAATAAAAACACGACGTGAATTATTATATAGTAGATTTGAAGTGTTTTCAAGCATTTCAGAGGATTTTATACTGCAGTTTTAAATCATAGCATATATGCAGTTTGCATACTAGATGTACCCATAGCAAATACAGGTACTCTGCTAACTGCTTGTTCGTAACCCCTCCATCTTGAAATCATTCTTCTACAATAGGAAGTTTAAATGAAGTGACTAAAATTGTTGCTGATTAGCGAGCTACATGTGTCTACACAGCAGAAAACCCTTTGAATGTTGGATAAAATTCCTAAAACACTGGAAAAGTAAAGAAAAATATAAAAAAATAAACCAAAAAACACTGTTTTTTTTTTTTTGTTTTAACAAAAAACATGGCTTTTGATTAAAATAAAAAAAGAAAAAACATTATTTTTGCCAACCCTGACTGTGGCCAATGTCCAATTGTACTTATGTTCTCATATAAACTAAAGTATCGTGCAATATAGTGTATCGCTGGGTAACTAGAGCGTAAAGTCTCATAAAAACAAAATTTACAACTACAAAACCTAGTTAGCTTAGGTTGACGAAAGCACATAGCACGGCAACAATTAGTGCTGTTGGCACAGAACGACTGTTCCCCGCGTGTACGCAAGGTCATAGTGCGCCTAACGAATAGAAATTTATCTAACTGTTCTCGGCGTGTACGCGTGTAAGGTCATACAGCGTGTGCCAAATGGAAATTTAGCTATCGGGTCAAGCACGTGTATGACGGCGCTAAGGAAGCATACCTGTTGACCTCTACCTTCATCTTGGTCGATAATTTAGCAAAGATTTGAGACTAAACTTTCCTGCTGCAGAGCACTGAAGTTACCATACGATGGATGGTACAGTACGGAAGTGAGAAGTACTGTAGGGTACGTTTTGAGATAAGCTAGAGCAATAAAGTGAGAAACTAAGATTAAATTGCCATATCGAGGGCTTAGAGCGAGAAATGACTATGTCCATTTTTGGTGAAATCGGGTTCCCATCACCAAAAGGGTGCCCGTGAGGCATATTTTTAGTGTCACGAGTGTTTATGCCATATCTCTTCATTAAGAAGAGACTTGGCATGAAAATATACGGCATAGACACCCGTGACGCTAAAAATATGCCTCACGGGCACCCACTTTGTGAATGGAACCCGATTTCGCCAAAGATGGACATAGCCACTTCTGGCTCTAAGCTCTTGATATCATTGAGAAAATATAGGTAGCTACATACATGCAGAAAGTTCTGCAGTGTGTCGTCTCAAATTGCATACATTAAGTTTAAATAAAAAGAAATTAAACCTTATTTAAGTGTTCTGATATTTTTATTTTAAAAAAGCGCTTAAAGTAAAATAACTGATTCTTGGTTTTAGACGACTGAAGTTTAATTTTTAAACGCTGATAATTTAGAAAATCTCTATTTTGATGAAACGTAAACAAAATTTAGTGAAAAAATAACTGGAATAATGTAATTTTATTTTAAAAGTGACGTTCAACGGATAATATCTTTCTTTTCTGTCAGAATATCAGTTCAATTAAAACATCCCTTGATTTAAGTTAAGCTTCAATTGCTTTAAATTCAACTTCGATTTCAATATTATACTTACATGACATACAGTTGGATCCAAAGTACGTGTTTGTGCATGATGTACTGTGTATAAGAAGAAGTTTTGTTGATTAAAGCCAATATGTTTTGAAACGCAGACAATTATGATTACTGGATGCCTACTGGTACCTTTTTACAAATAAAAATATTTGGTCATAGTCAGACATACAACTTAATTTCGTTATAACTGCAGGCTGCGAATTTTTTCCTGAACCTTTCAGAAAGTACAGTCTCAAGGCAACCAATGGCGTGGCAGGTCACAGGCCTCAGTGGGAGGGGCGAAGGGTGATGGTTTGCGATGGTGTTGCACTCAGAAGCGTACCTTAAAAAAAAAAACTATGTAAATTCACAATTTACGTGCCGTGAAGTTTATTCTCGTAATTAATAAGCATCAATTAAGGTAAGTGATGCACTTGAACTTCGTTAAGGTGTGAGCAGCATGTGAAAGTTGTCCGTGTGTTAGCAGTTTATATTGAGTCTCTGTGTTTTATGTACAGTACATGCTAGTGATGTTACAGGGAGTAACTGTCACCAAGCAATGCGTGAAATGCATAGCCAACAAGTGAAGTGAATTACTCATACATTAAATGGATAGGTTTGTTTTAAGCTATGTTAGACTAGGCCAGGTTCTATTAGTTCAATGGAGAGTAAAGTTAAAAAGATGCGCTTATAACTATAAAAGTTTACAACGTTTACTTTCTGATGTATTACATAGGTTATGTTCTCAGTTCAGTGTTCTCTAACTTGACATAACTCAGCCTAGACGTAGGTACCTAATCAAACCTAGGCTAACGCAATCCTTGCTGAACTCTTATTACCATAGCATAACCTACCCTATATAATCTAATCATGTCTGACTTAAATTAACCCTTTTCTGAAACGGCTGATTCATTTCACTTATTGCCGAAACAGTACGCTGGGTTCGGCTTGTTCGTTGTAACATATACACACATTGTATGAAATTGATACAGGAAATTGGTGGCACATTACGCTTACGACGAATTAGGTTAAAAACAAATGTTAAATCACTGTACGTCCAAATCAATCACAAAGGCGTTCTATTTGTTCTCAAATCCTTGACGATGCACTTACATTGTACTCACACTATTCAGATGTACTATAAAGAAATTAATGGTTTCAATGTATGATGAGCGCCCTGCAACTTAACTTAATGCGCGTTCGATTAGGGAATAAACTCAATGTGCTTAGCTTAAATCAAGCGGGACTAAGGGCGTGCTCGATTTGGGACTTAAAAGTTGAGCTAAGCCAAGCCCACCTGACTTAACTTATCCAGAACTAGCTGTTGACAGGAACTTTAGCTTCGTCGTTTTGTAGGTGTTAAAAGCGACCAAAAACGATTAATGATCTAGTATGTATTGCCTAGTAGTTTTGCTATTTTGAATATTTGGTCGTAAGTCGAAGTGCGACTTTCAAATTTTTTACTTCGTAACTTCGTAATAGTTTATGTGTGAAGTAAGTCCATTGTTAAGGGCCGAAAAATGCAGCACTTTCTCTCTAACCGAGTTTTTCCGTGAGCGGTAATTTGTTGCCCATCTGCAGTTTTAACTGAACAATGTATAGAGACACTATGCGCGTATGTATCATGTACAATCAGACCAGTGTATAATATACGCATGCACTTTTCACACGCATTTCAATTCTACAACTAAGTTCAGGTTCATAACAAAATTTTATTGATGTCCATTGATATTCAATGGAAAACAATAAAGGTATGTTAGGGCGTGTTTGATTGGGACCTGAAACTTGATCCTAGCCAAACCTACTTGACTTAACTTGTCCGAAACTGCAGGCAGGTGTCCCGAATTCGTCCCGTTTCTTCAAGTTTCATTCGTTGAATCAAAATTTATCACCTGTGAGGCTTCTAAAAACTCAATGTTACTTTGTGTAATTGAGATTTCAGTCGGTTCAACTTGAGCTGGTCGCTTGTAACACCTAGAGCACGATTCAAAACGACGAAGCTAAAGTTCCTGTCAATAGTTCCGGACAAGTTAAGTCAAGTGGGCTTAGCTTAGCTCGACCTTTAGGTCCTAAATCGAACCCACCCTTATTCCCGCTTGATTTAAGCTAAGCACACTGAATTTATGTCCCAATCGAACGCGCATTAAGTTAAGTTGCAGGGCGCTAATCATACATTGAAACCATTCATTTCTTCATAGAACATCTGAATTGTGAGAGTACAATGTAAGTGCATCGTCAGGGGTATGAGAACATATAGAACGCTTTTTATGATTGATTTAAACGTACAGTGCCTCAAAATTTATTTTAACCTAATTCGTCGTAAGCGTAATGTGCCACCAATTTCCTGTTTAAACTGACCAATGTCTACATACAATATGTGTGTATGTTACAACGAACAAGCCGAACCCAGCGTACTGCTTCGGCAATAAGTGAGATGAATCAGCCGTTTCAGAAAAGGGTTAATTTAGGCAAAATATATTTAGATAGATTAGATAGGGTAGATTATGCAATGGTAATTAGGGTCCAGCGAGGATTGCGTTAGCCTAGGTTAGATTAGGTACGGCTAGACTTGAGTTATGTCAAGTTAGAGAATACTGAACTGAGAACATAACCTATGTAATACATCAGAAAGAAAACGTTGTAAACTTTTATAGTTATGCACGGATCTCTTCAACATTACTCTTCATTTAACTAATAGAACCTGGCCTAGTCTAACATAGCTTATAACAAACCTATCCATTTAATGTATGAGTGATTCAATTCACTTATTGACTAGGCATTGCGCGTTGCTTGGTGATATTTACTCCCTGTAACATTTACATAAAATACACTGAAACTCAATATAAACTGCTATCACACGAGCAATATTCACGTGCTGCTTACATCTAAACGAAGTTCAAATACATCACACACCTTAATTGATGCTTGTTAAGTATGAGAATAAACTTCCCGGCACGTAAATTGTAAATTTGCATAGTTCTTGTTTCTTTTTAAGTTACGCTTCTGAGTGCAGCACCACCACAAACCATCACCCTTCGCTCCTCCCACTGTGGCCTGTGACTGCCACGCCATTGACTGCCTTGAGGCTGAACTTGCTGAAAGGTTCAGGTGAAAAAAATTCGCCCGCCAGCTAGCAAATTTATTCTTAATTTTATGCCTGACTCAACTTTTTGTAGCTAGAGAAAGACAACGCATATGTTGACTGCGTTAACCTTTTTATGCGTTATATATTTATGTCAAGTAATTAGTGGTGCAATTCGTACAGAAACAATAGAAAGTGCGTGTATGTTCTTCCACCCTCAGAAGGTGTTAAACGATTCTCGGTCGGAGACAATCACGTATTAAAGCACATTTTGTGTACAAGCTGCAACCGCCTTAATGTGAGGCGTCCCTCCCTGAGGACAAGCCGCAATATCAAAACGGGCCGGGAAGCCCCCCTCCCAAAAAAAAAAATATATATATATTAATAATATTACAAGACCACCTAGCCAAAGCAGCATCTGTAAATCTGGCGGTCTCTTTTTAAATACATTTTCGAAAGAATTTGCCATTAAGCGCGATGCATGTTGGTGTTGTGTGAGTTTCATCAGAAATTTAGGCCGTTACAAAACCGTACATTTTATTTGGGACTTCGGTAACGGCCCTACGTATGGTAATGAAACCAAAGTGCTTTACCACTAAAAAAATTAACCTTTCTGAGCAGACGTCAGGTTTTTCGAACTAACTGCACTAACATGAAAAAAATTCAAAATGTGATAATAGATGTAGGTAAGAATAAAAGAAGGGACGTTGCAAAAAGATGCCGGTACTTGCTGTTGTAACCAACTACCGCAGATGCCAACGCTGATGATGCGTTTTCATTCACAGTCGCTCATGCTCATTAGCCTCTTCTCGCATGATGTATGAAAAATTCATACTTCCCAATAATAGCATTCCCACAAGAAAGGAATATTAATCCTGAATTCAGAGCGTACGAAAGTGAACGTGCATTGAAACATGGATCTATAGCATTGTGTAACATGTGTTGTAGCACATACAAAATAATGTTATTTTATAAAGAAAGGTAAATTTAGATTATTAAAAAACATTTTTCTCATTTTCTGATGCCTTTATTGCCGCAGGATTCAATTTGCAAGTACAAGAAATGGGATAACTATAGTAAAGTTTGTGATGGCATGAATGTAAGCAAAATCTAGAACTGCCTGAAAACAGAACCTGAAACAGATTTTCTCTTTAGGAAATACCAATTACGAAGACAGGTACCAATCCTATGTTGCAGGGATTCGTCGCCCTTGCATGAACCCCCCCCCCCCCATCCCCTCCTCTGGGTTACATCTTAGCCTCAGTTGAGCCTGCGGGTCATTTTTTTAATTGCTCTCCGTACTTCATCATTTCTTCTCTGCTACTTCTACTAGTAATCTTCGTCGTGTTCTCCTCCTGCGTCTCTGTTTGCTGTTACTTCAGGCGGTATTTCGTACACGAGCCAACCATTTTCTGCGACGCACAAACTACATGTCCCTTTCCTTTCGTGCAGCACCTCGCTGTGTTTATAGATAGGCTCAAATTAACGCTTACTGAAAAATGATGACCTAACAACAACAGCTTTGTACGAGTAGCTTCAACTCCCAGAAGCTGCAATATGGATTTTCACTGGACCACTTTGACATGGAAGCGTCAATGGAAGGAAGACGAGAGATTCACAAATTGACCCCCGGTACCAAGATACTTTTTCTTGCCTGCACAATATCAGATCATCATAATTTAGAATAATTAGGGAGAAAGGGAGAACACGTGCTTCCGTAAGCGCAGTGTTCTGGAAATTAAAAACTATTTTCACTGTCACTATAATACGCACAATCGTCGCACATCGGCATCATGCTCGATCTTCTCTGTTCCTTTTTTTTCATAACTGAAGAATTAGCTAATGTATCAATACTGTTAAGTTAAAATGAACTGTAAGTAGATCTAAAAGAACAAAATTTTGTTGAAAAATGTCTAGTTTTCAAAACGAAATGTTTGTTTAAAGTATATTCGTTTTATGAACGAGCATTTTTTGTGTTTAATCGATCTATGGATACACCAAATACCCTAAAGTATACATACTAAAGAAACGAGCACCTCTTCTTACCTAAAAAAAAAATAGCAATCGTGCATGGACTGAAGGCGAATATTAATGCTTTACCTTCCATGCCTGTGCTATGGCAATGGTTCGTGCTCCCTTTTTTTCGTACTTATGAACCGGTTTTCGATAAGGGCCCCGTGCATTATTGAGCAACCATATCCGAGGTTGCTTGCTTTCGAGTGCTGGTTCATGCCGCGGCAGTGCTTGTGAAGTGCATCATAATGAAAGTACACTACAAGGTACGTACAATAACTATACAGTGTATGTATTATGTATGCCAGTGTACCTAAACGCCTGAGTGGCCGCAAAAAATACGGTACACGGCACCAGTAGAGTGACTGAGTACAGTGCTCCAGCACCACAATTTAGCACAGTAGAACTCCTCAAACAGAGAAAGTTCTTTAAACTGAGACTTTCCGAAACTAGGAAAATAAAAAGCGGAGTCTGTCGTACAGAATGGTGCACTGAAACTTACTCGGCCGTGTATGTAACAGTGTAACTTCACAGTTTCATTTGGTACCTATTAGCTAACGAAAACGTTATGCAAATGTAGAAAAAAACTAGAACGCCCCGTGCTCTAGACCAGTGGTTCCCTATAACTGATCGGTGTAGACCCCTGCAAAGATAGCAATGCATCGTCGTAGACCCCTAGTGTTCTAATGTTGGATGTATGGATTATGTTACATTTAAATGAAACCTGTGTTACAAATGATATAGAAAAACCACTGTTTTATTGCTTTATCAGTTTTAGCCAACTACTTAGCGTAAATACAATCAAAGTTGCAAAGAACACAAAATGATGAAGAATAGTAAAATAAAACCAAGAGGTTATATATTACTAACAATATCAACTAACTACGTAACGTGAATACGATCAAAGTTGTAAAATACACAAAATAATGAAAATTACTATAAAAATAAGAGGTAATATATTATTAACTGATATTCCCTGTACTAGAGTATTTTTTCTAAGGAAGATTCTAGATTTGAAAGGTTATTTTATAAGGAATTTTACATTACTGCTGCCCGTCAATGGTTAAAATTGTGCCAGATTTATAAAAAAAAGTAATGTATATTTTTAGAGGTTGTAATTTTATACGTCAAGAAACACTGACCAAGTTAAAAATCATTTCAAAGGGAACTCAACAGTTTTACAAATGTGTGAAAACTTATATCATCATGCATATTGATTTCTTGGAAATTTAATTTTAATAATGCATGCATTGGTTTTTCATTGCAGAATTTATTTTCAGCCTTTATATACAAAACAGGGAAACAGAAATAGTGGTTTTCTTTAAACAGGCCCCCTGGGCGTCTACGGGGGTCTATAGACCCCTTATAGGGAACCACTGCTCTAGACGATCTGCCGCAGTGGAGACTAATTCGTCTCGGTGGAGGAAAATTCAATGCCGTCATTTTTGATGGCCAGCTAGGTCAAGTTTTTTGGTATGGTCACATCTACGTCAACCCACTTAACTCCCTAGAATAATTTATGAACATTGCTCAACTCCTTCGACCACTCTTTGGGTGCACCAACAAGTACATATACATATTTACTTATATATATATAAACTTAAATCTTCAACGAAACATTATCATCTCTTTCACTTGTGTTCGCGGGAGACAATAAGTCATACTGTAGAGCTGTTCATCTCATCCGAAGTAGAGAAGCTATGCTTATCCACGTTTTAGAAGCTTCGCCCCATAGTGTACGGTGCAGTGTACACTATGAAGTTTTTTGGCCGACAGGCACCATTGTTCCATTCCTCTCATTCTACCACAGCCTTATCTCACCGGCTCGCAGCTACATCAGTGTATGGCTCGAGCTCCAGCTGCAGCATGAGATACTGAAAGAATAAATAAAAACGGCTGTTGGAACTGGTCTCGTTGTGCATTATCTGTATCGCATCCTGTGGCCTCTGCCTCGCTCTTGCATCGGTGAACAATTTTTTTGACAATGCTTCGTGACGGTATCCCCCCAGGGACTCAATTACCTAGATTGTCGGGTCTGTTGTCCACTGCAATTGCGTAGCAACTGACCATTTGCATCGAAGAGTAATGGCAAGTTTGATATATTTCTGTCAGGTTGGGAAGTTTAGCAGTTGCGTGAAGTTTGATATTTTTTGTAGCACATGGAAAACTTCAGAAGAGTGATAAGTCTCGTCTCATGTTCAAGGAATTGGATGCGCTTAATTACCTTTCGATATTTGAAGTAGCAGATAAAGCAACCATGCATATTGTATAATGCATTGTAGCCTTCACAGGAAAGTCACGACCACAAACCCGAACCACGGAGTTGTTCTCACGCGAACTCAGTACTGTGATTTTATGTGCCTCTGCTTTGATGCTATAAATACAGTCTGTATTTCTTCCGTTGTATAGCATATCAAGATAATTTTGAAAGTTACATAGATTATGAAATGAGAAACTTCAATTTCTTACGTGCAGATCACCGAGATTATTCTGAAAGTAATATGCTCTGTCTTCAGTAACTTCAATTTTCAACACAGAACTACTATATAGTTCAGGCAAACCCTTGTGTCCAGGGTAGGTATATGGCAGTCACGTTTCTAGGATATGCCCTTTATAACGTAACTAAGCCTTGGTGTTAACTTTCTTTGCTTCCTTGCCTTTTAATTCTTACGCCCACTTCTGATGTTTTGTTCCAGTCTCTCCCCTATTTTTGGCTTGGTGTACCTATGTCGAAACATACGCTTTTGCCTAGTGTATCTGTAGAAAGTAATGGCCATGCAAATGTTAAATGCTAGTATTAAGGACTCGGAGTCTTAGTCAAGAGTAGGACGAGGTTCCCTAGGAATACCAGGAGTCGGAAAAAACCAAAGGACCAGGATTCGGACATGGCACTCAGTATGTCCCAGTAGCTTCTTAGCTACGTAGTCCAGGCCCTGGGAGGACTGTCTGTGTACATTTCTCTTGTACAGCTGTACCATGAATTTTCCTATTCCATATGATGACGTTAAAAAAAAGTTTACTAGAACTTTCGCACTTGGTACATTTTTGAGAGGGGGGCATGGGGGGGGGGGCTTAAAATTATCAATTGTCGTCCGATTATTCTGAAAATTGCTCAGCATATGTATTTTTTGAAAAAGAAACACATTGCTCATACAATTTTTTTGATTTTGGCCTTAGTTTTGAGATAATGGGAAATATATAGGCTAAATATATATGTATTTTTTGGAAATTTCAAACAGAGCTCTATGAGTTTTCATCCTAGAACAAAAATTACAGTTTTAAATCCTCGAAACATTCTTAACATTATAGAGCCGGATTTTCCATTTTTGTCCTCATAAAATAATATATTTTAGTTGGATCGCAACAAAATAGAAAATAGAGAATCCAGCTAAATATTTTTGTTAGGAATGTTTCAAGGATTTCAAAACTGTCATTGTTTTTTTCTAGCTTGAAAACTCCCTGAGTTCCATTATTTTTAAATTTTCAAAAATACATAAGTATATATATATATACATTTCCCGCTATCTCAAAAACTAGAGCCTAAATCAAAAAAGTTGTAAGAGCAAATGTGATTCTTTTTCATACATACATCTTCTGACCAGTTTCAGAACAATCGGTCCACAATTGATAATTATAAGCCCCCCCCCATGCCC
This sequence comes from Parhyale hawaiensis, assembly GCA_001587735.2. Lineage (NCBI taxonomy): Eukaryota > Metazoa > Arthropoda > Malacostraca > Amphipoda > Hyalidae > Parhyale > Parhyale hawaiensis. The sequence continues at coordinate 15,812,728 of LQNS02000303.1, forward strand.
CCCTCAAAAATGTACCAGGTGTGAAAGTTTTACCCAACTTTTTTTAGTGTCCTCATCATATGAATTAAGAAAATACATTGTAGAGCTGTAGAAGAAAAATGTACACAGACCCCCCCCCCCAGAGCCTCGACCAATTGGCCTTCGGAACGTCTTGCCTTCGTGCTCGCTTTGCTCATTGTTTTCTTCCATTTTCACAGTCCTGCTATTGATGATGATCTGTACGGATCTTCTTCTTTTCTGAATTGCTGTACCCTTGCGTGTTGATCCCGTGTGGAAGCTCCCTCGTGCCTGTATTCCACGCATAGTACTTGTCCCAATTCAATTCTGTTTATAACTTTAGGTACCGTAGATGTTAAAGGCTTCATAGCCAAAGAACCGCATGACCTGACATGGCGTGTACATGTCGTGCGTGTATAAGCCTGTGGTAACAGTCAACGCAGCGCAGGCCCTGGAGCTGGTGCTGGCAACGTAATCATCGCTTTGGTTGTCAGGCTGTCATTTTGCAAGTTCCCAGGCAGCCGGGATCAAGGGCACATCTAACCGAGAGTATTGTTAGGGGAAGACATGTAAATATCACATATTACCGTATTCCCAGCTTTCAAACATCACGTGAACCAAGGTAGAGCTTTGTCGAGTCTAGATAGTTCCAAAGTTTGGTAAGAGGCAACAAGTGATTCCTCCAAAGCACAAAGCATTTGGAGAAGGTCCGTACCTACTCCTATCCCCCCTCCCCGTATACGCCCTTGTCCTGGATTCCTTCGAAAATTCTGCCCTATGCAATTCGTCGTCTGAAACTTCATTGCAATAGAAAGGCGTGTCATAATTACGGATGCTGAATACTTAAACTGTCCAGGTGACTATGTTTGGTCTTAACTGTTCAATGCAAAAAAAAAAATCGCTTGGAGCAGTTCCATCGACATTCTTTAAGTATTCTCTTTAAATTTGTCTACGTGAGGTACGATCTGTGGTTCTACGGCTGTGGAGATACTGTACTGTAAGCATTGATATCAACTCGATTATCCCTGAGACTACCTCAAGCTGTTGCGGAGTTACACATAGCTTGAGACAAAGCTTTAATTCTGGAAGCGAACATTTTTACAATAAATATCCTTCAGTGCGATATTTGTTTTATGAACTGTTTTTTACAAGAGATGTAAGCGTCATTCAGAGCTTGTTTCCCACAAGTTGAGGATTCAAAACTGTGTTAGAAGTTGAGCAATTTTACGGTGATGGGGAAGTTACTCATAGACTGTTCATATCTGTATTTTGAGAGCAGCTGCGTCACTGGAAGATGCCTCTCAGTAATACTCATGGGATATAAAAATTAAATTCATATTTATCTCGCTTAGGATAGGACCCCTTAGTGAAGCAGTACTGTAAGAGATAAGTCCTGTTTCTTACTCTACCTATAAGTCTTTATAGGTATACCTATATTGTGATCTTCCACGTCTTTCCTCATTAGCTGTTCCCATTCGCAATGGTTCTCCGTGCGTAGGTTCCCGCTTAGCTTTAAACGTTACATTTCCCAGGTTGCATGCTTCACTCGAGTTACCATTACCGTGGAAATATTGAAATTTAGTACATTGAGTGTGACGATGGGAGGAAAAACCCGCTGTTCAGAGTTGGTGTACCTCCGGCTTGAGGTTGGCCGAGGCCTCGGTTACGTTTCCTCGTTAAAGAGGAAAGCAATATAGATGAAAAATGCGGCTGGTGAGCCGGACTTTGCAAGTCATCAGTTGGGAGGCTCAGGGCAGGGAGGAAACAATGGCTAGAGACACTGATGGGTCGCTGCAATCAATCTTGCCAAAGCAGTTCTAGGCAGCAATGGCCATGGCTTAACTATATACGCCTATAAGTTACAATAATCAGCTGCGGCAATTACCTTCGAAAAACTTACGCCAGAAGTATTTTGGGTCCCGCAGTGCATATAGTATGAGGCCTACCTCGCAGTATATGCGTTGGGTTAGATATGGATTGTTGGTTTGATTCAATTAGAATCGGTACCTATGTAATCTAACGAAGAGGCCCACATTAAATACATGAACCTCGGGCCACATTGGTACTATGCAGTTATGCTGCCACTATACTTTGTATATTATCGTATCTATTTCACTTTTCTCTTTTCCCGACTTGCTATTCTCATGCACAGTTGTTCTCTGTCTGATTTCATTATACATTTTTCCTTAGTTTTACTTACTTACAATATTTTAGTTCTATCTCGACGGCCTCGGTTATATATAGAGAATATATATATATAATACGTATATATAATACGTAATTATAATTACGAATAGCTAGAGGGTAAAAAATCGCTAAGATGTAGCTTGTTGTGCTTATTGGATATAATCAGGCATTTATAACCTTGTTTGGGTGAGCAATAAATTGCAAAAATCTATAGCTGACATTTAAATTTTCAGGATGACTCAACACATAAGAACATATTATTTACATGAAAGCAGGTGTTGAAAAATAGTTACATCATTTCTAGCACCCCTTACATACTATCCTGCAAGCAATGTTGCTACAGTACCAGTCACTTCTGTTTCCTTCTTGTATGAACTCGATGATATTCATACAACTCGTGACATTTATTTCTCTATTATACTGTGTTTTTAATGGCAAAAAAAAACACTTTTGAAATCGTACTTGCAGCCGTTAAGGAAAACGAAAAAAGTAACAGCGAGCGAGATCTGGAGAATACTGCGGGTGGCTAATAACTACTCTATATTGGGGTTGTTAGTCAAGTGCTGCCTGACCCAGAGGCGTGTGCTATAGCAGTGACCTAATGCATGCGTTTGTCTTCGCAGCTCCTGCACGGTTTTCAGATATTGAATGTAAATCTACTAAAAAATATATATATATATAAAGTAATGTTTATTTCAGATGCCAGTCCGATATTATAGCTCAGAGTACTGTAACTAATGGTTACATTTTGCTAGCTCGCTGCTGTTGATTTTCCTGTGCAGAGGTAAGCATAGAAATTTGATTAATTAACTCCACCGAGGAGGATATGTTTTGCCGAGTTTGTTTCTTTTTCAGGTTGTCTCTTTTTGTTTGTTCGTTTGTCCCCAAAGTAACTCAAAAGTAATGAGCGGATCTTCATGAAATTTATAGGAAACGTTAGGTGTGCAAAAACAGATCATCAACTATTTGTAAAGATCCGTCCAACCGAGTTTGTTTGTGTTCCATTTTTTGTAACATATCTCAGACAATTATGAACGGATCTTCGTTAAATATTCTGGAATTGTTCGAAATATTACGAAGAGCAGCTGAAGATATTTTGGGATGATCTGTCAGTCTATTTGTTGGGCTGTCTCTATATATGTCTGTTTTCATGTTGGTCAGAACATAGCTTAAAAAGTTTTGGACAGATCTGCATGTTTTCGGGAATTATTCAAAGTATTAAAAAGTGCAAATGATTAACTTTTGGTAATGAATTGTTCATCTATTTGTGTGTTTGACTCTATGTTTGTCTAAGTGTTTGTCAGAACATAACTCAAGAAGTTACGGAGGGATCGTTAAGAAAAGTTAAAGGAATTATTTTTTATGTCAAAAAGCACAAATGACAAAATTTTGGTTGTAATAATAAAGAAATCCTGGGTTCAGGAAAAACTGAAACTTTTCGTTACACTGACTTGCTAGACGGAGGTAGACGTTCTCAGAGTGCTCTAGTTGATGCAGAAATGGATCATGTAAACGATGATCTAACGAGAATTTTTTTTTTTTTTTTGTGCATTGTGTAGCATTTGTTTTCATCTTATCATCAGTGCAGTGTTATTTCTGGCGTATTATTCATTAAATTCGGAAGTAGAACTTGGCGCAAACTAATACCGTACTATGGTAACACTTTATTGGAAAAATAGAATTATTGTTTGGATCATCTTCTTACAGATCGCTAAAAGTTGATTAATTTATTTTCTTGGAGTTGAACAATAATGCAATAACAAGAACTGCAATCTACGTACTGTATGTAAGGTGCAAAGGTCCTTCGCTTAGGCGTCACTATATTTTGTTTCAAAATCACAACCATGATAAATTAATAAGGCGGTACTGTTAGACTGCGAAATATGTTTTTTTTCTGAAAGGGTACAAATTTTCATGAAATTTAATTATCGATAATAACCACATCTCCAAAGCAGCAGTCTCTCGGCATGTTCGATTCGATCGCTTGGATCGAGATAATCCACCACCACTGACAATCGGGTTTTAACCACAATCGGTCAGAGATTAACGCCTAAAATTCGACCCAAAATGGCGAGTCAAAGGCTCGAAGTTGTCGTTCCGGGCTAGCTAAGGAAGATGGAATTAATTTTACTTGATGAAAGTGGCAGAATTTAACACGCCTTGTCTTGAATTTTGCCAACTGGTGCAGGTGACAGGCGCTAAGAAAGCAGCGCTATGGCCCCCTGGCGGTGGTTCGCCGTCAACTGGCAGTCGTTTGTCCTGGTGGGGACGCCCCTTCTCTTCTCTTTGCTGCCCATCATTGTTAACACAAAGGTGAGGAGTGTGGCGACCAGCTAAATTTGGAGAAATTACAGAAATACTCATTTTTGCTTTGCCTTACTGCAGTAATTAACTTATATTTAGCTGCGAAAGAGCGTTGTAATCTGATGATGCTGTTGTAATTATTGAAAGGATGGAAGTGAGAAGACGGTAATCAAACACGAAAGTTTCAACAGGAAGTGGTTTAAAGCTTCCATCAGCCCAGAAGATTTCCTATAGGACAAATACCTACAGTAATTTTTTCCTCCCTTCCCTAAAAATGTTGTCGGTCGCCCGAGAAGCGCGAATCGTATATAAATCAGCTTCTATTTCGGCTGTAAATTCTCTTAGGGTACAAATCTCAGCTTGTAATAATTGGAGTTCTTCGCACTAGAAGGAGGTTTGTTTTCGAGCTGGAAACAACCCTGATTATTGTTTGGTCGTGTTGAACTGCACTTGACTCAAGAGTCTCCTTATTCAATATTGTTGATGCGGAAAGTTTATTTTTGCTGATAAAAAGAAATGTCCATTGTTGTCAAAGTAGGGAAGAGTTCAGAATCTTAAGCACCAACTCGGTTAGATGCGATGACACGTGCACCAGTGAGTTAATCAGCGTTTTCGTTAGGTATTATTATTTCATACAAAAAGTTGACTTTTTCTCCAGTCTCTCATTCTGTAACCTATATGGAATGTGTCATGCAGATACATTGTTCTTACTGAACGGAAAATAGCATAATTCGTGATTAAAAGGCTGTTAGGCTGATCGTATGAGCCTTCGAGACATATTTTTTTTCGGTCATGCGTTGCTATAGCAGCCAATTCTACACTCATCTTTAACTTAGAACAGGTATCCTATTCTTCCTCTTCTTCTGCGATTTGCTGTTCCTGTGTGCAATTATCTTTTTTGAAGGAATTGTTCGTTTTGTCGTAAAATTCTCATCCTTAATTGTCGATCACACCTTGTTTATTTTATAGTGGCTGGATAGAGATGTTTTCTCAACTAAACAAGTTTAACATGTTTACTATTATAAATATGAAACATCACTTTACAAGATATCCGGCACTTTTGGGAACAAAATATAGTGTATGGTTAGGAAAGTTAAAATAAACATTTTTTTACTAATAAAGATTTGGTCAAATAATGCTTCTTTAAAAAGTTACAAGAGCGTAAAATCTTTATCCACTGTTCTGAGTTTTAGAATATGTGCCCTTAGCCGACAGGAGAGGAATGTGGTTCCAACACGACGGTGCTCCTCCGCACTTCGCGCTTGATGTTAGGCAGTTATTGAATGCCTGATACCCAAATCGCTGGATTGGACTTGGAGGCTCCGTTGCATGGCCGCCAAGGTCTCCAGATTTGACGCCCTTAGATTTCTACCTCTGTGATATGTTGAAAGCTTGGTGTATGAAACCCCTGTTCAGTCCGAAGAAGACCTCATTGGTAGAATTACTGAAGCGTATGCAAGAATTAGTGAAACTCCTGAAGTATTCGAACGCGCCCGGCAATCATTGCATCGGCGTTTGACCGCTTGCACCGAAGTAGAAGGGCACCATTTTGAACATCTTTCGTAATTGATCTCCTGCTTCTTGTGTTAACGATAAATTGTTTGCCTAACGTACACGTTTCAATTCCTTGCTACTCCTTACCAATGAACGTCACTTCAATATTTCTCAAACTTTAAGTATTGATAACTTTTTAACGAAACATTTTAGACCCCATCTTTATTTAGTAAAAAAAATGTTTATTTTAACGGTCCTAAACTTATGTTAAAGTTTGTTCCCAAAAGCGCCGGACACCCTGTATGTGTTTGATTACAAGTGATACATAGAATATAAAAATGCATCTAGTCCAGTTTTTAATTTCTGTTTTGATCAGGAAGCCAAATGTGCCTACGTCATCGCAGTGATGTCGTTGTACTGGATGACGGATGTGGTGCCATTAGCCGTGACGGCCTTCATCCCCATGGTCGGGTACCCCTTACTGGACGTGCTATCCACCAGAGATGTGTGCCGCCAGTACCTTAACAGCACCATCCTCATGTTCCTTGGGGGCATCATCGTCGCTGTGGCAATAGAGCATTGCAATCTCCATAAACGAATTGCTCTGTATGTTATTCTCAAAATTGGTAAGTAGGAGTCAGTAGTAGTAGTAGTAGTAGTAGTAGTAGTAGTAGTAGTAGTAGTAGTAGTAGTAGTAGTAGTAGTAGTAAAAAGTTTTACTAGCGCATCAGGGACACAATGTTTATATCGCGCCGAACTATTCCTGTGGTTTGAGCAAGGCTCGAGCGCCACTGGACGCGTTTTAAATTGTCAATGAGTTTTGTCTCTGCTTTTCTGCCGGGAGGTGTCAGAGTAGTCAGTGCGCTACTAACAGGAAAAATGCGCAAGTTGTGCATCTCCAACCCCCGGGCACGGCTGAACTCTTTCGCTCACCTTCGCCGCACAGGGGAAGGAAACGAAATACAATAAAGTAGAAGTCGAGCAGAAATAGGTTCGGCTACTTCGACCGGTAGCCCACCTCCTGAAACAGAAGGGAAAGTATTGAGAGCCTACCTAACTTTACGAAACTAACCTCCTAACCTCGTCAGCCGGAACTGCGGCAAGCTGAAGCATTTCCTGCCGAAAAGGCCATCTGGACCCTTGGGTGTGTGAGGCCCAAATATATTGTGGCAGGGAAAGGGCCCGCCAGAATATACCCCTGAGGACTAGTAAGTAGGGGTCAGAGAAATCCCCTTAAAGGTGTGAAGTCGTCTGCCCACTTTCGATTTTTTCGTAGCCGTCTACATCCAACTCGACTAATCTGTTTACCTTGCAGCGGAACGACTTCAGCTTGCGTAAAATTTTAGTGTTAAAAAAATCGTTGAAAATATCAACAGCTAGTGCAGTATTACACCATTGCAAGTGCCAATGATGGTTTTTTAACTATCGCTCCGAATTCTGAGCAGTTTCAATATACAAAGACCTATATTTTTATGAATTAGAGCACGATTCATAGATGTAATGCTGAAGTCACGGTCATGACTACGTAATCGGATTAGTTGAGTTGGCTTTAGGCTGCTACCGCCGACAAAAGTCGTTTATGGCCCTCCATAATTCAGTTTCTTAACAGCTCCGTTGCAATTTTTCAGAACTGCTTATTGGATTTGAATTTTTCCTGTGGTTTTCTTGCTTTTTATAAGTTCCCATTTTTGCGACGTTTCTTTTAACGAAACAATAGCTTGCGCAGTTTGATACAGGTAATATCTAAATGTACATTATAGGTCAAAGTCCAAGGCGCCTACTCGTGGGGTTCATGTCGACTTCCATGTTACTGTCCATGTGGATCTCCAACACCGCCACCACCGCCATGATGGCACCCATCGTCAACTCACTCCTGCAGGAGCTTGCCAAGGTGGGTTACACGTCGGATTTTTCCTAAATAGCGACACCCCAAAGAATTAGCAGAACCTGTCCTCCGGGATGAGACTTTGGTTTTTGGGGGCCATTGAATATAGTAATTAGGGATTGTTGCCATATAAAAATCCAAGTACAAGGAATCATCGCTCAAAGAAAAAGCAGATAAAGCTTAGGTTTGGAGTACCAAAGTAGATTGTCTTAGCTGTACGCAAGGTTATGTAAGGAAGAACTGCTTCAAAACCGGCCAAACCTTCAAACCCTAAAACCTCATTGGGGATATGGTATAACAAATGTAGATGTTCAATCGTCAATTAGATCGTACGGTATCTCTTACATAGGTTATGAGAGTAGGACTTGGTCAGCCAATGTAGGCTATGGGATCGTTATTTTGGAAAATCCAACAGCGCCATAAGGAGAATATGTATGACTTAGTATCCCTGATAACGTGTCAACAACCAATGTTCATAGGACTAGCTCTTTTGGACTTCTGAATAAATTGTATCTTGGGCATTGCATAGACACACAGGAATTGCGACAATAAACTAATACAGTAACAAATTAGTCCTGAAACAAGGATTTCCCTTTTATCATTATAGATTGTAGATTACAGTGCGTTACCTTTGATTATGCAAATAGAATTTTTCTACATAATTTTTCAAGATGAGTGTCTAACTTTGAAATATTAATATTGACTAAATATATGGCTATTTGCCAATATAAACAGCACTTGTAAAATATATATTTAGCCTTTAGTTAAGTTTATCATACAATTTGCTTATTTACGAGTTTTTTAGTTACCTCAGATTATGCAAAAAGCTAATAAAAACGTCATAAAGAGGAGATAAATACAAGTGAACTGGAATATTTTTATTAAACGTCCAAAACCAAGAAATTTTAACCAAAACAATTCAATAAACACTGAAATAAGTGTTCAATAGTGGTAAACATAAGTTAATTTTGAACAAGGCAACCTCCATTTTTCATGATTTTTGTAAGGCGATTATCAACAGACTTTGTCAGGTTTGATATTTCAGATGGTGGAATAGAATGTGCAGCTGCTTTCACTGCATTGCACAGGCTTACTTTGTTCGAAAACTGCCGACCACCTTCATGGACCTTCCTTTTGATCATTGCCCAGAGGTTCTCAATGGGATTTAAATCGGGGCTATTCGCTGGCCAAGTCATAATCCTTTTTGATTTGAATCCTCCATCCGCAATCCAGTTAGCAGTGTACCGTGTTCGGTGTGAGGGAGCGTTATCGTGCTGAAATACCAATTTGGATCTGCGTGCGATAGTCTGTTCATCAAGCCATGGAATCAAGTTGGCTTCAAGAAATTGGCAGTACCCTTCTGCATTCAGTTTAATTCCTTCTGCCACTTCAAATGGACTAGTAAGGGTGTCACCTACTATCCCGGCAAGAAAAAAAAAACATTATACCTTCACCACCTTGTTGACGCTTAAGCCGTGTCTATTGAGGTCAGTCATGGAGGACCCATCCAGACACCCATCCATCTAGACCATCAAGAGTGGCTCTGCATTCGTTAGTAAATATGACATTGGAGAAATCAGTTTTCATGTTCTCTTCAGCCCATTTGACCCTATTTTCTTTATGAGTTTTTGTCAGAAGTGGTCGTTTAATTGCCTTTTTCACTTTCCCTAGCTTCTGCAGAACCTCACATCTTGTCTTTCTGCTTAGTATTGGGGCTCCAGCGTCTTCAAATATCGCCTTTCTTGTAGAAAGTTGTTTTCTAGCCATAGAAACCTTCAAATGTCGCCTATCCCGAGCAGTTAATTTTCCTCGCAGAGGCTCTATCCGGAGGTTTCCTAATAACTTTACCTTCAGTTGCATAAGCCTCAATTGTTCGGTAATCACGCTGCAATTCCTTGGAAACTTCGAGTGTTTTCTTACCAGAAGCCAATATCGAGATCACTTTGATCTTTTCTTCACTCTTTAAACCGTATTTCTTGCCCATGTTGACCAGAGAGTGATGTTGCATAATCTGGGGTAAGAGCAGAACCCCGTGCGATAAGCAAATGTTGCCAAAACGCGGGAAACGGGTTGGTTTTTTTTTTTTTCTTCAATTGTTTTTATAGTCACAACATACCTCTTCGCTAACTTACTATTAACATTTAAAATGATTGACACATGGCATGAAAAATAAGTAAAAAAATTGTAAACGTACTGTATTTGTGCCTCTTGCTATTAACAAAAATTCCTGTAGTTTTTTTGAAGTGTCTAACTTTAAACTATCAATATTAACTAAATATATGACTATGTTGCCCATATAAACTGCACTTGTAAAATAAATTATTTAGCCATTGATTAAGTTTATCATACAATTTGCATATTTACGAGTTTTTTACTGTTACTTTTTGAGTTATGTTCTGACAAACGCTTATACAAACATATTATATATCTATAGTCAAACGGACAAACCGATCATGACCGTAATTTTGTCAACTGTGCCTGTTACATTTTTAAAAATTCTTGCAAGTTTCATAAAGATCCGTCCGTAACTTTCTGAGTTAAGTTCTGACCATCACTAAAAAAGACAAAGATATAGGGTCAAACACACAAACGGACCACCGCATCATCATCATCACCATCATCAAAATTTAATCATATGTGTCTTTTCAGACTGCCAACAATTCTTGCAAATTTCATGGAGGTTCGTTCATAACTATTTAAGTTATGTTACAGACAAATATAAAACGAAGCAGAAAGACAGAAACCGACAGATCATCACAAAAAGTTGATCAGTTGCAATTCGTTATAGTCTTAACAATTCCTAGGAATTTCATGATGATCAGTTCGTAACTGTCTGACTTACGTTACCAAGAAAAAAGAGGCAGACAAACCTTCAAACAAATGATTGAACGGATCTTCACCATAAGTAAATCATCTGTTCTTCCTAACGTATCTAATATTCCCTGTGGATGTCATTAAGCTTCATCCATAACTTTTTGAGTTATCTTGGTGACCGACAGAGACTCCTATGAAAACATAACCTCCCTTGCGGAGGTAAGAATAATAGCAATAGTCATCCCGCCGGAATTCGTACGTCTTCAGCTGCTCAGGGTGCCACTGAGCAAGTAACTTTTCAAAAATGAAACATGCCAGGCGTTTTCTTACATATTACGAGATATTTCGTTTTATTGAATGTCTGCTAGTGGAACTTGTCGCCTTATTCAATCTTTTAGTAAGTAGCTACTAAACTCTATGATATCGGAAAGAGCTAAAATTTTCATAATCAAAATGAAAATTATTTCTGTCTCAAAACAAATAGATGTATATGCTCTATAAAACATTCACGCTGTGCAACGTGTGTTGATCCTCTGCATTTTCTACCGTGTTGGTCTTGTGATGTACGTACATATAAAGTCTGCTCTTTCCTGACATCTGACGCATAACTTCTAGTATATTCCTGTGTATTGATAATGAGGAATTTTTTGGTAAAGAAGATCCACGAACATACACAAAAAGCTCAAGTGCGAGACATTATACAATACCGTCCATTATTAACGATCAAATTTCCAAAAGTATATAACTTTGCTTCTATTCATCTCACATGCCTCATATTTTGATGATTACTAGTCCGTAAGGAGTTTATTAATGTGTGAAGATTTGAATCGGATGTAAAAGATAAAAAATTCATGAGCGAGAAACTTTTATTTTGAAATTTGGA
>LQNS02000303.1:15830389-15842082 GCA_001587735.2 Parhyale hawaiensis
TTATCTTGGTGACAGACAAAGAGACAAAGAAACAGACAGACAAACACTACGAAAACATAACCTCCTTGGCGGAGGTAATAAATGTGCTCCAGTCAGTGTCGTGATACAGAGTGCTGTCATCTCCTTGGGAGCACTGATTGTTACTGAAAGTGAAAAGAAAAGAGTGCCCTCGCGTGACTAAACCAAAGCAATGAGGCATCACTTCACTGCCAATAGCACCTCAGCAGGTTACTCACTTTAACTTGGGCTCTGGTTGGTTGCCACGAGCTGTGATATCATGTATGGCTTTGTTTTGGCCACGTGAGAGCACACTCACGTACCACAGTATTCACTTCTACTACTAAGTGTTTGTTGAGGTGCTTTTGAAAAGAAAATTCTGCTAACATTTCACAGGGGAATCGGCAACGCGACGCCTGCCTTTCTTGTCGTCTTCCTCTTGTTCGCCATTCCTGCTAATCCAAGAATTTGGCCTTTTTATGACGGTAAGTTCTGACATATGTTAAGGTACCCCAGCTGCGCGCTCGATATCGCTAAGACCTAAATTTAATCTCTGACAGTGTCGAATCACCAGAAAGACCTCATAGGCTGGATAAGTTTTAGTTAATTCTTTGGGATAACTTCCGTGCCTACTGCCCTTCAATTCTCAGTCATACGTTTATTAACGAGCTTTGTGTGTTTCCCTTTTTCTATTGCATTGCGCTGCCTCCCAGGCATAGTATCATTTTCTTTCATAGGCTGAGTACATTTCTCCTAACTTGCTCCGTATCATGAACCACCGCGTTGTGTCTTCAGAGACTTAAATTAACACTAATTTTCCTACTTGTTTAACTAGTTGATTGCATACACTCATAGACCGCAACAGTACTTGACTCTTAGGTTCAAAATTGGCCAAAATGGACGGCCAAAATGGGATTTTCTCAAGAGCTATTATGAACATGTCCAGACACGGTCATGCACGCAAGCGCCCAAGTGCGTCCCCGTCGTATCCAAGATACCTTCTCCGCTACAAAAATGTTTGGGTATCTTGGAATGAAAATCCCATTTTTCCATTGCCGACTTTTGGCCGCCAGCGTCAGACCTAAGAGTAGAGTACTGTTGCGGTCTATAGGCGTCTTTTTGTGGCCACGTTCGTGATCAGAATCACCGTGATCACGATCATTGTGATCACTGAAAAGCACAAGAACGGCTAATGATTTTGTAAACAAACCAGAAACGCCGTGTCAAATTTCGAAAAATATATTTGTACAAAACTTTTACCGAAAATGGTAGGGAATGGATTTCTTATGAGCCTTTATTTATCTTGAAGCCAATGTATAACTGAACTAGCAGTATTTAAAGAATTTTGAACATACACAGGCCTTAAACTAAGGAAACTACAATATTGGAAGTCAATATTATAAACAATCATAACATTTTTCAATTTATCCCTAAATATAAGAAAACATCACGACTTTGCATTTCAAAATTTGACTTTTTACTTGTCCAACGGCTGGAATCACTCTTTGATCACGCATGATTGGCCTGCGGAGGAAATTACGCTGCGATCAATTCTCACCACTGATCACAGTTGATTGCTATCAGAATCACGTCAAAATGCGGTCACAAAAACGCGAGAATCATGCCCGATCAGGCGGAATCATCCGCGCGGTGGTCACAAAAAGACGCCTTCAACTCAGCCTCACCGTGAAGTATTTGGTTCCTCTGACGCAATACGAATAAATTAGGCGTTATATGAGATTATCATGTTTCTTTATAGACATTTTACAAGCTTTAAGCTTCTCTAATTTCTAATTCACTGCAACTTTGACGAGAAATATGAAACTTCACTGCAGTAGGGACACGTGTGACGAAAACTGAGTTGGCGTTGAATATTTTATCGTCGGTTTCTGGTTACAGAGTAGTGTTTAAGGCCGCGCTACACGATCCATCTTTTCGTCGAAGTTTGTGATCGCGGAACGATTTTGATCGACAAACACACGCAGCGAGCCTTCAAAGTCTGCGATTTTTCATCGTCAGCAGTGCTGGAAATCTTTTACCACGATCACAAAAAGTATACAAATTATATATCGCTCTGTAATTAGATGTATCTATTCGAAATATATTATTTAATAATTAAAGCATCATTTTCTATTCGAATTTACCCCCATAGCGAATTTTGTTTGTTTGATTCGAACTTCTGTACAGCGGGAAGCATTTGGCAACTATATGTTGCCAATTAGTAATAATAACTGTAGCATATCTCTTACGTTACGTCTGTACCTTCTTTTTTTCATTAGTAAAAGCTACAATGGAGCAAGAATTACGTTATAATGGAAGAAACGGATGTACACAAAGTGAACTGCAATAGTAATGAAAGAAAATTATAAATACAAAATAAGAAATTATTGTTCTATCGTCTGCATTTCTGCATATGAGGGGATACCAGTGAGTGGATTTTTAGCTATATTTTTCGCCAGTATGTATAAAGTTTTACCTGCCAATTAGCATCTACAACAAAAATATGTATAACCGATAAATGAGAGTGGAATATCGATTTACAGTAATGGAAAGCTGAATTCGCGTACCGTGACCTTGAAATGATCGGGGTTTCTGTTTCTGATGCCATTGGGACACGGAAGCGAATTGTTTGTGATTTTGATTGTCGATTCTTGTGTTTGTGATCGATGAAAAGATGGATCGTGTAGACGCGGCTTAAGAGACAAAATACAATGTCTGAACATTTTGCACTACGTATGGGGAACATAAATTGTCGAGGAACTCCTGTTAAAAATTTATTTGTTTACTTGACAACCTCGAAAACAATACCGAGTAGTAAAGAAAAGTATGAAAATGTCAACCCAAACGCAGTTGGTAGTATGCGCTTTGTTGAAAGACCCATAGAAGTACAGTAGTAATCTGCATTTAGAATCATTGCTTATTCATAGTTTTGTCAAAACTACAGGTAAATCAAGTTATTAATAGTGCCAAAAACTGCATCTTCTCAGGACCAAGGAGCGTCAGTTGCAAAGTTTTGCTGAGCATATGCGCTTAATAGTCAAGTGTCGCTACAATGCACCGCGCGACAGTGTGGACGCTGCTGCGAGTTTTTGCTGCCTTTCCCGAAATCGCTGAAGCGTTTTTCGCACTTATGAGCGGTAGTGTGGACGAGGCTTTATACGTGTTGTGCCATTAGGCAGCCTGTCAGTACATCTTGCTACATTGCATGCAAATGGCAAAATGCATTTTTACAAAAAATTCTGCACTGACAGTATGGAATTGAAATATTAATTTGCCCACACCTCATCACTACAACCCACTTATCGTTATCAAGCTGTCAGCTGTTATTGCAAGTTTCTGCGAGGATACTCACATTCTGACGCAGAAACGGAATTTTTTCTTGACTGTTGCGTTGCCAGATGTACACAAGTGATGCCTGGCAGCTGAACGCGTGCTCCGGGACCGTCCTTAAATCCTATAAATATTTTAAACATCCAACAGTATATGCAGTCTAAAATATTGTAAAAACTAACCGATCATTACTGAAGGTGGTCATCTATCACACACACACGGTATTGCCATAACACATTGATAACATGGCACCTACAAATGGCTCTCTCATCCGTTTTTTAATTTAATGCCCATAATGGGAGTTGGAAGATGGGCGGGGCATAAAGGTACCTGGAGAAAAATTCCGTTTCTGTGTCAGAAGGCGAGTATCCCTGCAGAAACGTGCAATTTTCCTCTGACGGCCGTTGCCAGATGTGCACTGAATAGCAAGAAGATCTCCCCCCAAATTGATGAGGCAAAGCGTTCAAAATACTATAGTTGTACGGTCAAATTATCAGCTAGCTACATAGATTGCCAGCAATGATAATAGGTACAAAGGTGACCAACAGATATTCAATAGAAAGTAGACCGCAGCTGGAAAGCTGGACATCCAAAGAATGTACTCGGAAATCAATAAGATGATCGACATCCAGCTAAAACCTGAGAACAGAAACAAGATACACACGAAGAAGAAAAAGAATGCAGCATTCGAAGAGCTATTGATAAAATTTAAGTAGAATAAATGTCCAACCAGGAAGAAAGATACCGCTAAATACTAGCCATATAGACAACAGAAAACCTCTAAAAATTCGAAAAAGAAATCCCACGACTTATGTATAGCGCAAGGATGGCGTCATAGCTTACCCAAGGGAGATCAGCTTGAAAATACAGGAAAAGAACTTACACGAGAACACTGAACGAAGAATAAAAGACTAAAACAACACATGATTGGCAGTTGGTAGACAAACGGGCTCCTTCAAAGGACAGCTGCAGTAGGCACGATGGACGACAGACCTACAGTACTCCGGTATGCGGAGCGGAACGAGGCAGTCCCTGCGAAGCTGAGGTCCTAACATGAAACAGAAACACCGAGCTATTCAACAATAGCCTAGTTCTATTGCCTTATTGAATGTAGGGTTGCACTCTGCAGGTGTATCGCTTCAAAGATACATATGATGCAGCCTGATTTTGGTACTCTCTCGCACATCAACTTGCGACAGGAAATGGGAAAGCGTGCAAAATACATGGGCCTATCTACAGAGAGTATAGAACTCGCCAAAGTATAAGAGCTGAATTAAGCTAGCTCTTAAAGCGGAAGACCAGACAGAAAAGACACCATAATTCAGCAGCATGGGCTTTTACTATGAAGTATGCAGTGGCTATTTTAAAAAAATACCAAACACGTGTATTCAGAGAATATTTTTCAGAAACCAAAAAGTCTGGAGTTCTGAGCAAGGATAATAGATTCGATGGAGGCAGACAAACCGCTGTGAGGATATCCACCGCTGACTGTGATAGTGCAACCAAGGAACAAGGACCGATAGGAAGAGGAAAGGAGAAGATTAATCTTGAATGCAGGAATTGCGAGCGGGTCGAAAACTGCTAACAGTTCCAATTTAGAACAATCAACCATGATGGGAAGACAAGTGCGCGGGCAGACATTTAAAAAAGACCTAGAAAAAATATCGGACAGAGGACCATCAAAAACAACTTTCAAATTAAAATGAGGTGAGCAGGCTGGGTAGATAGAAGGAACATAGACTAATAACACGTCTGATCGAGAGACAAACAGAAAATAATTGGCTGATGACTAACTACTAAGGACTATTGAAAAAGATAGAGACGCCGAAGGCAGGAGGCTGACCAGTGACCATATAAAGTTTTACGTACTTCTTGAGAGCCATGAACAAAAACTATAACTCTGGGCTGAAAGGCCGATGCAGAATATAAGTGCGGTATTCATGGCGAAAGAATGAAATTGAAGTGGGAAATAGGGGTCACCCTAAACACCGAAATCGGTAGAAATTTACCGAAATCAGACGAAATCTACCGACTCTGATACGAAAGGGAAACCGCTTACCAGCGCTAGAGCCTGAGTTATAATCCAAATAAATAAAAACCCCCACCCCAACACATTCACACATCGAAGAGGTGTGTTCACACCAATAAGTTGAAAGTGACATGTTAAGGTTTTAATTGCAGTTTACCAGGCAGATTGATGTTGGCAATATTATATGAGTGTAATATAAAATACTAGAGGAATAGTCTGTATTGTATTGTAATACATTTGTCTTGTAATTTGAATCTAAATTATACCTGTAATAAATTATTAAATTACGGCTTGAGATACGTTTCTCATTCCATAGATCGTGAAATTGACCATAACTGAAATTATGTTGAACTGAAAAGATAACAAATGGAGTTTTTCATTTATATTGTGTAGCTTTTCATTGGTGGGTCTATTGACTGACTGTGAAAAAAATCTAGTTTGAATAAAAGTACCATCAACAGAGTATTACAGAGACCATATCAAAATATATAAAACTCTATTATAAGCTCGATTACATTATAAGATAAGGTAACACAATAGGTAGCTACTAGTTATTCAACTCTATAGCTAGTATGTAATGCCCACAAATTCCGCGCCTATTTCACGAACAAATGTGCGCACCAGCCCTTTACTGATGCCCCTGCCATCTGCAGACTGTGTTACTAATAGCTTAAGTTTAGAAAATACCTAGTTAGATCTCTATAAAAGTTTTACTTATATGTGTTGCCTTCACAGCTGCACAGTGAGATGCAATGAATCTCATGTTTTATTAGGTTTGCTTTATTTTTTTCCATTTTCCCCCAATCAAGCAACGTGAACTTGTAAACCACTCATGGGAAAATTTGGTTAGACAACTGAAATAATCATTTACCTACCTTTATGTATATTTAGTGAGTTACCTCCAAGCTCAAAGCTTTTTTACCATTATTTTCTCAAGATAGGTAATTATTACTCCACCATTTGCTACACTAGATTTCGTAACCACTGTAGCTACCTGATTTTTTCTAATTGCCTTATTTTGTGATTTTACACTGTGTGTTAAAAATTTAAAGCATGGGGAAAGCAGGAAAGTAATTGTTTTATAAGTATAATTTTTAGAACACTTGTGAAGAACTATGAAGAATTATTGTATAAATTCACATTAGGAAGTATAAAAATAAAAGAAATGAAACAAATCAATAAAACGAAAAAATACACAGATTTTTCATATATTTTTTTAATAAAAAATCATGAACCCTGTCTGCAATAGGCCTCGTTTAGTATGGGAATAAATATATATATATATATATATATAATTTAGGTGGAATTCAGTAGATTTCGGCCGATTTGGATCGATTTAGGTCGATTTCAGTCGATTTCGGTGTTTAGGATGACCGGGAAATAGTTAAAG
Source organism: Parhyale hawaiensis (assembly GCA_001587735.2). NCBI lineage: Eukaryota > Metazoa > Arthropoda > Malacostraca > Amphipoda > Hyalidae > Parhyale > Parhyale hawaiensis. The sequence goes on from LQNS02000303.1 coordinate 15,837,136, forward strand.
AAATATGGTGCTTAAGCGGCAAAAGAAATCACCATGAAATAAGACAGTCTCAGCAAGGGACCGGACGAAAGATAGAAATGCGCAAAGGGAAACAATTTCAATCGTAGAAGCTAGATTCTACAAATACAGCCAGCTGGTAGGTTACGGTCGTTCATCCACCTTAGATCAAAGACCTGTATTCTTTGCTGTTAATTCAAGTGCTAAGAAATGCTAGGACACTTTCGAAGCGACGTAATTGGGGAACGTTAGCTCTCAACGCATCAAGTCCCACCTCCATGGTTTGGATGTGACAAACAAAATACTAATTAATTGCAAAAGTAAACTCAACTGGGAACGACATTAAAGCAACAGATGTCTGAATGAAGCCAACCGAAGGAAGGTTTGTGTGGAATGCCACATACACACCGCACTTGCAAAAACAAGATATCCTCGCGGACACCGCCAGGTAGAAAAATGATAAACCCTCAGTGCATTGCTGGTTATAAGAAGAACAGACACGAAAACCATGCTGTAAGGAATGGTCATCTATTGTAGTGAACAACCTGGTGTCTCCACTAGAGCAAGCTGCCAAGAAGAGACCAAGGAAAAGTAACCGTAGATATAGGCAAACCAATCTACAAATGTTTTATCAGAAGTAGCCGAAACGGAAATACTGAACCATAAATAATTTAATAGTTGCCAGCGACAACATTTTGGCGAAGGTAGGAGACGTGTCAGACGTCTAGTCACTAATATGAAGTAATGAAATCCAACTAGCATATAATGACATCTCTAACATAATCCATCAATGGTTGGACTACGCCTGAAAACCTGACAGAGAATTTTCTCCCATGGTAGAATCAACTAAATTCGTGAGAAATATACAATTGAACGCAAATTTATACCTAGATACTGTATGTATGAGTACAGGCAGACAAATGCATTCATCAGCATGTGCTTCAGATAATTCACAAAGCGGTATAACACCTGCAAATGTTGAAGTTAGTGGACTGTGATATTAATATTCAAACAGATTCAAGCCTAGAACTTGGAAGAAAGGGAAGAAGCTTTATTAAGACCCAAGCGGGATAGCTTTCGGTCTATCGACAAACTTTTCCTCACAAGCAATATTAGATATAGTCAAAAACTTCTAAATCCTAGAAAACACCCAAGTTGTTAAGGAATCTGAACCCTATTGAACTACTGTATGAATATGTTGAAATATTGGGCCAATGTAAGTTACAACTCAGAAGACATTCACACTATAGGTACTCCTGGAAAAATGTATAATGTATATACAGAAAATTAAATTGCGATTTATGCACCTTAGCATACATTGCTTGAAGAACTTACAGCAAACAGCAGTAAGAAGTCATGATTGGGCAAGGCTACCCTAGAAGAATAATCAGCCTACTTCGAGTTGGGTTACAAACTGCTGTAAAACATGCCATGCACATATGTTTTAGAGACACTCCAGGAGTTATCAAGGCGTAGCCATTATCAAAACTGTTCATAAGACAGTATTTACATAAGTTAAAATGATTTTTTCTTCAACATCCACTGTGGAAATAAATTGAACCCACAACGGAGGAAAATGTCACGGCATTGCACCAAAAATTAGTGCCACTTGCTTTAGATAATATTATGTAACTTCACAAAAATATAAAGATTATTTACTCTGGGAGTTATAATGCCAACCACTGCAAAGGCCTCCAAATCAACAACCTAAGTATTGAAAGCTCAGCGGCTACAGCCCTGTGAGCGGTGTTAGCTGCAATACAGCCATGTCTGCCTGAAAAACGGCACTGAATTCAACCGATTTTGATACTGAAATTAGTTCAACAGTCATATAGGCCTAGCCTAACTGTTTAGCTTCAATTTGACCAATGCTCATTTTAAAAAGCTCATTACACTGCATTGCAAACTTATCCCATATGTGCATTTCCACGAGAAACACCAGGCTAGCAGCACTGGGAACTGGGAACATATCCTCAGCAATACACTGGGAAGTCTCATGAACTGCAGGGCGAGACTATATCTGCCTCAGCCCGGGGTCAGTACTTTGTTACATAAAATCAAAAGTTAGGTGGGCTAAAGCTTCCACATGACTGACGACGGGTTAAATCTTCGCTCAACAGCTACCGCTTTGTAAGCAGTCCAGGCTGAAGCAGCCGTGGCCTCAGGAACGGAGCCAAAACAATCTTATGATTAAACTTTTACTGATTTCACTTGATAAAATTGGGGTAATTAGAAATGTTGCTGCGTCAGAAAGCTCATGCGTTGCACGAGAAATAGCCCCATAACAAACAATCTGACGCGCCTCTTTACGAAAAAACACCAGGCTTATCGGCTCTGGCAAGTGGGGACAGGCAACCTCAGCACTGTAGCTGGGCGGGTCTCGTGAAGTGCGGGCTCGACCGGACCATTCATCCCTTCACCAGTTCTTTGACCAATATCAGAAACTATTGCACTATTTGGCGGTCAATTCAAATTATTATCGACGGCAAAGGGGGAGATCTAGGCTCAGCAGCTTCAGCTCTTGTGAGTACGGTCGTGGCTGGGATGCAGACGCCCGAGCAAGGCCGTGGTGGCGTCGGTTATACCTAATTTTCAATTCTATGTGCAATAAATAATGAAGACGCATTCATGGGTTGAAAATTCAATGTCTTTTCACTTAAATAGGACTAACTTGAAGGCTACGCTCAAGATACTTAACCTGAGGAAATGCGGAGCACACGTCTCGACGCGCCGGACTCCAACAAACGAATGAAAGAACCAATGGTATAGGTGCCATGTTGTCACTGTGTTATGGCAATACTATATATGTGTGTGTGATATATGACCACCTTCAGTAATGATCGGATAGTTTTTGCAATATTTTAGAATGCTTATACTGTTAAATAGTTAAAATATTTATAGGATATGCGGACGGTCCCGGAGCACACGTTTAGCCCCCTGACATCACTTGTGCACATCTGGCAACGCCGCCAGAGGAAAATTTTCATAACATTTTGCACCATGACTAGACGATAAGGAATCTAAATAGCACCTAAAAAGGCGCTTAACGTAACCGGCAAAAAGCATCATTGCCAGTTCATTTATTACAGAATCGAAGGAAAATACGCCAGGAGAAAAACCAAAAGTCCTATTGACTTGGGCCGCCGTCGAAAAAGGCGTCCCTTGGGGTCTAATCCTCCTCATCGGGGGAGGCTTCGCAATGGCCGAGGGAGCAAGGGTCTCCGGGCTTTCCTCCAGGTTGGGCGAGCAGCTGAAATATCTGGACGCATTGCCTCATATCGCGATCGTCATCTTACTAACAACGTTCGGGGCATTCCTCACCGGGGTGGTCTCCAACCAGGCCACGGCAACCATCATGATACCCGTCGTACGGGACCTGGTGAGTATTAGCCGTAGTATTGGTGGACAAAACCAACGTATGTGTATTGCATGACATGATACCTTGGTGTTCGATGCATTATTCTCCGAGGAAGTGTCCAACATGTCCACCACCATCAAAGTGGGGTCAAGGTCCGGTTTAGCTACAACGGAGATTTTCATCATTTTGTTGACTTAATTATATAATATGAGGCATTTCAAGACTTTTTCGTGAATGATGTTTCCGTCGCAAATGCTTAGTTTTTGAGACATTTGACTTTAAAGTTCCATTGTTTTCTATGGGAGAATATAACCACACTCACACACTGTTATGAAAAACCTCATTTTTATAGTTTTTTTTGGTTGGGCTGGGTTAGGGCTTATAACAAAGAACAATTTCTTGCACCCATGACGTTTTCGAAGACATGATGGAGAAATGAGTTTCTCGTTACTAAATTAAAACCCTGGAAATCCATTATACGGCAACATCGTGGCTCTTACTCATTAAAGTTAGGTCGCCAGGACTGGTTCTGCTCATATCCTACGACATGTATATCAATATTTAGTGTTTTTAGTGTTGAATGCATAAATTTTGAAATTTACTTGACCAAATTATTGGCTCGTAAGTTATTGTTAGAAATTTAAATTATTTAGTACTTTTTATTGATTGTAGGTGTACATGTGGTAGTATATTACACAAACCAGGCCTTGCCTTCTGGCTTTAATGAGTGAACATAAATGTTTTTCCTTTTTAATATATTTCTTTTGTAAAACAAAAAACTAGGTCTTGCTTCCTAACCGTATGAAAGAAAAAAATAATTTTACGCAGCACATAGCATAACTTACTGATCTCAAACTTACCTGTAACAAAAAAAGTACGGTCTAATCAACGTGAGGTTAGGTTCCTATGGGGACGCAGGTGATATTTTTTTCCCATAGGAAAACAATGAGAACTTCAAGGTCAAATATCTCGAAAACTATGCATTTGCGACGAAACGTCATTCACGAAAAAATCAAAAAATGCCTCACATTACCTAAATAATTCAGCAAAATTATGAAAATTTCCTATGTAGCTAAACCTGACCTTGACCCAAAGTGGTTCATCATTGCCACTGTGCTTGACTTTGAAACATGAGTGATAGGTAGAATCATAGCTGAACTACGTAACGTAGTTTAGCCATAGGTAGAATAATTTTTTTTTTATTAACGTGTATTAGGTTTGGGACATTTTTTACCAACGTGGTGTCCAAGATAATGAGATTTCGGCCGTTCTGCGGCTTCAATTTCTAATTAGAAACCTCGAAGTCCTGCTTACTGAGAACCCCAGATGTAGCCTAGGTGTAGGAAATGTTTGCATTCTTTTAAAAAAAATGAAGGCCGTTCACGTTCCACGTTTAGATCACGAAATATTTTGGATATCTTCAGAAGAAACTGTCTTTTTACCCACCTGTATGTACTAAATACCGCTCCTGTCAGGTGTTATCTACCGTTTCAAATGCAGAGGATGCAACGCCTCGTACATTGGTAGCACTGGACAACATTTTAAAGCTCGCATTGACCAACATTTAGGTGTATCAAGCCGAACCGGTCTAC
>LQNS02000303.1:15851699-15865833 GCA_001587735.2 Parhyale hawaiensis
AAAAATTGAGGCAGTTCTATTCTTTTAAAATATATATAGATATATTATATATATACATATATATAAAAAACTAAGGCCTAAATGAAAAAAGTTACACGAATAAAAAGTGTTTTATTTTTAATTTGACATATTATGTGAAAATTTCAGTAAGATCGGACCACTAATAAAGAAAATTCCAAAATTTGTAAACGACCCCCTTAATTGAAGTTTTACCAGGCAAATTGATGTTGGTAAGGGTCCCTAAACCTTTCGAGCGGGGCCCAGTTCGAGATAGCACCCAAACAGTTCGAGACAAACAAACAAACGGAAGGACGTATCTTCACCAAAAGTTAATCATCTGTTCCTCCTAACATACCTAACAATCCCTGTAAATTTCATCCAAATCGGTTCATAACTTTTTGAGTTATTCTGGTGACAGACAGACAAACACGACGAAAACATAACCTCCGTGGCGGAGGTAATGAGCATACCACCCCTTATACTGACGCCTCTGCCATCTGCAGACTGTGTTACTAATGGCTTCAGTTTAGAAAATACCTAGTTAGAACTACAGGGCCTATGTAAAAGTTTTAATTATGTATCATTAGGCATTAGTAGTGTTATCTTCACAGCTGTACAGTGAGATGCTCTGAAACTGTTTAATTCGGTTAACTTTCTTTTTGCATTTTTTACCCAATCATGCAACTTGATCTTGTTCCCCACTCTTGGAGAAATTTGGTTCGACAACTGAAAAAAAAAAATCATTTAACTACCTGCATGTATATTTTGCTGAGTTATCTCCAAGCTAAAAGTTATTTCACCAATATTTTCTTAAGAATTACATAGCTTATAACTAATTACCACTCTACCATTTACTACACTAGATTTTGCAGTTACTTGATATTTTACAATTGCCTTAGTTTGTGATGTTTCACTGTGTTAAAAATTTTAAGCATGAGGAAAGCAGGAAAGCACTTGTTTTATTAGTATTATCGGATATCCTGTACAGCTGTTACCCCAATTAAGATCCCACCTGTACAATCATCACCTCAACATACCCCACCTGTACAATTGTCGCCCCAACATGTCCCACCTGTAAAGTTCTCGCCCCAGTGTATCCACTTGTACAATTGACACCCAAATATCGTAGATTAGGTTAGATAAGTTTAGGTGAGGTGAGGTTAGATTAGATTAGGTAATGTTAGGTTGGGCTAGGTAAGGCTAGATTGGGTTAGGTAAGGCTAGGTTGGGTTAGGAAAGGCTAGGTTGGGTTAAGAAAGGCTAGGTTGGGTTAGGAAAGGCTAGGTTGGGTTAGGAAAGGCTAGGTTGGGTTAGGAAAGGCTAGGTTGGGTTAGGAAAGGCTAGGTTGGGTTAGGAAAGGCTAGGTTGGGTTAGGAAAGGCTAGGTTGGGTTAGGTAAAGCAAGGTTCGGTTAGGTAAGGCTAGGTTGGGTTAGGTAAGGCTTGGTTAGGTTAGGTCTTGGTAGGGTAGGTAAGATTTGGCAGGCTAGGTTAGATTAGGTAAGGTAATGTTAGGTAAGGCTGGGTTAGGTTACTTTAGGTTAGGTTAGAAGGATGGGTTATGTTAGAAGGCTAGGTTAATCGAGGCTAGATTGGGTTACTTAAGGCTAGATTGGGTTACTTAAGGCTAGGTTGGGTTTCTTAAGGCTAGGTTGGGTTTCTTAAGGCTAGGTTGGGTTACTTAAGGCTAGGTTGGGTTACTTAAGGCTAGGTTGGGTTACTTAAGGCAAGGTTGGGTTACTTGAGTCTAGGTTGGGTTACTTAAGGCTAGGTTAGATTACTTAAGACTAGGTAAGGTTAGGCTAGGTTAGGTAATGCTATGCTAGGTTAGGTAATACTAGTTTAGGTTAGGGTAATTAGGCAGTATAGACGGTTAGACCCTCAGAACAACTGTCACACCAGTCTTTCCCACCTGTACAATTGTCACCCCAATATTCCTCACCTATGCAATTGTCACCCCAATATGCCTCACCTGTACAACTGTTCTCCCCAAATGCCTCTGGGGTGACAGTTGTACAGGTGATCTGTATTGTCTTTAGTCTTCTGGAGAAGAACTATAAGGAATTAGTGTATACTTTCACATAGGAAAATATAAAAAATAAAAAATATATAAAAAATCAATAACATAAAACTATCGACTTTTTATTTTTTAATAAAAAAATTCCAACCCTAGCAGCAATAAGCCTCGTTTAGCGTGTGAATGTGAAAAATGAATATATTTTCGGTGCAAATCAGTAGATTTCGGCCGATTTTTGTGTTTTGGATGACCGGGCAGCACTATCGTCTCTCACGACGATTTTGCGTTCACGTAAGCTTTCCTGCGCGCACCACCACTAAAATAAACACTACCTAGGCAAACCTAACCTAGCCTAACCAAACCTACCCTTACCTAACCTAACCTCCTTACCTAACCTTCTAACCTTACCTAACCTTCTAACCTTACCTAACCTAACCTAACTCAACCTAATCCAATCTAACCTCTCTAACCTTACTTAACCTTACCTAGCGTTATCTAACGTTACTTAATGTTACCTAACGTTACCTAACATTGCCTAACCTAACCCAACTTAATCAGCGAGCAGCGCGGCGCACCAACTTGAACGCCGCTCACGCGCACACGTTCTGCGTACACAAACACGCTCACAAATCGTCGTGAGAGACGATAGTGCGACCGGGCAAACGCACAATTTTTTTAAAACAAACCGCCACTATAGTCATCGAGCGGCGGATAGGACGTTCAGTTCGCTTTCGAAGCCGCAACGAATTTATTAGTTTCAAGATATTTTATCATAAAATTGGACTTATTATTAATTTTGAAGGCCTTGGGTAGCATCTATTTTATTTTCTGCTCGTTGGATGTATCTTTGCCATGGTATTCAGCCCGTAACCATGACAATGTCGTTTAGATGAACGGAGCTCGAAGTTTTTTGACCAACGGACCCAGGAAGCAAAGAGCGTAACGGGAGGACTCGCAAAAAATTAGCACCAAAAAGTGACGTCATCATCGACGAATCTATGGTTGAGCAGCCTAGAAGTATTTTAACTAATTTATCCAGTAAAATCGTCTTAAATTGCAATATTCATCTCTAGGGTATAAATAAATTAAGATTATATTTACTAATTTAGCAATTATCTATAGAAAATTGCAGTGCATACGGGTGGAAACTTTCACAGCAATGCCGAATTTGTTCCCTTTCAGTGACCTGATTTAACTTCTTTTTCTTGATGTAAGCCTTATTTACACTTCATATTCACTTCACAGTGATCTTGACAGAACATATATATTCCTTACCAACAAATATAAGCACCATTATAACCAATTCTGTTGGCGAGAGAAACCACAGTAACACTTGCCTATTGCTCGAACTTTCTGTGCTTGGCGACAACATTTTTCGATATTTTGCAGCTCAAGTAGCTGGCCAGTCATGAGCGGGAGACTGAATAAAATAAATTGAAAAAATACGGTGATATGTTCAAGAAAACAATATGCGGTGGCCTGAGGTCCCACACCCAAACACTTCGACTCGTCGATGTGACGTAAATTTGCTACGTGCGGTCTCGGCTAAGTTTCCTTTTAGTCTTATTGACTCCCCCGTAGCATTCTTTGCTTCCTGAACAGACTATTCTCACGTGTGAATAGGGAGATAGATATTTGCGCAGAAAATTTTGCTCGTTTGCGAGAGTTTCCTCAGCTTTTGGCTAGCGTGTGTCATCACCATAACTCGTATGAAATAATGAGTTCCTCTCGATCTTGGCCATCTATTGGTGGAAAAAATAAATTGAGGAAGCAATATATGTACAGTACATAAAAATTACTGCTTGCAAGATCTCCAACTCGTATGAAAGTAAGAACTTTGCGTCGGTGCTCTCTGGTGCTGGAAGTCTTCAATAAGCAAATGATTTATTTCAAGTAATTTACCACAGTAAAAAGAAGACTAATATTAATAATTTATTAGACCGTATTGAATAAGCATATAACAACACTTCCATCGTTTCTTTATGCAGTTCTTAGCCATGTTCTGCTAGAATAAGCTACATATTACAGTAAACTCATCCCAAATTAATTATAACTCGTGGGCAAGCATTCTTCTAGAACCGAAGCAATGTTTAAATTGCTAGCTTACAATTGAAGTAACAGGAACGCTAGTTTTTATGTTTGTTTAAGTGAAGTGATATGTGTTCGTAATAGACACTCACTGGAGCTCTTCATTTTCGCTTACATAGTTCCGGAACGTTTCGGTAGGCGTTTACTGCCACTTTGTAACTAATTTATCGTAAAATATTTGCGTTTAATCATAATGTGCACTGACATTCGTACACGACCATCGTTCAACGCAGAAACCGTGATAATTTTTCCAACGTCTAAACAAACAATCTAACGGGTAATATTTTAAGAACATTCGGCTTCAGTAAAAGCTTTCAATGCTGTTTCTTTGCCATAATTTTGACGGCCGATTACGCGACTATATTCTGTCCATCTTATCAAGGCAGTTCGAGCGTGGTCAAATACCGCTACAACGGTGCCCATTCTATGGGTATTTCTGAGATTTTTCTATATACAGGAAGTGGGCGGGGCTAAGATATGAGCCGAACAAATATCAGAAATGCCCATAGAATTAGCAACGCTATAGAGGAATTTTACCACGACCGAACTGCCTTGATAAAATGGACAGAGTATAATCAATTAGAGATTGAGGCCTTTTGGTCACGTTTCAAACTGTGTTATTCTTTCTTAAGTTTATTATGAATTGTATTTTCGAAAAACCTATGTGACTAACTATCTTGCTAAAATTCATATTCTAATAACGATTTTCTCTATTACAGATGAAGGCCGGACTGACAGTGAAGCTGTTGTGCTTGGTTGTTCTGTTTATTTTGCTACCAACCTACGGTTCTGTTATCTTCGACCTCAACAGTTTCCCTGCGTGGGCAAATTCTACCATTGTTTAAAGTGGTCCCCTCACGTCCCCCAGCTTCTTAGCACTGCAGACCACTGCCCAAGGTGTTGAATACCCAGGAAATTTTATTAAAATTACTACTTAGTGGCTAGAAGAGCCGCCATTCAACAAATGGTTGTATCACCTTCCGCGGGGTCGCTTCCAACCGATGCGGCTGCGGCTCGACCAATTTTTGATTATAATCTCCAGCTTTTTTTTTTACCTTTCGGTGACACTTCTAACTCCCACTGCTGGTTTTAGTCAGTGTCCGACTCCGACTCGTGGACCCCTGAATTTGCCGACTCCGGAGCCCTGGCTTTCATCGCGTTTTTTTTTTTTTATCTCGTCACTGGCTTAAACTTTTATCTAATTTTCTGACGAGTTTCCTTCGTGTGTTCCCAACAATAACATTTTTGCTTCTTTTTCCCTTTTTTTTTTTGCACATAATTATGTTGAGGTCGATTGGTCAGTTGATGCGTCTTTCTTCTCTGGCGTCTACTGATGATCTTGAGACAATCCTAATTGCCAATGCAGTTAAAATATCGTAACTGCCCGTACAGTTAGAAAATGTCGAAACCGAAATGGCAGATATTCGAATTAAATCGTGTCATACAATGGACTGTTATACCGGAATGGTTTTTCAGTTCGTATCAACGATGCTGACTTTTGAAAACTTTTGAAGTTGTTTATTGTCCAGTTACTCGTCTAACGTAATATCGGTAGTTACAGTACATAATCGCATCTCACTAACACTTATAGTTGAAAAAATCTGAATTTTTAGTGATGTTTAAACACAACTTGCGTGAAACTTTCCATATATTATTTGTATCTGTCATAGCAGTCCCATTCGTTGCTATAAGTAAACAAATTTTAGCTGTAGGATTTCCTTTTTATGTATATATTACTGCTCAAATGTTCCAAGAAAATGAATCTAGTAGCCTACGTGAAAAGATCATTCAAAAAGATATATAGCAGAAAACACCTTTGTGCAAGGGTTCCCCATTTCTATCGGCATACTATATGTCCCGTGCTTTTTTTTCTGTGATAGCGTTCTGCTCGGAAACCGAAGCTTAAACTTCCTTACTATGACTAACTAAGATAGCAAAACTTCTTAAAGAGATTTTATCAACTGTAATAGTATTTAAGTATAGAGGACTTTAAGTGAAATTTAGTGGTAATATAGCTCTGTGTACCTGAATTTTCATACCCATCACTACAATGTGTAGCTTTTATGCGAAGTTTGCTTCGTTGGTGAGAATTTTACCTCGGCACCTCAATCTTGAATTTATTGTCATAATAAAGAAGCGTCAACTTCCTGGTAGAGTTCTGGGCCGCCCTACCAGCTGAAATTGATAATAAGCTTTGAGACCGCTAAGATCTCTGTTAGGGTAATGATACTACAAGTTAGAGCCAGACGTAGCTGCGTAAAAAGGACTGCGTGCATAGTGATGCTTCCCATCCACTTCAGTTTTGAGTGACTCACCTATATATATTATACGTTATTTTTAAGGATCGCTCCCTTGAATTGGCTTCTGCGATCGGATCCACTTCAGACTCTGTAAAATCCCAGCCTAAAAAGGTGCACTGCGTGCAGGACACACGTTTTAATAATAACAAAGTCGTGTCTGAGTACGGTGAATGATCTGTGGTTGAATGGTAAACCTACTAGGTAATATCTTACCTATCCTCTGCAGATACCGTTACTCATAGTCAATGGTTTCCATATACAGTGCGTTACCTTTGATTATGCAAATAGAATTTTTTACTTTATTTTTCATATGAGAGTCTAACTTTGAAACATCAATATTAACTAAATGTATGGCTATGTTGCCAATATGAACAACACTTGTAAAATAAATATTTAGCCATTGGTAAAGTTTATCGTACAATTTGCTTATTTACGAGTTTGCTTTACTGTTACCTCAGATTATGCAACAAGCTAATAAAAACTTCATAAAGAGGAAATAAATATAAGTGAACAGGAATATTGATATTAAACGTACAAAACCAAGAATTTATAACCAAAACAATTCAATAAACACTGAAATACTTGTCCAGTAGTGGTAAACGTAACAAGTTAATTTTGAACATGGCAACCTCCAATTTTCATGATTTTTTAAAGCAATTATCAACAGACTTTGTCAGGTTTGATATTTCAGATGGTGGAATAGAATCTGCTGCTGTTTTTATTGCATTCCACAGGCTTACTTTGCTCGAAAACTGCCGACCACCTTCATAGACCTTCCTTTTGATCATTGCCCTGAGGTTCTCTATGGGATTTAAATCGGGGCTATTCGCTTGCCAGGTCATAATTTTTATTATTTGAATCCTCCATCCGCAAGCCAGTTAGCAGTGTACCGTGCTCGGTGTGAGGGAGCGTTATCGTGCTGAAATGCCAATTTGGATCTGCGTGCGATAGTCTGCTCATCAAGCCATGGAATCGAGTTGGCTTCAAGAAACTTGCAGTACGTTTCTGCATTCAGTTCAACTCCTTCTGCCACTTCAAATGGACCAATAAGGGTGTCACCTACTATCGCCCAAAACATTATACCTCCACCACACTGTTGACGCTTAAGTCGTGACTCGTGACCCATCCTGACACCCCTCCATCTGAACCATCAAGAGTGGCTCAGCATTCGTCAGTAAATATGACAGTAGAGAAATCAGTTTTCATGTTTTCCTCAGCCCATTTGACCCTATTTTCTTCATGAGTTTTTGTTTGAAGTGGTCGTTTAATTGCCTTTTTCACTTTCCCTAGCTTCTGCAGAACCTCACATCTTGTCTTTCTGCTTAGTATTGGGGCTCCAACGTCTTTAAATATCGCCTTACTTGTAGAAAGTTGTTTTCTAGCGATAGAAACCTTCAAATGTCGCATATCCCGAGCAGTCAATTTCCTTGTAGAGGCTCTATCCGGAGTTTTCCTGTTGACTTTACCTTCAATTGCATAAGCCTTAATTGTTCGGTGATCACGCTGCAATTCCTTGGAAACTTCGAGTGCTGTCTCACCAGAAGCCAATAACGAAGACACTTTGATCTTTTCTTCACTTTTTAAACCGCATTTCTCGCCCATGTTGACTAGAGAGTGATGTTGTATAATCTGGGGTAACAGCAGAAACCCGTGCGATAAGCAAATGTTGACAAAACGTGGAAAATTGCTCCATTTTCTTTTTCTCTAGTTGTTTTTATAATTACAACATTCCTGTGCACTAAGTTACTATTCACATTTTAAATGTTTGACACTTATCTTGAAAAATAAGTAAAAAATTGTATTTGCATAATCAAAGGTAACGCTCTGTAATTCCGTATGTCTCATATTTAGGCGTTGGTTCTGCCTAGTTCCTACAGGTAAGGCAAATTGGGCGCCCAGTTAAAATCACTTTGCCACTAATTATTTCCCTTTGAAAAAAAAAAGTGAAATGCTGTCTATGCTGAACAAGTGCATCAGTGCTCTACGGTACAAGTGTCTGGCGTAATTCATATAAAGCATATCTGTGGGGCTTTGTTAACGATGACGTACCTAGTGATAAATGTATATGTGTCTTGAATTGCACCTTTGCCCTTCAGCAACTTTTCTTCACCAAGGACTGTCCCGAGCGAGTGCCTTTTCTCCAGGTGTTGCGGCTGGCCGCAGCTCATGCTGAGATTAGTTTGTATGATTAGCTAGGCTCTTTGTATGTTACCTTTTGCTCCGCGAGGTGGGCAGCCGAGGGCTGCCGGTAATTAAGCGACCCTTCCCATAGGGCACTTACCTACTCCGGTGTGGGGACCAGAGAACGGACCCTCCAGAAGGGTATTTCTTTCTTCTGTTCTATTCTTTTTTTTCAACTTTTTACTACGTGCGGCGTGGCTGAACGAGCGAGATTGGAGATGCCCTGCTCCTCACTTCCCGCCAGTAGTAGCGCACTGGCCACTTGAGACGAGCCGAACTCGTCTAAGTTCCGCCAGACTCACCGAGATTATGAGCATGTTCGATTAGGCGCCGAAATTTAAGCAATCGAGACTTAACTTGTCCGAAACTGCAGACAGGTGCGCTGGCTACGAGCCGGTGAGTCGAACTTCAAGCACCGACTCTTAATCGGATACCTACCCACGAGACTTTCCCAAACTCAATCTTGCTCCTTAAAATGGAGTTTTCGGCCGCTCGGCGTAATCATGTCGCTGCTAGCATTTACCACGCGGTTCAAAATAGCAATGCCGATGCTTCTGACTAGAGTTTTGAGCAATCTTGGTTTCGAAGGTATAATTTTCGTGCCCATTAAAACACGTCCAAAAATCAGCAAAATTTCGGCAGGGTGCGACTTAATATCGCTGCGCTGGTAATTTTTCTACTATTTCTTAGGCCGGATCACCGGGTTCATACGCCATCCATAACAGCACTTTCACTCATCCACTCGTCCGAATATTTTCTAGCGTGGTTGTCAGCACAGTTTTGTGTTCGCCAGCAAAAGTTATTAAATTGTTAATGGTCGAATTAGTTTCCTCTGCAAGTGTCATTAGAAATTTGGGGATATCTCGTCTAATTTAGAATGAAACAAGACTGGGAAACCCGTACACTTTTCTTTTATTTTTTGGGCACGGTACATAACTCATTCGGGTAAGTGGATGAGCGAACGCATTGGTATGAATGATTTATGACTCGGCTTAAAGGTAGCGAGAGTTTATTAAGAAGACTCAGCTTAACGTAGCGAGAGTTATTAAAACAGATTTCCACGACTGAGGAGAGAATTTGATTATGCATTGCTTACTGTGAATAATGTTAAGAAGCAACATGTATGTAAAGATGTTCGTTAAGTTCGCAAATTATGACAATGTACTTTCAATATCAACCAGATGTGTCCAAGTGCGGTTTTTTATATTATGTATATGACTGTGGTAGAACTACTTTAATTCAGATACTGTTATTACGAATGAGTTTTCTTATCATGAAGAAAATTAGTTAATTATTATGTCCAGGCCAATGGTGCGGGTTTAATTATCATGGAGAATNCAACCAGATGTGTCCAAGTATATGGCGCGGTTTTTTATATTATGTATATGACTGTGGTAGAACTACTTTAATTCAGATACTGTTATTACGAATGAGTTTTCTTATCATGAAGAAAATTAGTTAATTATTATGTCCAGGCCAATGGTGTGGGTTTAATTATCATGGAGAATGCTATTGAATCAGTTCATATAAAAAATGTATTTTTCTCGATAGCCAGGACAATGGCACGAGTCAACTCAGGGGACATCGATAGGTCATAGGGTTAGATAAGCTAGGTATGCCATATATAATTGGGTCTCAGAACCCCGATGGTCCCCAGTGCTTAGGCTTCCCCGCATGGGATGTTGCAGCTTGCTGCAGTTCCTGCTGACGAGGTTAGTTTTGTAAAGTTAGGTAGGCTCTCAATACTTCCCCATCTGTTTCGGGAGGTGGGCCGCTACCTTCTTGTTTTTGTTTCCTTCCCTTGTGCGGCGTAGCTGAGCGAAAGCATTCAGCCGTGCCCGGGGGTTGGAGATGCACAACTTATGCTTTTTGCCGGCAGTAGCGCACTGACCACTGAGAATCTGAGACCTACCGGCAGAAAACCGAGACAAAAAACATTGATAATTAGAAACGAGACGTACTTCGCGCCCTACTGGCGTACGAGCCTGCGTCAAAACCACAGGAATAGTTTGGCACGATGTAGACATTGTGTCCCTGATGCGCTAGTAAAACTTTATACTATTACGAGGTTTACCCATCCTATGCTACGGGGAGCAGCCACCCCCGAGTGGGGGGAGGGGCGGCTGTAGATTACCTTAGCCATTAACTTTGCCTTCTGGACGTCTGTCTTTCGTGCCTACTTTGCTTTCTTCCGATTTCGTACTCCTACTCTCACCCAGGAGCAAACGCGGCCGAGTGCTTTTTCTGCAGGAGATGTTGCAGCTGGCCGCAGCTCCTGCTGCAGTTCTCTATACTTCCCCCGTCTGGTCCGCGAGGTAAGCTTCCGAATGGTGGTAGGCAACCCATCCCATGGGACATATCTGTCAGCTCTCGTAGGAGGTGGCCATCCGCACGGGCGTTTTTTCCTTCTGTCTTCTCTTTTCGGTTCCTGCCCTTTGCCGCGTGGCTCAGCGTATTCGCTCGACCGAGCCGTGTAGGGTTAGAGAAGCTCGCGCCTTTTTCCTGTCAGAAGAGGTGCATCTAACAAAATTTGAGACACAGAACTCACGTTCGCCGTCACTCACGGCCTTCCAGCAGAAATGCCGAAACAAAATACTTGACAAAATACTTGATGCAGCTTAGAAACGCTGCGCTAGCAAACCATGTTACTAATCACTATTCAGTCAATCTATGCATCATACTCATACTGATGTTACTTTCCAGTGTTGTTCTTCTTCTTCTTTCTAGACCTGCTGTGCCCATGCGCGTTGTTCCTGTGTGGGAAAACCCTCGTGTCAGGGTTCCACGTTTATCTTTGGCATACCACAGTATAATTATGTCCCTGCATTTTCCTCTCTTACAGCAACTTAGCTCTGCTTTAGGAAGGGTTCGGCTATTTTATATACCATACCAATAGTGCAATCGTTTGATTCTGTCACTTTGAACCATTTTTTTCAACAGGATGGGCTATTATTGTTAAACTGATCGTGGCCTTAGGGGCGTATTCTGACGGCAGCGGGCCCTTTCTCTCTCAGAGTATGTATGGGCATCATTCACTTAGGGGCTAATCCGAGTTTCTTTTCCGCAGGAGATCTTGAAGCGCAGTTCCTGTTGACAAGGTTAGTTTTCTAAAGTTAGCTTCTTTGTACTTCTCCTTTTGTTCCGCGAAGTGTGCCATCGAATGGTGGTAGGCGAAAAATCCCATGGGACTTCTATCTGCTCTCGTTAGTAGGCCATGTAAGTGACCTTTCACACGGGTGTTTCTTGCTTCTGTCTTCTTCTCTTTACGTTTTTCGTCTCTTGCCCTGTGCCGTATCATGGCTGAGAAATTTGTTCAACCGAACCGTGTGATGTTAGAAATGCTTTGCGCCTTATTTCCTGCCAGAAGTGATGCACCTGACAAAGTTTTGAGACACAAGATTCACGTAGGTTTGCCGTCACTGTAAACCTTCCGGCAAAGGTCCTGAGAGAAAATATTTGACCTTCAAAACGATTTACACTTTGCGTTCTTTTGGCGCACGAGCCTGTGTTTAGCCACAGGAATGGTTTGGCGCGATAGAGACAGTATGGTGGCATTCGCTTGGGACATAAAGGACGTAGTCGATTGGGACATAAAGTCAACTTGATTAGCTTAAATCGAGCGGAAAGTCAATTCAGATCGTTCTTTTC
Organism: Parhyale hawaiensis; assembly: GCA_001587735.2. NCBI lineage: Eukaryota > Metazoa > Arthropoda > Malacostraca > Amphipoda > Hyalidae > Parhyale > Parhyale hawaiensis. The sequence continues at coordinate 15,863,932 of LQNS02000303.1, forward strand.
GACACTTTGACTTGAGTGTCGGAAAGTCAAGTCTCCTCGGAGGTGCTTTAACATTTTAAGCTACTTGACTTTATCCTAATGTAAACAACAATGGTGGCATGGAGACCAACTTTTTTTTTCATTCAGTGAATTATTATTAAAACAAAATGAAGAATTTTCGCAACTTTAACCTAAAACAATATTTGAGAAAAAATTACAGGACTCCGCTTTCCTTGATACTTCAATAGCAAAGAAGAAAACTCATTAAGTATATCGCTCTGGAATCAAAGAAATATACTATAGATTGATAAAATTATCAAACTTATCCATCACTACCATGAACCAGCGCTGTGATCTGCTTATATATGTAGTGCCATTACTGTCGCGTCAGATGCATCGCAAATAACCTATGTACAAAAACTTAGCTGAGCCAGCTCCATACTTGTTACACTATCTTCTGGAACGACATTGTTGCAGCTTGCGAGTAAAAAATCCATAAGATTTACTTCCAAGAATGCTTAACTTTTAAATGTTAGGAACGTAGCACAGGTTTTGCTAGTGACGTCTGTCCGAAGCCTTTTTTTTCCTTTTCTAATACTGAAGAAAAAATCCAAGGCACACAACTTTCTTTTTGCCGATCCATATCCAGGATACGAACCCGGGAATTCCCGGGTTATTAGTGAAGGCCTGGTCACGGGCCTTCGTGAACTTGATTGCATATGTGCACTTGGTGAACTTCGTGGACCTTGTGAACGTGGTGAAATTTAGAGTATTGTGAACTTTTTCGATAAGATGGTAAGATATTTTCAAATACATACTTTCATGACTTATTCAACAAAAGGGTTGCGTTTGGTGTACTAGTTTCTGTAATGTTCTTGAAGATCCATCCATAACTTTTCGAGTTATGCTGCTAACAAACATTATGACAAACTTGAGTCAAATACACAAACGGACCAACCGATAATCACCACAATTTGATTATTTATGCCTCTTAACTGTACTGTAAATTCCATAAAGATCCATGCATAACTTTTTGAGCTTTTGAGTTAATGCCGATGCCACACGCTAGTCAAAAAATGAACAGTTGGGGAATTACCCAATTGCCGAACTAACTCTATTTCCGAACAAACAGTTATTATTATATGATGGGATTATCACCTTCACCTATCAAATATAACTGTTTGTTAGGAAATAGTTAGTTCGGCAATTGGGTAATTCCCATATCATCTTTCCGTCCGAACGTTATGTTGAACTCTGGTACACACAGGTTTGAGATTGCCAATTGTGTAAACATGTTTACCGTCAGTTCAATTTACTCCGCGAGTGCCCTTACTCAACTTTCGAACATTATATCTGGAGGGATTTATAACTCAAAATTCTTTGCAAGTGTGTTACTTTAATGGGCACATCAACACATTCGGGCGGAAAGATGACGATACTCGTTCTTTTGACTAGCGTGTGGCACCGGCTTAACGCTCGTGATCAGAATCACCGTGATCATGATCATCGTGATCACTGAAAAGCACAAGAACGGTAAACGATTTTGTAAATAAACCAGAGACGCTACGTGAATTTTTGAAAAAAAAAAATTATCGTATTTTTACGGAAAATGGTAGAGAATGGATTTCTTATGAGCATTTATTTATTTTGAAGCAAATGCATAACTGAACTAGCAGTATTTAAAGAACTTTGAACACACACAGGCATAAAACTAAGGAAACTACAATTTTGGAAGTCAATATTACATGCAATCATCATAACATTATTCAATTTATCCCTAAATATAAGGAAACATCACGACCTTGCATTTCAAATTTTGAATTTTTACTTGTCCTACGGCGGGAATCACTCTTTGATCACGCATGATTAGCCTGCGGAGGAAATCACGCTTCGATCAGTTCTCACCACTGATCACCGTTGATT
>LQNS02000303.1:15937014-15953274 GCA_001587735.2 Parhyale hawaiensis
GTGGCCACCAATATTTGTGACTGGGCCTAATTACTAGGTTGAATTTTGGCTACTTTGTTTGTACTTGTAAGCATATTTTGTGAACCCATTGTGTTCTTAATAAAAGCTAATTATTATTATTAATATTATAGTAGCCAACCCAGGCACGGTTGCGCCTGCAACATGCCTCACCAGTGGTACGGCGCCCTATGCGGTACTGTCAGTATGTCTAATGTAGCTCCCCTTCTGGACGAACTCCAGTTGCTCAGGGCTCCCTTCGCATCCCCTTCTTCCTTCGCATGAAGATCGTAGTCAAGGTGGGCTCCCGTGACAGTCGTCTAGTTCCAGTACCTACCACTCTGTGTTTACATCGTTGATGTGTCCATTGTGACAACAGAGGAGTGCACGACTGTTTGTGGGCTCATTGGCTCAAAGCTTGCAGAGCTATCGGGAACTTTTGCTAGTGACTGTTGCTGAGCCTTCTGACGTGTAAGTAATTCTTTTGGTGGACACTTCAAGACGTTCGGACTCTAAATGCTACTTCTGGGGACCGTGACGCTGTCGTGTGATACCGCCCCTAATCGCAGCCAGAACAATAACACATTGTGCTAAATTAACCCGTGTTACAGGAGTGGGTGCAGACCCCAACCGCCCCACCTGTCGCAAGGCGAAGGCGAGAAGACAGGAGAAACGAGAGGCAAAGCTGGCCCAGCGGCGAGCGGAGGAGTCCATGTCTTGTAACTCCTCGAATGTGTCCATGACGAGCGTGGCGGGGGCCAACTCTGATACCAAGGACAGGCATGCACCCAAGTCATTGGAAGATTTGCTGACGGAGTCCTTGACCGATACTCCTGCTCATACGCTGGAGGTAAGCCTTTAGTACTCCTTAGGACAAATTGTCCTCCAACTGTTGAGTGCTCTCAGGGGCATATTGTGGCGGGCCGTTTCCCTGCCATAATATGTTGGGCATCACCCACCCAAGGGTCCCGAGTGCATTCTCCGCAGGGGATGTAGCATCTGGCTGCAGTTCCTGCTGAGAAGGTTAGTTTTGTAGAGTTCGGTAGCTTTTCTATGTTTCCCCTTCTGTTGCGCGAGATGGGCCGCCGAATGGTGGTAAGCGACCCATCCCATGGGACTCCTATCTGCTCCCGTGTGGGGGGCCACGGAAGGGACTCCCCGCACGAGTGTTAGCTTTCTTCTGTTTTCTTTTCATTTCGTTTTTTGTCTCCTTCTCTGCGCCGCCCGACTGAGCGATTTCGTTCGACCGAGCCGTGTGGAGTTCGAAATGCTCGCGCCTTATTTCCTGCCAGACATGGTGCACCTGGCCAAGATTGTTCTAATAGAACTCATTTGGGTTCGACTAAATTTCTTAACTATATCATACAAAATTGGATCGGTGTTATATAGTCTTTGTATCTAATATGGCGGGAAAACCCACAATATAATAATAATCCAACTGTTCAGTGTTATTAATGAGTTAGTCGTTACATCTCGGTCATCTTTAACCAATAATCTCAAGTTGGAACTTTCGTCTTTGAACCCTTTAGTTCTTTAGTGCTAAGTATATACCTTCGTCAGTCTTGATTATATATGTGCTCCTTATCTCCCATGCACGGGTGGTCATCCGTTAACGGGTTCCACGTCTTGCTGGATACATCAGGGCGGCGCAAAACTCTTTGCCGATGTAAAAGTTTACCTATATTGAGAATGAAAACTGTGTGTTTTTGAAAAACATTCTCAACAGTGTCTCTTGCTCTCTACAACTTGATTCCATCTGTCAATGAGCTTATAAATGCAGTAAACTCTCGATTTAACGGACTAATTGGGGGAGAGCCTGTCTATTAAATGTAAAAGTCCGTTGAATCACAGTTTTTTACATGTATGTAACGTTAATGTAAAATATCCGCAAAGCCAAAGAGCAAAGTGTGTATCATGTGTATATAATGTATTTATGTTATTTATAGTTGCATTTACCATATGCTTTCGACTCGAGTGTAGAAATGGCGCAGACTTACCTCGACAGGAGTGCGGAGTGGTTGTAGTACAGTACCTAAATTGCCGTGATCGTATAGTGGCGCTCAGAATAGTTAACTATTCCGTGTCTGTTAAATCCGAAATCCGTTAATTTGAGGGTTTACTCTGCTTGACTAGTAAAATTCTTAAGGTTTTGATGTGAAATATTAATCTAACTTAGTTTCTATCTCTTCACGTGATGGCAACCTAAGGCCATTCAGTTGGTTCGGTTTTGTAATCCTGGAAACAAGTGATAATCCGAGGGAGCAGGTCAGGAGAGCATGTAGGACGGGACAAATCTTCCCAACCAAATTCTCTTAGGCGAGCATTATCATAAGGGCAGGGGACTCCCTTTCTGTTCACTAAAGGAGGTCGCTTACGAATCAAAGCAGCTTTTAAACAGCGAAGTTGATCAGAGATTAGTAGTGGTTTGACTGTTGTCTAAAAGTTCGGAGTGGATAAAAATAGGGAAGGACATAACAGGAATTTAAATGATTTAAATTTCCTCTCTTATAAATCGGCAAAAGCTTCTGCTTCGACCTGACACGACATATTTCTTACTTTCCTTCACTTGAAACACCAATGAAGTCGCTTACGATGCTTACCATGTCGTCTAACATAATTATGATGCGATGCTGTTTTGAAGCCTCCATCGTTTTATTACCTTCGTCAATGAGGTTATATTTTCGTTGAGGTTGCCTCTTTGTCCGTCTGTCTATTTGTCTGTCACCAAGATAACTCAAAAAGTTATGGACGGATTTCAACGAAATTTACAGGGATTGCTAGGTATGTTAGGAGGAATAGATGGTTAACTTTTGCTGAAGATCCGTTCATCCGTTTGTTTGTCTGCCTTATTTTTCTTGATGCCATAGTCTAACTGAAAAAGTAATGGATGGATGTGCATGAGTTTTAAAGCATATTTTGAGGAGTAAATGAACAAATTTTCGTGACGATCTGTTTATTCGTTTGTTTCTTTCTATGTTTGATTTTTTGCTTGTTAGCAAAATAACTCAAAAAGTTATGAACAGATCTTAATGAAATTTACATGAATTCTTAGTACTCTTGACATTAATAAATTAATAAATTTTGGTGACGATCGGTTGGTCTGCCAATGTGTTTGTCTAATGTCTGTCTGCGTGTTTGTAAGCAGCAGAATTCGAAAAGTTATGAACAGATCTTCAGCAAAATTGCATAAGCTGTTATTACTGTCAAAAGGAACAAACGATTAGATTTTGGTTTTGATACGTAAATCATAGTTTCAGAACCGATTTGAATTTTTCATTACCTTGCGTTGCTTGGCGGAGGAGGTATGCGCACTCAGAGTGCCATAGTTAAATTTGCAATGACTTTCTTCTGCGAGATATAACCGTTATAAAAAGTACTGTTGTTAGCTGCGTTTCATGGATCTGCCTAGTAAGCAGATCGTTGAGAGTTGACAGGCGTATTAAATGTATAGCTAGTTCGTAAAACGTTATTTTTTTTTCTTTATTGTCTTAGGTTATTTTCACTTTGCTATTTTGTATTGCCTTCTACAAGAAAACGCTCACCTTTACAGTTTCGGCCCCTCCGGGGGCATAGGATGGGCCATAGGGTTAGGTTAGTTAGGTTCGCCCATCCTATGTTATGGGGAGTGGCGCCCCCAGGGGGTTTGTGTAGGTTACCTTAGCCATTAGTTAGGCCTTCGGGACGTCTGTCTTTCGNCGCGTTGATCCTGTGTGGGAACACCTTCGTGCATGGGTTCCCCGTTTTTCTATCGACATACTATATGCCCCTTCCTTTTCCTCTCTTAGAAGAGCTTAGTACTTATTTAGGGAGGCTTAAATCTTCTTATAATACCTAATACCATACCTTACAGTTTCGGAGTATAGAAATCCATCACATTTGTTTCTACGCAGTAGCTTCCTTCTTTACTGTGTTCATTTTATGCAATATACCGTATAGGCGCTATGTTTATTATTGTTTCTGTTGTGCGATTCGTCCAAAGATCATAATATTACATTTATTGACAGATTACACCAATGAAACGGAATGAGCTTGGCATTTACCACGTAGCTACTTATTGCCTGCCGCTGTTGCATTTAGTGCTGGGTACTCTTTGGCAGAACGTCTCCTCATGTTACTTTCTTTTGCCGGCCATTAAGCGTCTTTCATTGATGTCTACTTTTGTTTTATTTTCATATTACAACTAATGATCTTGTTTTAAGTTTTTCTTAATCTATCTTGTGTGGGAAACTGGGAGCATCCCATATCCTTTCCTTATCTCTCTTTGGATAATGGGTAACGTGGGTAAGAATGGCTCAACTAGTGTGACATTTTGTATTTTAGTTACTACGCCTGTTGATGAATGGTCAAGAATGCAAGGTAGGAAATTGTGTACCCTAGAGATGTGCACAGCTAATGACTTGATTTCCGTTCTGCCTCAGAGTTCAAGGAATAGTCCCTATACTTTTACCCACGCGTTTATGTTTTGGAGACCTCGCATTTCTAAGGGGACGCCTTTGCTGATCACGGCCATCCTTTGGCTTCGAGTATTTTTGTGTCAACTTCCTTCCAGCTACATAAGTACTGTAAATTCTTGACAACCAGACTCTGGCTCTTCTTCTCGGGATATTCCTCTTTTTAAGATATCGATTTAAAGGTGAGGATTAGAAATACAGTAGGGCTGAGTAGGTTCAAATCACTGCACCGGGTTTTGCAATATCCTGTTACTCTTGAATTTACATGTTTGTGGTCAGTTCTAAATAGTAAATGTAATTCTCCGTGACGCAAACCTAAAATTTATTCTTTTTGGGTAATTGTCACTATCGCTAACTAGTGGTGAGGTGCATGTGTGCCTCAATGGAAGCAAATAGAACAGACATCTGCTCTCCTCCACGCAGGCCGTGGCAAGTCAGGCATCGAGAGGTCTCACTGAGGCCCAGGAATTATGGAGGCGGGCTGCTCGGTTGTAGAGACGCAGCTAACCTCAACGACGTAGTCACTTTTCTCTATCTACGACTCTGTGGACGGTCATCCATCTGACTTTTAGCCGCATGGTGATATCGAGCTTGTTGTGGTCCCGCGTTGAGGAGAGCAGATGTCTCAGTTCGATTTACTTCCACTGAGGGCACACATGCACCTCACCACAATTCATTGCTATTGAATATTGCCTAAAAAGGATAAATTTTAAGTTTGTGTCATGGATAATTACACTTACTATTTAAAACTGACCATAAATATATAACGTGAAGAGTCACAGAACTTTTGCAAAACCCGACATTTCGGATTCTAATGGTGCACATTGGATAATTAAATATGTCCAGTATCAGGAAATCAGGAATTGCTCTGTACTATGCCATTTTTCTATGTTCCTCTTCTTTCTTGACTGCTTTTCCCTTTCTTGGAAATCTTTCATTCTTGGTGCCCCGTTTTTCTCTTTTGATTTATGGACTTTTCTTCCTGTAGTATAGTGGCTAGCAGTTCCTTGTTTTACATTGCCGAGCGTCTTCCTTGCTCTTCATAATGCTCTTGCTATGAAACTTGGGCATTTTTCAATCCAATTGATGAATAAATAACTTACCTTTATCTCCATTATTTTTCTTCTAACGTGTAGAATTAATACCAGTTGCAAACACACATGCAATTTACCAAGAAAAATGGCAAACTGAACACTGTTGCCACACCAGATCCGCCTGGTGCGGAGCCATCCGCCGAGTGAAGACTTCACCAACACCTTAGAGCCGAGCCACCGTGTGTACCAGAAGTACCAAATGAAAGTACACGGTGACAACGAGTTCCGCTGCCGCTTGGGGCAGTTCACGCGCTTTCTGGTGACATCGCCACTCCAGGTGCTCCTCCTCCTAAGGTTTCTTCTCGTGAAGGGGTGGGGCTTGTCTCAGGGTGTACAGAGAAATAGGGCGTTATTATGTGACCTAAACGAAACCTGTGTGACCTCAAAACCGATCAAGGCAGGTGACCTTCGTCGCTCTGACCGCCCAGCCAATCAGAGGAGTCGTACTGGTCGGGCAACCAATGGGATGTATCCTGCGGGGCGCCCAGCCAATCAGAGGAGTCCCAGTTGTGTTTGTCACACAACCAAGCAAAAGCGTCGACCGTTGTCATGCTGTGAAGATTGCGCGCTGCCTATCGAAAAATGTATTCATTTCTTGCGCTGACTATATGACGGCATTGGAGCAACGTGCTGAAGTGCGGTTCAGTGTGATGGGAAGGGACGTCACAGAAAGTTTTGTTTGGCTTAGATAAGAGCCCTTTTTGCTTTTCTGTTCGCTTTGGGTCATGCTCCGGCCCACTGTCGTCTATTGTTGCTGCAGTTCTAGTGTGCAGAAGAGAAGTGGAGCAGAGCTAGGGTGGTCTGTGGGTTAGCAGAGCTAGGGTGGTCTGTGGGTTAGCAGAGCTAGGGTGGTCTGTGGGTTAGCAGAGCTAGGGTGGTCTGTGGGTTAGCAGAGCTAGGGTGGTCTGTGGGTTTAATTGGTGGATTCCCTCTGGCAGAAGGCGGATAATTTTGCTGAAATTCAAACCAACATTTATGTGTTACTACCTGAACTAGGATTTTGGAGCCGGATTCGGATTTGTTTGGGGTCCAGGTGTTGGAGTCAAAAACTGGCGGGACCCAAGAGTCGGAGTCATACTGGATCCATCCGGCTCCGCAACTCGGACTAAATAAATTCAACTATGATATAAAAACGTGACATAAGCGTTGCAACAAAAAATACCTACACTTTAAATCTATCACGAAGTTTTTTCGCATCAAGTTCACTGCAATTATCTTCATTATTGCTGGACAGTTATACTCGGGTTAGTTCATTAACGGGTTAAGCCGGTCGTAGCATTAGTTGCGCTATCAGTTGATGAATTCTATAGTGTAATGTATTCTACATTGAGTCTCTTGTCAGCTAAACCTGTGCAGTCAGGCACGGCTGTTCATGGAGCATCTGTTTACAAAACTAAATTAATGAAAAGAAAAGAGTGAAAGTATCCTATCGTGGTAGCAGGTTCAGTATTTCTTCTTCACCAAGAATAAAACGATACCGAATCTGTGGATAAAAATATTTTTCACTTTATTCGTAAAGCGACGGACCGTTGCAAACTTAAGACAAGACAACTTGATGGCTAATAACGTTCTTTTGTGCGAACGGTCCCGTATGGCTCTTGCGGGCAGTCCGCCTGCGTCCGGCTTATGTGTTTCTGCCTCCTTTGACTGGCCGGGGCAATGTGATGCCTCTGCGGACAGTCCCGGTATCACCCGCGAGCCGTCCGGCTTGTGCTATGCGGCCTGTAGTGGTTGGCCGTAGCGCCTAGCTGCTTTTTTCTAGCGTGGGAGTCTATCCTTACGCGCCAGACTATGGCCGACACTGGAAAGACCGAAGGTGCAGCCGACACCGTAGTGGTTCTGCTAAGGCTTTCGTGGAGGGATCCTAGGAAGATGTAGATTGCTGTCTACGCCGATTTTAGTCCGTTAAGGCTAACCAGTATGTCTTCCTAGTCATGTGCCAGACTGCGACGGCAATTTTTTGACAAAATACCCATTCAGGCGTAACTTGCCCTTTGAGAAATACGTACCCGTAGCTTGAAAGGATAAGGAAAGCCTAAGTATCTAGCTAGTTTTCTCAGGAGCTATATTCACAAATTTGAAGGTGCCTGATTGGAAATTGTGGAGATCCCGTCACGCTCTGATGGAAACAGGAAAAATTATACCAGGTTGCAGATCTAAAATTACTCTAGCATTATTGCATCTAATTTTTAAAATAAAAAGTAAGGTGAAAATTGCTAATCGTAAAATCATTTGATTAGGATTCAAGAAAATATCACTGAATAAAAACTGAATGTTTCGGACCAACAGTCCATCTCCTGCAGGATTCTGTTGCTAATTAACAAGAAACTTGAACTGCAACAAATCAAAATCTTATTTCTGAAAACTAACCCTAATCAACGAAGCTGTTCTGTGAGAGAATGAAATTACAGAGTGAATAGAGTAAGAACTAAAAAAAAAAAAATACAGGTACTACTTCAGAAGAAAGAAAAATGCAAGGTAGAAAATCTGGCCTACTGAACTATGTGTTAGCCATGTGGATGGGAAATGCACTTTGTGTATCATTTAGAGCAAATTTAAGTTTGAAAATATACAAGGACTCGAGGATGCGCAGATAAGTGGATCCTTGTATTTTAAAATCATTGAACATGGCTGGGACGCTACAAATTTCAGTATGTGATCTAACAGAGGAGAGCGATGAGGAACCGAGAGGAAGACCGGTCCTACAACTGCGGCCAGCGTGCTCGGAAGCTTTGGTCAAAAGGGTAGGACAGGTAGAACCAACGTACCGTAATTCACAATGTGAACAACTAAACTGATATACCAGAGAAAGCCACATAGCAGGAGGTAGTCTATCATTGAAACGGAAAAAAGAAACCATTTGTTGAATTATTGACCAGAATTGTGTGAACTGTGAGTTGTGGAGATAATTTTCATTGGCAAATACTACAAGCAGATTGACGGGTTTACCGTTTGACCCAACCTTTGTCAATATATTTATGTTCCACCATGAACAAAATTGGTTAGAGACTGTCCTGCTAATTTTAAGCCCGTGTTTTACAAAAGGTATGTTGATGATACATTTGCATTATTCACAGATCGATCCCACACTGACCTCTTTGTACAATACATGAACTCACGCAACAGCAATATGAAGTTTTTTAAGGAAGATGGAGCACATAACCGTTTACCTTTTAGATGTCTGTGTCCAAAGAGTTGGCTACTCTGTATATGGGATACCATCTTTCTCGGGTTTAGGTACTAGTTATTTTAGCTTCTGTGCAGCCCTCAGGGGTATATTCTGGCGGGCCCTTTGCCTGCCACAATATATTTGGGCCTCACACACCAAAGGGTCCCGAGTGCCTTTTCCGCAGGAGATGTTGCTGCTTGCCGTAGTTCCTGCTGACGAGGTTAGTTTTCTAAAGTTAGGTAGGCTCTCAGTACTGCCCCTTCTCTCTGGGGAGGTGGGCTGCCGATCGAAGTTGCCGACCTGTTTCCGCTAGACTTCTACTTCTACCTTCTTGTATTTCATTTCCTCCCCCTGTGCGGCGGAGCTAAGCGAAAGCGTTCAGCCGTGCCCGGGGGTTGGAGATGCTCAACTTGGGCCCTTTTCCTGTCAGTAGTGCACTGACCACTCCGAGACGTAGCTACCGGCTGAAAAGCCGAGACAAAAATCATTGACAATTTAAAACGCGCCCTAGTGGCGCACGAACCTGTGTTAAATCTTAAGAATAGACTTTGTGTCCCTTATGCGTTAGTAAAAACTTCAACTACTACTACTAGCTCTGTGCAAACAGTTTTAACTCAGCAGTATTTGGACTGTCATCAATAAAGCGTTCCAAATATGTACTAATTTTGACTACTTACACCAAGAATTCGATGTTTTGCGACGGTTCTTTGCTGGGAATGGCGTTCCATCTTTCGCTATTGATGAACAACTCAAGAAATTTTTATCAAAGGTTTATGATCACTCTCCAGCAATGCAGTCTTGTGATGAGCAACCTTTTTTATGAAATTACCGTATTTTGATCACCAGTCTATTGGGCTAAATGAAAACGTTCAAGCTCTGATTAGTAAATTCTTTCCACTACTCACAGTTCACACAATTCTGGTCACTAGTTTTATAATTGGTTCCTTTTTCCGTTTCAATGATAGACTACCTCCTGCTATGTGGCTTTCTCTGGTATATCAGTTTAGTTGTTCACGTTGTGAATTACGGTATGTAGATTCTACCTGTCCTACCCTTTTGACCAGAGCTTCCGAGCACGCTGGCCGCAGTTGTAGGACTTGTCTTCCTCTCGGTTTCCTTTCGCTCTCATCTGTTAGATCACAAGCTGAAATTCGTAGCGTCCCAGTCGCGTTGAATGATTTTAAAATACTAGGATGCACTTATAACATAACCGATCTGCGCATCCTCGAGCCCTTGTATATTTTCAAACTCAAACCTGCTTTAAATGATACACGAAGTGCATTTCCCCTCCTCATTGCAAACAATTCATTAGGGCAGATTTTCTACCTTGCATTTTTTCTTGTCTTGTGAAGTAGTATCTGAATTTTTTTTTGTTCTTGCTCTATTCACTCTGTAATTTCATTCTCTCAGAGAACAGTTTCGTTGATTAGGTTTAGTTGTTAGAAATAAGATTTTGATTTGTTACTGTTTTATTTTCTCGATCACACTGTATTTTGTAACAGAATCCTGCTGAAGATGGACTGTTGGTCCGGAACATTCTATATTTATTCAGTGATATTTACTTGAATCTTGATAAAATGACTAGGTACGTTTAGCATTTTTCGCCTTACTTTTTATTTTTAGGTTGCACAGGATGGCCAAAACAAAGTATGCTCGGAAGAGAACACTTTTTGCTTTGCCATCGTTGAAATCCATATAACGAAGATGTACATAGCTTCTCTTACCACTCTCATGGATACTGATTTTTACTTTCATCCTACATCAAAAATCAAAACTCAAGTTTGCATTAGTTTGTGATGTGCAGATTGAGTAATTGATCACTGAAGCAAATGGTAAGACAGTTGAGCTGCAAGAGAATTAATTACAAGGACGAACAATTAACACGAGAATTTTGCTGCAACAGTTTTTTTAGCGTGCTTCCTTTGATGAAACAGTTTTTCGCTTTAGCGCACGATTTACTGTACATGCTGAAATTTCAGTGTGAATGTGAGACGCGCGGCTAAAATTTAAATTTAGTGAGGGTAGACATTTTACTAATAAAAACTCAACATTTTTACATGTAACCCAAATCCTTTCTCTCCTGTTCCTCTGCTTTATTGTTCCCATTTAGGTATATGGGGTCGCTCTCCTCAGGGGCCATGGGGTTAGATTCGCTCATCCTGTTATGGGAGCAGCGGGTCTGGGGAACGGGGTCTGGCACTTTTTGGCGCCGATTTCTTGGCGCCATGTTTTCTTTTGCACTGATTGAAATCAGGGTTGCGGAGTCGGAGTCGGCCGGAGTCGGAGGATTTGAGGGGGAGTCGGAGACGGAATCTCACTTGCTCTAGGAGTCGGAGTCGGAATTTTTAGTCCGACTCCGACTCCGGGATGCCATTTATAAACAAATATCATTCAAATCTAAATTTTCAGTCGCAAATTTAAAAGAAATGTAAATGTGGATATATTTTTTGCACATTTCTCTTTTACAGCTATATCTACAATGTATTTTCCTATTCCATGTGATGAGGCCATTGAGAAAATGTTGGGTAGAACTTTTTCACCTTGTACATTATGTGAGGAGGAGGCAAAATGAGCAATTTTAGACCGATTGTTCTGAAATTTGCATAGTATATGTATTTTTGAAAAAGAAACCCATTTTATTCCCACAATTTTTTATTGAGGCCTTAGTTTTTGAGATAATGGAAATATATATGAATATATACCCATATATTTTTTCTAAATTTCGTAGGAATAGAACTCAATGAGTTTTCATGCTACAATAAAAACAATGACAGTTTTAGAATCCGTGATGCATTCCTAAGAAAACTATACAGCAGGATTCTTCATTTTAGCCCTTTTTTCAATGCAGTCGAAAACTGATTTTCCCCCTATATTTCAGTTAGGTAGTGATTGGACAGAATAGAAAATGGAGAGGCCAGCTCAGTAGTTTTGTTAATAATGTTTCAAGGATTCCAAAACTGTCATTGTTTTTATTGTAGCATGAAAACTCATTGAGTTCTATTCCTTTGAAATTTAGAAAATATGCATAGATTTATCATTATACTGTATATACTTCCATTATCTCAAAAACATAGGCCTAAATCAAAGAAATTGTAGGCGTAAAATGTGTTTCTTTTTCAAAAATATATACACTATGTAAATTTCAGAACAATCGGTAGAAAATTGAGTATTTTGCCCCCCCCCCCATGCCCCCCTCAATTTTTGCCCCCCCATGCCCCCCTCACATAATGTACAATTTGCAAAAGTTTTACCAAAATTTGTTTAATTTCCTCATGTCCTCACTTTAATATCCCAAATGATGCAAAATATCATTGTATATGTACAAAACACTTAGGATCTTTAACTTGATCTATGTTTATATTGGCAAAAATATTTAGACATGTTTAATGTTTACATCAAATATCTACTAGTTGGACCTAGGAGTCGGAGTCGGAGTATCTGAGGACCAGGAGTCGGAGTTGGAAATTCTGGAGGGCCAGGAGTCGGAGTCGGACCTTGAACCCTCCGACTCCGCAACCCTGATTGAAATTGAAACAGGATAGCTACATGGACTAGATGAAACTTCTTCAAAACCTTTCATGTTAGATTAATATCTAAAAACTAACATTGAAATAGTCACGCAATATGTAAGATGCGCTCGTCAACTATCACATTCTAATGAAGATAATATCAACACTATATTTACTAAAGTTATTTATTTAATGCATCTCGTGATTGTGGGCTAAACCACGCAAATATTCTAACGGCTGTTATCTAACGTAACCTAACCATACCTAACATTACCTAATCTAACCATACCTAACCTAAACTAACCTAAATATCGTACGCCAAAAAATAGGCGCCAAAAAAGTCCCATTCCGACCCCAGGTGAATTTTGTAGGTTATATGAGCCATTTGCTAGGCCTTCGGGATGTATATCCTCTCTCACATTGTCCATCCACCTACGTACGTCGTATCATCCCTTTCTCCTATGCTTTGGATGGGGCAATAGGCATAGTTAGAACATTGTTTCCTACATATTGGTCGTTTTTAATCTAATATGACCATACTGTCGCATTGTGCTTCCCTGATATTCTCTGTTGCAAAGCCACTATACAGTTTTCCTCTGATGTCATTACTCACTTTATCCCACCTGGTCACACCGCATGTTGATCTCAACATTCTGATATCCGCCACTCTTAATTTATTATCCTCAACCTTCGTCATCTGCACAGTTTTAAGGCCATAAGTCATTACTTAACACACTACAGCCCTATGTTCCTCACCTTCAGTCCAATTGGTAGTCTTATGTTACAAATCACTCCGATGACCTTCCAGTTCATCCACCCCGCCTGAACTCGTTTCTTGATTTCTTTTTGGGTCTTTATTTTTCTGTACATTCGATCCAAAATACTTAAAGTTTCCCATGTTTGGCAACTTCTGCCCCATTAGCCTTAACAAGTCACCGTCTTTTTTGCAACAAATGTATTCGCGGGATTGTTGTTCAACCCTCTTTCCTCCAAAGCTTCCCTCCATCTCGCAACTTGATCCTGCGCACCTAGCTTCTTTTTCCCCAGTTAGCATATAACCATGAATATACTTCGTCGTTTTTGAAGTCCCATGGTGAAGTGGTTAACCCATCGGACTTAAAATCGGAGAACTCGGGTTCAATTTCCAGGTGGGACCTTAGTTTTTTTTCTTATAAAAGGCCAGTTCGCCTGTAAATTTGACCGCCTAGTATATCGTACCAAAAATTTTAGCACTTCACAAGTTTAAAATATGATGTAATGTCAAACACGTACTAGTCCTATTTTAGCAGTGTACACGACCGTCAAAACGACTGCACAGAATTTGTGATACTACCCCTACCTTGTTCGTGCTTTCGCTCCTCTATCGCTGCCTGAAAATAGGTGAGCGCCGCGTGTTTCACAACAGCAGAGCGAAACCATGTGACGAATCGTTTAAATTGGCATGGAAGTGTCGCATATTATGTGCCACGTATCCAGATGATTATAATTATTGAAGTGTAGAACACAGCACACGATACGTAGATAGCCTCGCACGCGTGTTTTGCTAAAACGAACTGACAAGTCCTATAAAAATATTCCTAAAGGGTATAAGATGGGCCACAGGGTTGGGGTAGAAAGAGACCTTGTTTTGGGGAGTCACGCCTCCTCGGAAGCACCATTAGTTACTCCAGAATTAAACTACGTCTTTGGGATCTTTTGTTCTGTCTTCCTTCTCTTTGTTACTTATTTGTTCATTTCTTTGTTTTACTTTCTACGTGCTGTTTCCATTCGCATTGGTCCAGAGGAGTTACATCCTCATGCGTGGGTTTTACGTTTATTTCGGTATTTGGGCAAAGAAGTCAATATTGATACTTTCTTCACACCAGATGCTCCAGTAATGCCAATTGTACATTCACTATAGATGCGGCTAGCCCGTGTGGCCACAGAGACATATATTTATTATTTCTTCTCAATAGCTGCCCCACTAATGCCCTGTACACACATTGTAGCTGCGGCTTGTGCGTGTGGACGAAGAGGACGCGGCCTCCGTTTCGCTGTCGCACAGGCTGTTCCAACGCTACCAGAAATGTATCCACCGCGAGACTGATGCCGACTGCGGCTATGGCATCTTCGATAGCTTCCTGCTAGAGACTCCCCTCAGGGTATGGCCTTCCCGATCACACCTGACTTTTTTTCCTTTATCTCTCGTAATTGCAAGACTAATTGTACAAGTATATTAATCCTAATTACTTAGCTTATGAAATCCAAGTAATTTCTACTGTACTGTGGATTGAGAGAGCTATTAGACAACACGATAAGGCCCTTGTAGACTGGGTCCTCGCATGCACTATACAGCTGGAGGGAGGCTGCCTGTTCCTTTCAGAATTGTCCAGTTATATTGGCCTTTTTCTAGTACTGTTGTCCAGCAATTTTTACTTGTATTTTTCAGCTGGTTTCAACAGGGCTTCGGGCTCTTTGGGCCTTATACATACTTTAAAAAGTTACAATTGGAAACGTCCTCTGTAGCCACTCAGCTTGGCATACCTGTGTTTGCCAGTGATCAACAGCACTTGAATGTGTAGGAGAGTATACCGTAGAAATAGACTGGATATCCTCATCCCTGGGTATCTGCACGATTTTCAAAATGCGCATCCGCGCTGAAAAACTTTGATGCATTTAGGTGTTTCACACAGAAGCAGCAAGGTGCACGTAGGTATTTCATGGCGTAGTTTGGTGTTATCGCAGCAGACGCTGTCGTCAGAAAAACATATTTCGACAAAAAGAAAGTGAAAAAAAAGCTTCGTAGTTTTGTTACAAGTGTGAAGCGAGACACGGTTACTTACTAACACGCAGATCGCCATTGTAATTTAAAGTTTCGACTATTCAGGTGTTTCCATTTTACCTGTTTTTGATGCATCTTGGTTCATCATCGGCGTTGTCACAAAACCGAAACACATAAGAGCATCTCCAACGTGTCAAGTGCATCATAAGACCCTATATGCATCATGATGCACTTTCGCTAACTTTACTATTATGGTAATAATGATTTTTCATTATCTCGCGTACAATGGATAGACGTAACGTAGATTTCATTATGCCCTATTATTCCAAAATTTTGACCATATGGCAGTGGTAGTGTGCAAAACAGGACATGAAAAATCTCTAGCTGGCTGACTTCTCTTCTCAGACTCTCACAGCGTTGCTTTCTCCTTTCCTTCAATACATATTTAAACTCCAAATTCTACAATTAAAGCAAATGGAATACCTCGTTAGGTGTCTTTACTGCATGCATGATAATACATGATGATTATTATTATAATTATAGTGGAGTTGGTTAAAGTGCGCCATAATGCACTGCGCATATTTATGATGCACTTGCTTTTTTCGGTTTTGGTACAAAAAATGCATGCAAGTTTGATGCATCAAAAGTTACTAAAATTCCTCTCAGTGCGCTTATTTTATTGCAACTGCTGATGCGAATTTTGAAATCGTGAAATAACTGAATATCCTGTCTACCACTAACTAGTATCCAGTGCATTTCTTGCAGTTTCTTGCGCGTCGTAGCCCTGGCCACTAAGGCACTGACAGCCTGGTCATGGTATATGTTTCGACTTCTGAAAGTACTTCTAGAATGGTGCACTGGTACACCGGAGCTGTACTCCCATGCATGGTCTTGCAGCTCATTCCTAAAACGTTTGTAGCTTTTGGCTCTCCAGTGATATCTGGTAACGCTCTATAGTATTGTCTGGAAACTTTTTCCACTCTTATCTGGCAACTCTTTCCAGTGTTATCTGGCAACTCTTTCCAGTGTTATCTGGCAACTCTTGCCAGTGTTGTCTGGCAACTTTTGCCAGTGTTGTCTGGCAACTTTTGCCAGTGTTGTCTGGCAACTCTTGCCAGTGTTGTCTGGCAACTCTTAACAGTGTTGTCTGGCAACTCTTAACAGTGTTGTCTGGCAACTCTATCCAGTGTTGTCTGGCAACTCTTTCCAGTGTCGTCTGGCAACTCTTTCCAGTGTCGTCTGGCAACTCTTTCCAGTGTCGTCTGGCAACTCTTTCCAG
>LQNS02000303.1:15963484-15986106 GCA_001587735.2 Parhyale hawaiensis
TTTTCGAGGTACGCATCTGATTGCAACACCATCACAAACCATCACCCTTCGCCCCTCCCACTGTGGCCCGTGACCTGCCACGCCATTGGCTGCCGTGAGACTGTACTTGCTGAAAGGTTCAGGAAAAAAAAATTCGCTACCGGGACAGACAGCTGATGATAAAAGCCTGGCATAGTAAATCTAGGGTAGAGGGCCCTCCAAATGTGATGTTGACCTTTAAGAATTGTAAAACAGAAGTTATTGTGCTTGTAGATTCTATTGCTCTACTTCGCAATCACAGTAGATCTATTCCGTAGGAGCCAATATCTAAAACTGATTCCAGTTGTTCTGGCGAGTACATAAAGCGACAGTTCTTTTCCATATTAGTTTGCGTTACCTCGGCTAGTTGCAGAATTGTGATGTTTTGTATTAACGTCGCAAGTTTTTTGTTGTGTTCATATTTATTTCTGCAAGTCTATATTTTGGTGTGACCAAAAGTGAAAAATTCATCCATTAGCGTTGTATTCTAGTTTTAGAAGAATTGATGGGCGGTGCGTTCGAGTGGACAGCGAAATTTAGCCTTTGATGCTTGCTTTGTCCCAATCTTCCGACAGGTGTCCTGGCTTCGACTTGTTGACTCAAGTTTAAGTTATTGACTTGTAATCGTTACCAGTGAGACTTAGACTACATGAATTTCGTTTTACTTCATAAAAAATAAAAACTTCAGTCGCCTCGATATAATCGGGCTGCTCCAACACACGATTCAGAGTGACGAAGCTGAAGTTCCTGTCCGCATTTCCGGACAAGTCAAGTGGGCTTAGCTTAGATTGACTTTAACCACCCAGTCGAACATGTCCTATAGAGGTGATGCAGGGCAGTACAGTTAAATAGAAGCTGCAAATCTTGTATTTAATCTCTGGAATTTAAAATGAGAAAGAATTGGTCAGTGAGTCGAAGATACGTACTGGGTAGCAACTTCTTTGGTTTGTATGGTTTGAATAGATCCAAGCTTGCGATGGCTTCTAAAATCTATCATAATCGTTTAAATAATTGAGATCAGTTCCACATAGACCGATTCTCCTCTACGTGATGCTTGTATGATGAAAATGTTATTTTCAGTTTAGTAGCGATTAAGGAAGATTCCTTCTCATGGTTATTTTACGATAACTATTAGGTAAGAGTAGCATTGTGCGTCCGCACCACATGGCCGCGATGTCCTTCTTGTTAGCTCTTAAAGAGCGAGGAACTTTTGTGTACTTGAGTACGCCATGTCATTCTTCCGAGGACCTAATCCGCGGAGACGCGAAACATTCATGAAGTGGGACATGCGCCTAGTTGTTACTGCCGACCTTTCGTTAATGACGTCGTCTCAACCATGAATAGAACGTTTGTCTGCAAAGCTTAAACACGTGTATACTTGCCTTCCGTTAGTAACGTCACCACATCAGTGTATGAATCGTGTATCGGCTTATCAAGCTTTGTCTTGGCTCTAGACGTCATTAAGGGAAGCCCGGCAGTGACGCTACCAAGACAGGCCAGTTGTGATTATTTTTCCTAAATGCAGGCCTTGTGCTTTGGTGTCTCCGCGAAAACGCAGCTGAGTATAAATCGAGGCAATTTTGTGCATTTTGCCTACTGCTTGAGCAGCTTATTGTGTGCATGCCGTACCTTCTATAAAATGTAATAATTAGCAACATAAATGGAGTCGATTTAAACCTGCAATGCGGGTTTTTGTTTATATGTTATTCCAGGTTTCTGATCTAAATTGTGCCGTAGCTGTTAACTGATATTAAGAACTGTACTTATGATAGTACTGTCGTAGTCTTGTGTTCCATACAGGCGCTTTTAACTGCTTTGTTTTCACATCTCCCGTATTTCTTTGTGCAGTTTCTATATCATGAATTGATTGTCATTTCTAAGGAGTTTCGTGATTATTTTCAGCATAAAGAATACTGGTAACAAGTTCTTCCGTGCTGTGTGTAAATTTGAGCATCAAGAATGACCTGATAGGGAAACATTTTACGCCCTTACTGTATCATAGCTTTTTGCATTGAAGCCCTTTTGTTGGTGTCGGTACTTTCCGACTCCGTTAGCAACTTTTTTCTTACCACAACCCACAGGTTTTTTCTTTGAAAATTCTGTCCGTTCATGACCATTGTCTTTATCACCCGCGAACGAAGGGAGAGAGGTGATAATGTTCTTTTTGAAGATTCAAGTGTATATAATACTATATATATCCGTTCACCCAAAAAGAGAGTGAAGGAGTTGAGCGATGTTCATAATTTTTTGTAGGGAGTTCGGTGGGATGACCGCGATGTAAACAATGTCAAAAAGCAAGAATTAGCTTGTCATCAAAACGACGGCGTTTTGCCCCCACCCCCCACGACGGGTGATGATCTTAAACCACGAGGCGTTCTGTTTTTATTTTTTTTATAGATTTTAACTAACCTTGAAGAACTACTGTAGCGGAAAGTACAAAGAGCTCCTGCCAGAACAGAACTTCAGCGAATAAATGGCAAACTCACATCAACGGTTGCATTGCAACGCCATTTTTTTTCTCCAATTTATTCCCAGTTCAACCGAATTTAGGAGCTCCTCTGTTTTCGTGCCCATTGGGGCGGACTATGACCTCCTCCACCTCCCACCGTAGTGGTGGACAGTTACGTGGTGGCTGAAGTTTGCCCCCCCCCCCCCGGTGCCAATTAACAGCTCCATCTTTAACCAACTAAATGACGGTTCAGCATGGGAATATCATTGCTTGAAACTTTTATGAAGCACTCTCGTCTTTGGAAGTTGAATATAGGAGGCATGTGAGGAGTAAAAGCTCGGTAAATCGAAGACCCTTGTAAACCAAGAATACAATAATTATTACAATCTTATCGAAAATATCTTTCCAATTTTTCTGCACAAGGCCCTCAGCTCTGACCTTGCACGAAGCTCCCCTAACACTCGAAGTTGATGTTCCTCGCCAAAAGCGTTGTTTGCAGTCGAGCGCGAAACCCACGTACATTGCAGCACTCTCTGGTGCAGCGTTTGAATTCTTGATGCTCAAATTGTACACGTTTTTTCTGTACTTTATTTATTTAATAAATTGAACAGTATTTATATTGTTTGGGATTCTCTTGATGTGATTGCGTGCGCTAGTCTAATTTCTAACAGAAAATGATCGTGACAGCTCTGTTGTATTTCTTCCTTTGCATCATTTTCGTGTTCAAGAAGTAATATCTGAAGCTTTTCTAGAGCAATGCATGAAATTTGCCATGAATACCTCACGTTTTTCTAGAGTATCTCAAGAAGTTCGTCGTGAGTACTACAGAGTGTAGAGAAACTGATGATATTTGTCGTGAGTATAATGAAGTTTACAAAGGTATTGTACCAAGTTTTTTTATAGAAAAATTGAGTTTGTTGAGGGATACAGAACGATTTTCTAGAGCAAGTGATGAAGTTTACTCATGTAATATGTAAAACTTCTAGAATAACACGAAAATATATGCTTGTGACAAGCCGAGGGCGAAGGAACGCGTCCATTTCTCACCGTGAGCGAACTTGACACCGTGTAGGACTTAGCCCAGGGGATTGTGCTGCCTTTACGTCTTGATACCTGCTTCACAAGTGGAAAATCACTTCAATTTTAATCTATTTGATTAGTCTTGCAAAGCGTTTCATTAGGTTGTAGGATACTTATATAATCCTTGTTTCTTTCTGAAAAGTTTTTGATGTTGTCGTCGGGCCTCCGGAGGAGGTGGCTTCAGTCGATCCGGAGCACCGCCAGTCTGCGAGGCCGTCCGCCGAGTGGCTACGTCATCCGCCATGTGGCGTCCGGGACAGCCAGCTGAGGCAACCTCGAGGCGTGTGCTGGCTCCGTTCCTCATGCTCACGTACAAATTGGTCGCGACGGGGAGGAGGGAGGCGTACACGGGGTCAAGTTCGCTTACGGTGAGAAAAAGGACGTATTTCTTGGCCTTTGGCTTGTCACAAGCATATTTTCTCACCTCTCGCTCACTTGACACCGTTGACCTATTATTGACGGCCCGAACGGGTACTCATATGGTCGAGGGAGCGGCCAATGCATCAAGGTGTAAAGGCAGGTATGCACCATGTGCAGTTACCCTTAACATCCAAGTACCATAGGTTCAGCAACAGCTGATATAATACGTTAAGTAGTAGGCATTTAGTAGGTAGGTCTGTGAAGGGGGAAGCGCGGCCAGTATGTCACTGGCGGCTTGCATCCTGCATGCGCGTAGGGTGGGCGCGAGAAGGTACAGCCTTGTTCAATCTGACGACGCCCCATTCTAGAGCTCGCTCAAAGGAACTTGGAGTAAGGACTGAACCGGCAGTCACAAAGGAGGTAGAGAGTTGACAATCTTACCTGCGCTTTGGTTTTGGGCCAGGTCGGTGCCATATTCCAACGGGCCCCTAAGCCCAGTGGACTTGAAAGTTAGGTATTTTCAGCTACCCTATCAAATTGATGGGGCTTTATGCTGCTAGAGGGAGTTCGAGCAGCACCATAGGAGTAAAGTTGTCGTTATGGACGGGTTCGAAAGCTAGCCACCGAAGAGAACGGAGCTTTCTCACTTTCATTAGCGCTTGGACTAAGATGTGTGCTTATTCCGCTGTGGTTGCCGAGTTTGGGGAAAAAGATTTTTAGAAGTTGGGGTGTTGTTGCAAAGTGTAGAGAGGGGCATCCAAAGGGGTGTGAGCTCCGACTGGTCCGCCCAATGGAAGAAGTACGGTGGATTCTGGCAGCAAGATGGCTAGCTGACCCCGGGTCGAGTGCCCTATGCCATGTGTAATTTGATCACAGTGCCGATGCGATCTTTGGTGTGCACTGCGAAAGTATATCCCCTTAGAAGGATACGAAGAATTGTACGATATCTGCACAAGGCCCTCAGCTCTGACCTTGCACGAAGCTCCCCTAACACTCGAAGTTGATGTTCCTCGCCAAAGGCGTACATTGTTTGCAGTCGAGCGCGAAACCCACGTACATTGATCTCAAAAAGGCCTATGACACGGCCTGGCGACACGGAATACTTCTACAACTACACAAAATAGGCATAAGAGGTAATATGGCCTATTACCTGCAGCAATTCCTGAGGGAACGGTGCTTCAGNCAATTTAAAACGCGCCCTAGTTGGCGCACGAGCCTGTGGTTAAACACAGGAATAGTTCGGCGCGATATAGGCAGTGTGCCACTGAAGCGCTAGTAAAACTTCTACTACTACTACTACTACATATTCCAACGGGCCCCTAAGCCCAGTGGACTTGAAAGTTTGGAATTTTCAGCTACCCTACCTTTGGTTTTACTATTGAATTGATGGGGCTTTATGCTGCTATAGAGGGAGTTCGAGCAGCACCGTAGGAGTAGAGTTATCATTATGGACGGGTTCGAAAGCTAGCCACCGAAGAGAACGGAGCTTTCTCACTTTCATTAGCGCTCGGACTGAGATGTGTGCTGATTCCGCTGTGGTTGCCGAGTTTGGGGAAAGATTTTAGAAGTTGGGGTGTTGCCGCAAAGCGTAGAGAGGGGCATCCAAAGGAGTGCGAGCTCCGACTGGTCCGCCCAATGGAAGAAATACGGTGGATTCTGGCAGCAAGATGGCTAGCTGACTCCGGGTCGAGTGCCCTATGCCATATACAATTTGATCACAGTGCCGATGCGATCTTTTGTGTGCACTGCGAAAGTATATCCTCTTAGAAGGATACGAAGAATTGTACGATATCTAATTATACTCAAGATGCTGACGATAATTGCGAATGCTGTAAATATTCGCGAGTATTATAGGTACTACTCGGCGAATGCCTGAGGGGGATAGTTACTTCCCGCGTAAAGGTAAGCGGTTGTAACCGAGTACGGTTGCTGAGATGATGGCGGTATTTCCTTGAGAGCGGTGAGAAAATCCCATTAATGGCGGGAGTGTAAGCATTATGCATAGTCGCATTTATTCAAGATTATGCCGAGAATCTCATGATTCCTGTCTGTACTCTGGAAATATATCACCGTGATAGATATTCCTCGTTACGGTGACTGTGTGGTTAGCTGCAGAGGCAGAATTACGGATAAGGCGAGCCCGGGAGCCGGCCTTGCCGTAGGTGTGGGAAGCTAGCACGGCCGCTGACTCACGGCCAATTGGGTAGCGCTCAAAGGGATTGATTATCTATTGCTTGGATGCACGTGCTGCAGTTTGTGATTGATCATGCATTTAGAAGTATAGTGAGCTATGGACCATCAGTGCGACTAAGGACAGAGTCATACATACTCTTCCGAGGTATCCCTTGGGTTACTCGTCGTGAACCTTTTAAGGTGGACAGACCACGTGACTGTTCCTAGCGTCCGCGCGTATACCTGCAGACGAGAATCTTACCGAAGAGAGAATAATTCGGCAGATTCGGTAGGTAATGGTGTAGTTTAACTGGTGATACTAGCCAAAGGCTGGTCGACTTTTCGTCAGTCACAGCTGGAGAGCGTAAGAAAGACGCAATAAGAGTCCGAGGTCAGAGCTCGAAAGGGTATGAACAACAGGTTAGAAGGGTTAAGAGCTGTTATAGATTTACTGTGCTTAGCCTCCGTAGACGTAACACAGGTGTTTCAACACAGAAGCTACTTGTGCAGTATTCAAATACCGCATAATGGGTAGGCTTGGCCACGTGCGCTACTACGGGCAAGGAAACAGGCGTAAAGTATAGTAGGAGACACTCGAGTGGTCGGCCTCTTTTGTGTCCTTCCACACGAGAGAGACTAGAGATGTCCCGTATACCAGGTCGGCTATCTCGATCGACAGCCCCCCTCACGGAACAGAAAATGGAAAATAGAGAACCTACCTAACTTTACAAAACTAACCTTGTCAGCAGGAACTGCGGCAAGCTGCAACATCTGCGGAAAAGGCATTCGGGAACCTTGGGTGCGTGATGCCCAAATATATTGTGGCAGGGATAGGGTCCGCCAGAATATACCCGAGGGCAGCTGTTGTAGATGAGTGACAGACTCGTCAGGGTGAAGTTATAACGGAGCTCGGTATTGGGCCTGAATTGACTGAATTTATCTGGAGTGGTTTGCAGTAGTTTGATCTGCAGAGTTCTCCTTGGTCTTGGATTCTAAGCACTGGTGGTGTATTCTTAAGGTGGTAAACGTCCTATAGTGTCCGGATGCTAGTCCTTGCCTCCGTTGGGTCGTCTTGTGGAGCAAAAGCCAAGCCCCGACGAGGGTACTTTCCTCTTGCAACCTCTGAGCTCAGATGGTTGAGACTGTCGGTGGGGTGGCGCTCGTGACGCGACTCTTGTTATGAGAAGCGTTGCCATATATGCTGAATGATAGGTCAGAGTCGTTGCTTACCCTGAGTTTTGGATCAGCAGGGTCGCTAGTTTGGTAGTTGGCGCGTAACTCCATAAGAGCTTAGATGACTCAGCGAGTGTAACGTGATGCTCCGTGACGGAGTGGCGTAGTGACGCGGAATGATTTGTGTTGCCTAAATCCTTTGTTATTAGCTCTACGGTGACTGTCAACCCGCACCGGCGGGGCGGTGATCTGGACTGATCTGTGTGAAATTTGATGGTCCAACAGCACTCTGTGGTTGGCTCTCGCTGGACATAAAGTAGTATAAGTTCACGGCCCTGCCGCGGAAGGAAACCAGAGGCGGGTGTAATGTAATACAGCTGCCCTCAGGGGCATATTCTGGCAGACCCTTTCTCTGCCACAATATATTTGGGCATCACGCACCCAAGGGTCCAGAGTGCCTTCTCCGCAGGGGATGTAGCATCTGGCCGCAGTTCCTGCTGAGGTTAGTTTTGTAGAGTTAGGTAGGTCCTCTGTATTTCCTTTCTGTTCCGCGAGTTTGGTCGCTGATAGAGGTGACCGACTTTTCTACGGGGCTCTTGCCTCGCCCGTGTGGAGGGTCACAGAAGGGACCGTCTGCACGGGTGCTTCTGTCTTCTTCTCTTTTCGTTTTTCATCTCTTGCTACTTGAGCACAATGTTGTGGTTCCGGCTGTTAGCCGAGTTAATCAATCTTAGATCGCTATTGATTGTGTAGGTTTCAGAAATGGCAGGACAATACCAATAATAATGTGATCCAGCTTCTTCTGCTGGTTAAAAACATTACCTTACTCTGATTGCTGGGGCGCTGTCTCGGCATTGATCGTGGGTAGTCTATTTTGAAGGTTGTAAATGGTGCCCGGCCTGCGAGTAACACCCTGCAATGTTGGAGGTAACGCTCAACGGTGTCCATGTTACCACGGTTCCTAGTAGGCTGGCGTGGGCTACAGCTGGATTCAGCTGTGCAGGGGCTACCCATACGAGATTACCGTTAATGCTGGTGTGGATTGATGATCCCGAAAGGCTGATGGAGTGGGACTCGCGGTAATATGGCCTGACCCATAGGCAAGGTTGGCTGGATTAAACCCAATAAAAACCATGGTTTAAACTAAAAAAAATGTTTTTCAATTGGTTTTTATTCATAAACATTGCAAAGTAAACAGTTTTACTTCTAGAAAATATAAAATTTCAGTTATACAACTAAAAGGATGAGCTGATGTATTTCTATTTGACTGTTCAGACAGTTAAAGTCAACTATTGCTTAGGTTATTCAAAACTTATAACCTATTGAATTTTGTATTATTTCATTCCAGAGATTAATTTCGTATTATATTCTGGTTATGCCTGCATCTACTGAAAATTAGAAGTAGTAGTCAAAAATTCTATTAGTTAGTGAGCTCATGAGAAGGATGTAGCCATACAGCGATTTCATGTTCTTTAGTTCATACCCTGTTTTTAATTCGCTAGTAGCTAGTTAATTCTGTTGAGTTGTACTTGTAATTTGAAATGTTTCAAGTTTTTCAAAGGATTTTACATTGAAATAATGGTAAATCATAGCTCTCTGCAGTTTGGATATTAAATGTAGCCATAGCAGATACAGGTACTCGGCTAACTGCTTTTTCTCAACCCCTTTTCTTCAAGTCATTCTTCTACAATAGGAAGTTGAAATGAAGCGACTAAGATTGTTGATGATTAGCTAACGACATGTTTACAAAGCAGAAAATGTTGGATAAAATTCCTAGACTAGAAAAAAAATATATATATAAACTTTTTTGTTTCAACGAAAAAACATGGCTTTTGGCTTAAATAAAAAACATGGTTTTTACCAACCTTGCCCATAGGTGCTGCAGGGTTCTGGGTAGTTGGTGTCCCGTTGAGTATGCAAATGCTCAGGTCGCCGATCCACGGGTTGTCGCCTAGTTGGCGTTGTTATTAGCTGTCATTATTATTATTATAGTGGGCTGGGTTACTAGCGCCGCAGTAACCAACCCACTATAATAGCTGTCATCACCAGCAGCAGCATTGCAAGGCGCATGTACGGGATAACGATTCTTGAACGATAATTTCGAAGGAAAGTGGAACTTTCGATGTATTATCAGGGTGATCGGAACGGGAGCAAAGCTGATTCTTAGGTTCCGTAGTTGAGTGGTATACCGGTGGGTATCCTGCCGTCCGCACGCGGACAGTAGTTTAAAGGTGGTTGAATGACGTTCCGCAGATTCCTGAATAGGTATTCCCGCGTAATGTTAATTACAGCGGCATCAAGTTTGGTTCTGACAACCAAGTAGTCAGTCTTGAAGGTCCCGGGCGCGTCAAGTTGATGCGGTGGTGCATGCCCTTGTGCCGGGCTTAGAAGATTGATCACAACGCTATAGCCCTGGGGCGCGGCGTTAAAAGGGGTGGTAACGCGCTCCACTAAATAGGAGGTATCCCTGAAGCGAAGTAGTTATATGGCTGTGGCCCGGGTTAACTAATGGGAAGATCCTTGAGGTCACGGAGTTTAATGGCTTTAGCAGCGGACAGCCTCGCTGACTGGCGGTACTCCGGACCGGCTGAAGCCACCTCCTCCGAAGGCCCGACAACATGAAAAACTTTTCAGTGAGAAAAACAAAGATTAAGTATCCTACAACCTAATGAAACGCTTTGCAAGACTAATCAAATAGATTAAAATTGAAGCGACTTTCCACTTGTGAAGCAGGTATCAAGACGTAAAGGCAGCACAATCCCCTGGGCT
The DNA here is from genome assembly GCA_001587735.2 of Parhyale hawaiensis. Lineage (NCBI taxonomy): Eukaryota > Metazoa > Arthropoda > Malacostraca > Amphipoda > Hyalidae > Parhyale > Parhyale hawaiensis. The sequence continues at coordinate 15,973,506 of LQNS02000303.1, forward strand.
AAGCCCTACACGGTGTCAAGTGAGCGAGAGGTGAGAAAATTACCTTTTAAAAACTAGGGGAAAATTTTCGGTGTCGAGTCGCATTACATATTTGGGGAAGTAATTAGATGCCAAAATAAATATCACTTTATTGCAAAGGAAATTGGTGTTAATGTGACATTCGGTCTCTACTGATTTAGATACAATGTACGAAATACTACCATTATTGTAAAAAAAAGCGCTTCATATTTTGCATGTGATCAAAAATATAATTTGCAGCATTTAATAAAACAGAATTTGTAAAAACAGGATTTATTGGATTGGAAACAATGCGTTTGCGACATGACCATATACTTTACCGGAAATTGATCTGCTAGTAGATAAATCAATGAAACTCAACTGGTTCCTTTGCAAAAGCACAGAGCTATGATAAACTAAGCGAAGAATACTATATAGCAACAAGAACAGATTCAAAAATACTACGATATATACAATGCTATCTGCAATTTGTACTTAGGACCAGAGACGCGAAGACTGCCACTCTGGGCAGCGCTGGTGTTGTCTCTGTTATCTCAGCTCCGCCGGTACATCTGCGCAAAGATAAAACAAATATTAGTCTTCCAAACTACCACAAATGTAAATGGACTAGGTACCTATAATAAGTCTGGCATTTTCTTTTTGTAATGTACCACTGAGTTACGTGAGAAGTCCTGATTCGTGGTAAACATTGGTAACATAGATACGGTTTCATGGACGACGTGCTTGCAGGACGCCCGATCTTCAGGCTGAGCATGCGATTGCACAGCTTGTCCCGGAATAGGACCTCGATTTATCAACATACTGGCACTTAGCTATACCTTCAAGGCTTCAACTCGGACAAGTTAATTTCCAAAGATACAATCATGGATTAAGCAAACTAAGAAATGTAGTTTGTGTTAAATGCAATGGCATATTGCTCAATTTTCACCGTTTGGATACAGACTTCAAATAATTCTAAGGAACCTATGATACTTTCGAGTAGCAGCAAGCAAACACTCTCCTCGCGCCGGACAAACAGCATTACCCTACGCTCTACGTGCGCTAGAAGAAACCTCAAAAGTGGCATGGTTTACTCTAATCCAAGAAGAAGGTGTCATTTGAGTGTCATTGCTACGTTGCCTAAAATCTTTTAATTACATAGCTACTCACTGAACTCAGGAGAAAGGTTTTTATTACATGGAGGCTAAATTGTCGCAAGAGGCCCCCGAGAACGCTTCTGAATCAGACTCCAACGCTTGGAACCACTCGGTGTCTCGCTTCAAGTCAGATTCTGTAACCCTGATGGCAAGTTCACTTACTCTGCTCTGCAACATCCAGTTTCCACTTGTCACCTACGTCACTAGTAGTATGGGAAAAAATTTCATTAGCGAAGCGAGCAGTGCATCCGCCTCGTGCCGGACCCACAAAGTTTCTCCTCACTGGCAAACACTTTATTCCCAGTCCAACGTTGCAAACACAATCTACTTGCATGAAAGAAATTAAGAAGTTCACAGACCATCCACATGGTCAATGGGCTTGCAAGACGGAAGTTCAGCTTTGTCAGCCAATTGCACAAATTGTGCTTCAAGATCAGGAGGCCCCGTGGTTTCAATATCCACCCATTTAGGGTCCGGTTGCACCGAGCGCAAAAAGCAATGAACAGCTTATAAGCATCCCAGGAGCAATCACCACTGAAAGGGGATGCTCCGAAAGGGAAGTGGCTGTTATCACCATCGTAATTTTATAAACTACAATCTCTCCAATATACATATTACATTTCAGAAGAAAAGTCTCCAAGTGCCAAAAGGTTGAACAGGCGTTCGGGGGGCTTCTCAAGGATCCCCACAAAAGTATAATTAAGCAGCGCACCTCGCAAGTGGAGATAGGTAACATTTCTGTGGGCGGCATAGATGGGGCACTCAGCAATTAAGCCTATACGTATGTTGAACTGTTAGGGGGACGGCGCAATTTCCGCAATTGGGATGAGGGCGGCGTTCCATTGAAGGGATCAAATCGGCGATTTTGGTCAAAATTATCAATTTTTTTCTTTGTTGCCGGAGAAGAGTCCTTAGGCAGTGGGAAAGTGTGTCCTGAAATTTTATGGGACTACGGGTACTAGAACTCTCCCTAAAGGGGCGGAGGTAGGGGGTCAAAATTATCAACTGTGGACCAATTTTTCTGAAATTAGCACATTATATGTATTTTCAGAAAAAGAAACACATTTTGCTCATACAACTTTTGTGATTCGGGCCTTAGTTATTGAGATAATGGGAAATATATACAGTATGAGACCCCCACGGGGGGCCGGTGGGTGGGGTCAAAAATCATGAAATGATGCATGCATATTATTTGTATATGATGATAAAACATGAATACAGCATTCAAATTTCATTCATTGGCAAAAAAGTGCATCATATGAAATTTCACCACAATATTTCACGTTTTTGCCTCTCCTGTAAACTGTAACTAATTTTTCCACCTAAAAAGGTTAGAAGTTAAGTCAGTTTTCATGCTAGGAAAAAACAAAAATTCGGAATCCTTGAAACATTCTAAACAAAACTACACAGCCGGATTTTGCATTTTTGCGTTTATACTTTTTTATCACAGCTGAAAACCGAAATTTGGCTTTTTTACTATAAATCAGTTTTTACTATATATCAGTTAGTGATCGAAAATTACATATCGAAGGAAAACGAAAGATAAAATGAAAAATCCGGCTGAGTAGTTTAGTTAGGAATGTTTTTAAGATTCCAAAACTGTCATTGTAACATGAAAATTATTCACTTATTCTTTTGAAATTTCTAAAAAATATAGATATGCCTGTATGTAGGTATATATATTTCCCATTATCTCAAAAACTAAGGCCTGAATAAAAAAAAGTTGCACGAGCATAAGGAGTTTCTTTTTCAAAATTACATTTAGCCACTGTGCAAATTTCAGAACAATCAGTCCACAAATGCTAAAGTTTGCTGAAATCTGGGTTGATCCCCTGAAGTAACCACAGCTTAGTCTACTGTAATCTATGCGCAACCGACTTAAGACAACTTCCATACGGCGCTTCCGACATCTAGCCGAAGCGCAGTCTGCGACAAACTGCCTAATGATCTTTAATTTGACATTCTCATTAATTTCCCCTTGCATCTACCACGTCCGCTTCACACACGTTCAAATGAGGGGATAGAGGTCTCTACTAGGGACTCCTTCATTAGCAGGGCCCCTAGCAGAGAGAGCCACGCGTCTCGCCTCCCCTAATCGCGTTCATTTCCCACCACATCCACCTATCCGGGCACCCAGCACAGCTGTACCTATTTAGGCCCATGGCTGAAGCGGGTCAATATCGTCAGAATCTCGCTGACAATTGGGTGGTTACTTTCATATTCCTGAGTAGCACCAATAACACTGGGAGCCTGTAAAGATAACAAATTGTATCCTTTGCTTTCTCCCAATGATATTCAAGGGCATCCAGCACAGCATAAAGCTCTGCAGGGTATGAAGATGTTTCTGCTAACAATTTACTAGCCACGACTTCATCGCTACAAACCGAGGTACACCCAACTAGATCCCAGGATTTTGAGCCAACGGTATAGATCTGGATGCAATCCGAGCGCTACGTTGCTACAAGGTCCAAAAAAATTCGCTTCAAGACAGAGGGTGCCAAAAGGTCCTTTTTAGGAGCCAGGCAGCCTGGGCAAAAAGGTGTTAATGGGGATGCGCCAAGTGGGCGCATTATGGAGAGTTTTCATTGGCCACAGACGCACATCTGCTAGGGTGTTATAATCGAACGATGATGGCAGATAATAGAGGAAGCCAGGGCTCTGGCCGCGGAGGTTCAAGACACTGTCCCAAGTAGGGGGGAAAAAAAAAGAGTCTGATTAAGGCGAGCCAAGTATTGTAAGCTGAGCTGCACACGCCGGAACCTCAAAGGAGGCTCGTTGCACTCCACATATAGACTTCGCGGGTGAGCTACGGAAAGCCCCACTACGTATCAGCAAAGGATATTTATGTACCGGATTTAAAATGTCAAGAAGATCTGTGCAAGCATTCTTATATACCATACAACCGTAGTCAAGCTTCGATCTAATTATATTTCTATATAGTTAGTAATAGTCGGAAAGTTTAAGCCTCCGTTTCCGAGCGGAACGATATCCCAGAGAAAAGAACAAGGGACATATAGTATGTCGATAGAAATGGGGAACCCAAACACGAAGGTGTTCCCACACAGGATCAAAGCGCATGGGAACAGCAAGTCGGGCTAGAAGAGGAAGAGCAGAATAAAGCACGAGCAAGTAGGAGTATGAAATCGGGAGGGAAGCAAAGAGGGCACGAAAGACAGGCGTCCCGAAGGCCTAGCTAATGGCTAAGGGAACCTACACGAGCCCCCTGGGGTTGCCGGGCCCCATAACATAAGATGGGCGAACCTAAATCTATGGCCCATGCTATGCCCCTCTGAGGGGTAGTTCTAAATTTTATATAGGTGTAGCAGTGTCGGTCAACTCCCCATGACGGGCCTGACAGACATTTCAACCGGTTCTTTCTTCGAGCGCACTTGAGTCACTAGACCTGCATGCCTATTTTCTCATCCAACTCCTAAGCACCACCAGCCCATTTCTGCGACATATGCATTCCTTACCGTGGGATACGACAGGCTGCAGCACAGCTAAGGTCAGGGCCTTCTCCTGTACAGCCACCACCTCTTCAGGGGCGACCATCTCCGTCGAGGTCGAGTCTGCAGCGCCAAGCGTAGCGACTTCTGCCGAGGAGGATTTGTTGTTCTGTAGGTAGATGACATTCGTCGCTTTGTTAGATGGGTGCGTGTCTTGCAAGATATCCTCAGGCTCGCCTCCCACGAGCCGATAACGACCGTTCTCCTCGTGCAGCACGAGCAGGCTCTCGACCGTGTTGAGTTCGTCACCAATGGAGGCGCCAGCATAGCCGGGCTGCAGTGACACGGCATCCAACTTCCCAGCGCTGTAAGATTTATCAACAGCATCGGCAGAATAAATTACCTCAACTGCAGTGCCTGCTTGTGTAGTCTCCAGAGTAGCTGTGTTTGTCACTGTACTGCTTGAGGACGCGTCTGGAAACACTACAGTAGCTGCAGGTCGCGGTCCGCCCTGCAAAACATTCAAGGCTTCGTCCAACAACTGGTCACACTGTATCAAGTTTTCCTTCGTCCATTTACTGCTGTGCCCGACCGTCGTATTACTTTTGAGCAGCGCCATCAGAGAAGCGCATTTCCCACGAATTGATAACTTGATCTTGTCTTTACTCTTGTATGTTTTGTTTTTACTGGCAATGGTTGCGTTGTTGAGGGAATTAGCGGCGTTGGTGCCGTGGTGTGGGTTGCGCATCAGGATCCTGATCAGGTGAATATGGGCGCATACTGTTGATAAGATGACGCTGTCTGCACAGGAGCAGGAGTATTGGTGTACGCAGACCTCGCACTGCCAACACGCCTGAAATTGATAATGTAACTGACATGTAGAAGCTATAAGTACAATAATTGATATGGTTACCTAATAGAAAGCAACTGAACACATGCATGCCAAAGCTAATATGAATTAGTGAACATAAAAAGTTTAGTTAAACCAGCATTTGCAGCTCACCTATGAAGCAGAACAGTGAAAATGAAAAGGATGATATTTTCTAACGACCCATAATAATGTAACACTGAGGACCTTGTCCTGAAGCACAGGCAACTTCAGTAAAATGCTTCTGTGTAGCTGCACATGGAGTGAAAAGCACGAATATTCATTTTAACAGGGAGATGCATCACAACTTAGCTTTGACAGGAGCTTAACATTAGTAGGACCGAGAATTTGAAGCAAGTTTTCAGAATTGTTGCTGTCAGTTGACGGCCAGACAAACGGCTCTTCTAGGTAGTACTCATCTGTTTACAATCGGTTATGACAGGGGGGCTCATATTTCTAGGTAGTACTCATCTGTTTACAATCGGTTATGACAGGGGGGCTCATATTTCTAGGTAGTACTCATCTGTTTACAATCGGTTATGACAGGGGGGGCTCATATTTCGTTGGGGTCTACATTAGACTAAAACATATATATGAGTCAGGTAACGGCAAATCTGAACTGCTGTCGCGCGAAAAGTAAATTAAAACTAAATTTAATTAGCCGTCAGTTGACGGATTTGGTCCTTCTAGGGTTAAAAAGAAAATCTCATTACATATTGATGAGCTGAGAATAGTTCGACGATAAAACGTAATTCTCAGAAAGGTCTGTAACGTCCACTTCATTCAGACGTTCTAACCCAACAACAGAAAGAAAACTGTAAAATACAACAGTGTTTCGTAGCATTATAATTACAGTATTAATATTTTTATTTAAATGTTAACCTTTCCCTTCAGACGCAAAGAGAGATACGCAGTCTCTACGACAGGGCGGCTGCACAGCTATACATGTGATTAGCAAGTCAGTCGCAAGAGCAAGTAGGAAAGAAAAACCGTCGGGAGACATATAAAATGGATAAAACGAGAGTGTGTACGGGAAGCGAAATATGGTGTGAAAGTATTTGCCGATTTATAAGACGAATTTGAAATCAGTTAAAAGTCATATTATATCTATTTTCATTACTCAAGTACAACATCATGCGTATATTATATTTTCTCTTTCAGATTATAATTATTAAAGCATCTTTTATACTTTTCTGCAGTAAATGGGTCCCGTATGCACTGTCTCCAGAGAACGTGCCACAACGTGTTTTTTGTTGTGAATCGTTGCTTTCACGAAACCTTCAGACACCATTTTTGGGTAGGCTTGTCCCAGTTAATGAAAGTGGATTTTCTACCAGGCGATCGTGGATAATTCTAGGAGAAAGACCAATTCAGCAACCGAGTGCAGGACTTCATCCAAAAGCATATGGTGGGGTAGCTACTGAAAGGATCATCCACACCGAACTTTTAGACAAGAGTCAAACCACTACTTCTAATCTCTAATTTGATCAACTTCGTCGTTTGAAAGCTGCTTTGATCCATAAGCGACCTCCTTTAGTCAATAGAAAGGGAGTCCTCTGCCATCTTGATAATGGGTGCCCACACACAGCGCTGCTGACCTAAGCTCGCCTAGAAAAATTTGGTTGGGACATTTCGCCCCATCTAGCATAGTCTAACATAGCTCCCTCGGATCATCACTTATTTCGAGGGTTACAAATGCATTTAGATGGCCTTAGTTTGAAAGCATGAGAAGAGATAGAAAATTAGTAAGATTCATATTTCACGTCAAAACCCAAAGAATTTTACAAGCGAGGCATATGTAAGCTCGTTGACAAATGGAATCAGTTATAAAGAGCGAAGGACGTTATTGCTATTAATACAATTGTGCAAAAAAGTTTTCAATTCTCAGTATAAACTTTTAAATTGGCAAACACTTTTGCACCGACCTGATACAAGGCTTCTCTGATGCAATGGTAAGCTCAGTCCCTTCGGGAGCGCTACTCCCCTTAATACTTCACAGTGTTCAAATGACTGCGAGATATAACAACTTCGCGATAGCGATATTTTACGGTTCACCTTTCTGAAATGAGCACTTGCGAGGAATTCAATGCAGTCGACCTACTGAGCAGTCTACAGAGTGACTTAATGATGCCCTTAAAAGTTGCCTGTCTAGTGTAATTAGCTAGTAATTCTCTCCATTAAACTGAACTATGCCAGGTTGCTTCCCATCGCTATCAAAGCTTATCAACCAATGCAAAGCACTTGCCTGTTTGCAGGTACCGCTGCACATGCTCTTCAGGGAGCCCAACGCGGTCTTGCGTGTCTCCCTAGTAACGGTGTGCCACATGCCGGGCACCTGGTGGCACCGCACCTGCCACTCGTGGGGCTTTACGCTGATGACGTTCTCAGGCCCCAGGGTCAGGGCCTCACTGTGCCTGTTGGCGATGAGCTGAGCGGCCCGACACCGCGGCGTTGCCACGGCCGGGTCGCTCTCCCCTCCACTGGGGGTCTGGGGCTCAGGTGGTGGGTCAGACTTGAGTGATGTCAGGACGGTCGCAGAGTAGAGGTTTAGCTTGGCCACGCATCTGGTGAGTGCACATCAGACATAGTCATTGCTAGAAGTGGTGGTTCTCTGCAGAAACAATAGGTACTCTGTAATAGTAGCTCGTTAGTTGATCTTTAAATTTTTTCGAATCGTTTACTAGTCAAAGTGGCGTCATGTCAAGTCAGAGCGCAACTTCATATGGAACTTTAACGTGAACTTGACGAAACAGAATCTATATACATCTATTTCTCGAAAGTGCAAAAGTAAGAATAAGTACTTTAGGTGATGATTATTATCATTTAAAGCGAGTGAGAAGCCGCGAGGGTAAAAGGTAATAACCTAAAGAACACAAGTCCCCACGCCACCCAACGCTCGAAACAGGAAATGAAAGCAAGTGAAATAGACATGAAGAACATGAAAGTGAATATAAGAATCAATTACGGGACAGAAAACTATTGATTCTGCGCTTACAAACCTCTACATTCCCATCTACAAAAAACGAGCAATTTGCGAGTTCCATAGCTGACTGCAGCGATACATAAATGACCACTGGTACTGGGTAGTGCTCGCCCGAGGCAGCTGAACAGTGAACTCGTGAAGCGCAAGAGCTCAAGGAGATCGGAAAAGATTTTTCCTTGCTCATTTGTTTTTGTCCCTACCCTTTCCCCGTAATGAGTCATGAGCGTTCATGTCTCCCAGTAACAAGAATGGCGTTGGAAGTAGATTGAGCAGATTTATATATAATTTGATAGCGGTTGCTTGGAGATTAGTATTTAATATTATAGGTTCGTAGTGGTATCGCTTATGAATATTGCCGTGCCGTGTTAATGGCCGTCAGCCCGGACAGGTTGGGACTTTATGATATTGTAGTGCGTTGGGGCTACAGCTGGAGTAGCATTTAATAAGGTTTCCTATAGGCATACACATACAGGGTCTTCAGAGCTTAGTAGTATCTTCAGTTTGTTGAATTTAGTTTTGTATGCTTGATTGCTTGTAGATGCAATTGTAGTATTTTCAACATTAGTTTTAAACAGTATTATTCTACTGATTTCTAGGGGTGTGTATGACTGAGATGTGGTCATATTTAGGGTCTGGGAGTTTATCTGAGGGAGTGGATCGCTTTGCAAGGCCCTTATTTGACGGGGATGTTTCCCTGATGCGTTTATTTGATAAAGAGACGTCCATGTCAGCGTTTGAGCGTCCCAGACTACCGTCTCGTGTTGATAGGGAAGGCAGTTTTCCCTCCTTGCTCTTTGCTCTCGTTGCGGGAGTGAGATAACGATCGTGTTCGATAGGTTGTTTGCTGGTCAGCGTGGGGGGTCTTGGAGCCCTTAATTGAGTTTTTTTCTGTAGGGGGTGTAGAGGTGCTAGGGATCGGTGGAGGTGCCATGTTATCGGTAGCCTAATATATTTGAACGTGCATTTCGGCTTTACAGCCTACTGTGTACGCTTTTTAGCCGCATTGGGTTGTGGACTGGCCAATTCGACTTGAGATTTTGGTCTAGTTTTGGGAGGTCCATAGTCTTTCTTTTCTATGCAGTAAGCAGATTTAGATGATTGAGGCTTTGTTGCCGGGGAGGTGTGCTTTGATGTGTTTACTGTGGATTGACTAGGGGGTTTAGAAGAGGCTTGATAATTAGTAGGTCGCTTTGTGATTTCAGGCGGTGTTACAGTAGTATTAGGTTGGAGATTTTGGTTAGGAGAGGCCTGCTTTCTACTTTTCAGATTTTGGTCTTTATTTCTATCACTGCTGTCCGTTTTTGATGTAGGGTTTCGTTGAGAGGGTGGGGTATTACGGAGTGTTACAAAGCTATAAGTTTTATTTTGTTCAGAGTATCTAGTTTGCACCATTTCGCGTGCAACACTATAAGCAGTGTGGTGGGTGACCATCGTCGCCAAGATTTCTTTTCGGTATTGTAAGTTTGGGCATTGGAGCTATTTGATTGGTGAGTATTACTACAATTCTCGCATTTTGGAGGTTGGGAGCATGTGGCACCTGTATGTCCTGTTTCGCCGCATCGGACGCATGTGATGTCTGATCGGGATCTCTTCTTTGTGTGACCTATTTCTGGCAATTTGTGCATCTGATGGGGGTTGGGATATATACTTTAACAGCTTCGGCATGCCAAGGGCTGAGCCTAATTATCGAGGGAAGAGTAAATTGTGCGAAGGTGAGGATGAATCTGGGTATAGGAGTTAGTTTGCCATTTTTTATTGTCATCTGCAGCTACCACCACGGAAGCCGCATGCTTCCGTTCACAGCTCTAACACCTCGTATCGCTCGTTCGATGCCCCGTGAGGCACACGAGCTCTTTGAAAATCTTGGTGCGCTGACTCGGCAGTTGTGTGTGTGCATGCACAGCGCCGTGGCGAAACTGCCTTCCTCAGAGATGAGGGGGGTGGGGGGTCTCGGGTCATTTGTTCCTTCCGTCAAATTGGTGCCATAGTTCGTGGCCCGAGGGCGACTGCAACTACACGCAGCACAAACCAGTGCATGTGGGTTTCCCAGGTGAGGGTGTGGTCTAAGTTGACTTTACCTTTACTACGTTTTGCTCCTTCAAGACCTCCAATAGTTGTTCTCTGGGGGTATTGTTCATGGCCCTGCTCAGTACAGTGCCTTCCACTGTATTTAGTGTTCGATGCGGATTCACCGAAACAATGTGACTTCCTAATTTTGTAATCTTTGACAGTGTGTTAGCCTGTTCACATGTATGGGCTTCGACAAGTAGTGAGTTTCTAGATATTTTATGAATGGATTTAAGTTTGCCGACCTTCTTATGCAAGTCAGCGTTTGTGACGACTACATCAACATCACTCCGCAGGTGATAACGTTGATGGCCGAGAAGATCGAAGGTTTTTTGATTGATCTAATTTCATTAGAATGGAGATATTTATGGGTTTCGGTTTATTGGATTTTTTTATTTTTTGGGAACTGGTAAGGCTCCAGGGTAAGGGTGCCCGCAGACCAAAAAGACTTTGAGCGAGAGAGCAAGCAAGACTGAATGACGTGAGGCGAGAACTACCCCACACCAGTAGATGGCTCCAGTATGGCAGTTCCCACCTGACTGCCGTTGAGTGCGGAGTTACTTGACCGGCGGTGCAAACATGAGCTTAGTAAAAAGACTTGTATTGTTAGAAAACACTGCTTTTAAATGGAGTATGCTGAAAAGCTCCAACTGGCAAGTATAGATTCATCCAATAAATGAGGAAAGAGGTACCTTCGGTGAATACCATCACATTATGCCCCAATTGAGAGGCGAGAGTCCATGCTGGAGGCAGCAAGGCACGCACCTCTCACGTCAACGTCAGATTACATACTGACCGAGTATGTATGTGACTCTGGCCGAAGCAACTCGCTTCAGAGAAAGCTCATGGAACACCGCTTCTCGCTTCTGACTATCTTCCGTCTTTTAGTCTCTCTCTCTCGCTCTTTGCCGGTGTGTGTACTCCCGCAATGATCCACGTTAATGAATTCAGTCTTTCTTGCTCTCTCGCTTAAAGTTTTTTGGTCTGAGGGCACCCTTAGCGTAGTTGAATGGGTGTTAAGAGATTCAAGGTTCTCGGCTGATGAGATCAAGTCACCCGTTGCAGCAGCAGAGTCCAAATTAGAGCGTTTCGTCTTGTTACGTTTATCATAATCTTTGTATTGATTGATTTTGGTTGGCGCACTCAGCCCCTGAACGGAATCAAGGGATTAGCGGGAGGAATCCAAAGAATGTCCTTCGTGAGAGTCCAGGCCGTCAACATTTTGAGCGAGAGATTTATTGATATCCATATTTAGAAAGAGTTACGGTATGAGTTCATCCACCTCCCCGGGCCAGTTCCGGGAAAGCCTACCAAGGGAAGCTCTGCTGCTGGGCACACGGGGTCCCAACGAGCCCACTCGCAGGAGAAAGGATATAGCCTACTGGTCACACGTTCAGCAGGTTGATGCTCTTTACTAGGCTGGCGTGCACTCTCACGCGCACCAGCCGTTCGAACAGCCCCCATCTACCCTGTGACCCCTCAGCTAAGCCCTTGCGCCGCACGATTCCATAAAACCGGCGTGAAGTTCCTACGCTCTCCCTGGAGTATCCGTACGGCCATAGTAATAATCATTTGCAATGCCTTATAGAAGTCCAAGTCACAACCAAGTATCCGTCACGTAGTATTAGAAAAAACGTTGGGCAAAGACGGGGTAGTAGGGGGGGGGAACCCATCCAGGACAACTTTTTGCTATCTATTTAAGAGGAAATCATTGATGATGCGAAGGGAACAACCACCAACACCAACCAGTTCGAGTTTACGAACAATGCCTTGGTGGGATACCCTGTCGAACGCTGCACTCAAGTAAATCTGGACAAGACACAGCTCCTGACCGGCATCAAGTGCAGTTTGATCTGCACACACTATGTCCAAGAGGGCCTCACAGGTGCTGACGCCTTTACGGTAGGCATACTGCCTGCTTGGTAGCACGTCCTCCTGTAGCCCAAGTCTGTACGCTAGTAGTCTGTCAAATACTTTGGAGACAACAGATAATATAGCCAGAAAAGCAGCAGTTAACAGCGTCACATTTACACCCGATTAGATTAGATTACTGAATAGTTTAGGCCTCCGTCTCCACAACTGA
>LQNS02000303.1:16062493-16079820 GCA_001587735.2 Parhyale hawaiensis
ATACACTCAAATTTGGCACAACTATCTTCTGTAAATGAACTGTGGTCACACTAAGCAATTGCACTTTCAATTTATAAGCGAACGTTTAGCTCGCTCACACAACGAAAGTCGGTATCCAAGATACTCCTTTGAAGTAGCTATATACTTAAGATGTACGACGTACGAGCGAAGCGTCTGCTTATAAAGTTGAGCGTGTACCTATGTAGTGTGGACCTAGCATTACAGCTAGTTAGTTAACTGAGCTAGTTGTATGGAGATGCACTGTGGCGTATCAGAAAGTTAAGATGCTCGCAATAGCTTCTTATAAACCTGCTGAGGGTCAGTTAACAAAGTAAAGTTTTTAACCGAATGGTCAGCCCACCACAAGCCCAAGCGCAGCGCCGCCGCCTTGTGTTGATCTTGAGTGAGTGATGCGGATGAGTTGCGAAGGCGCCCTGAATTTGTGTATCCGGTGCTAGGCGGGTGTGTTGCCTGTGGCGCTAGTAGGTCATCCCCACTATCTGACTGCGATATTCACTGTATCACAGGCACGTAAGGTCAGCTTTTAACTTGGCAGTAAAACATGCGGTCGGTTTATCGACGAAAGTTGGGTTTGGGCAGGGTAGGTAGTTTAAATAAGGCAAGTCAGTCTATGGAGAGTTGAGTGTACGGTACTTTAATTTCGCCCCGTCTCTTTGTTTTCCAGGTAAATACATTGCGAAGGTTTAAGAAACACTACAAAATCCCTACAAAGCCTGGCCTCAATAAAGCTCAACTAGTTGATGTAAGTAGAATTTGTCATTTATGTTTCGTTCCGTATGAAAGTTTCTTTCAATATAATGTGTATTTTAGCTGTGTGTCTGGAAACAAAGCATTGAATTTCATACTTCGATGTAGTTATGTAGTTCTAGAGCCTTAAGTTCAGGTTCCATTTTACTCAAGGCTTACTTTCTAGAACTTGTAGCTCAAGTTATTCAAATATCATCTTGAACATTTTATATTACCTATTATTGTTTTGAAACGAGATGTGCATTAACCTCGCCCGCCTGGGACCAACGCCGCAAAAAATGACCCACGACCACGAGACCGTGTGTCTCATCCAGAACCGGCACGGGGACTTACCATACTACCTAGTACCTACCCTCATCCACTAACTGGCTATGCCCTGCTCCTGCGCTCTATGGTCTTCTTACCGATGCCTGTTCTGCCTGCTGTTGGAGAGAACACTCTATGTCGCTAGTTCCCACTGAAATTTTTTGCTGCGGGTGCGAGCTGCCCACGTAAAATTTTTGTGGTAGCAACCTATGCTGGATGAGTATTCTTAAAACGTGTCTTGTAGATGCACGCGGACTGCAGGAACATTTACACTGACGGTTCAAGGAAGGGAGAGACAGTAGGCTGTGCTGCAATATCTAGTGACATAGAGCTTGGTAGAAAGCTGCGGCCTCTGGCATCTGCCTATTCAACGGAACTTTGTGTTTCTTGAAGCCCTGAATATCGTCGATATGCTTGGCATTACTATACCAACTTCGTCAACTTTACCGATTCGCAGAGCACATTGGAGGCGTTTCAGAACTATAACAGTAACCACCCTGTTGTGTGTGATATCCCAAGAGAACTGACGGTCCTGACTGAAGCACGGAAGCAGCTCCGTGTTAATTTCCTAGGTCCTTGGCCATGTGGGGGTTGCTGGAAATGAGAGGGCTGGGGGCAAGTGCCCCAGGAGAAGGAGAAACCCAGCTATACCAAGTCGAGATTATTACTTTTACATACGGAGATCCGTGAGAACGGTATGGCATCAACAGTAGAATGACATCAACAATAACCAATTGAAAATAATAAAATAGGGAATACAAGAATGGATGACATGCAAGTGCAGTGATCGCCGTATGGAGGTGATTCTGTGTGCTTTGTGTATTGGTTACGCCAGGTTGACCCATAAAAAACTTGATGGCACGCCCCCGCCTGGTGCAGATAACCAGATAACGGTGCAGAATAAATGCTGTGCCACCTTACTGTGGTTGGTAACAAAAGTGGGACATTGATAATGCCTAAGGCCTTGACCCTGGTTGCACCTTGGACTTAGAAATGTAATGGTCGATAGGTGCTTAGCACAGCGCTGATTTTGTGGAAACGTGTAAGAGCGAAGGTTATCTTGATGATCTCGTGCGTCCGGCGCGAGGCGGGCGAGATGGCCGTAGCGCTGTTAACCCACCCCACTACTTACTAGCTGTACAGTAACTACGGGTGATCTACGCTGTAATAGCAAACTGGGTTTCTTTGTTTAGCATACTGCAGCTCTAGATCAGACGTAGGTAGTAAGATAACACACCGAAAAAGAACTGACGAAGGGTGGTTTGGGATCAACATTGCTGTATGTATAATGTTGTTTCGCACGGTTGTAGAAGTAAACCAGTCTTTGATGATAATATTTTATGACCATTAGAGCAAAGTAAATTTAATTTTATTTTAAACTTAATGTTATAAAGCTAGAGGTAAACTTCAGCTGTTTTTGTTATACTGATTTATTTACTTGAAACACGCGCCCTACTCGAAAAAGTTTCTATGCATTATAATTCGGTTCATTTGAAAAATTAGCATTTAAAGCAAAAGGGCATCATGCACTGATATACCCGATCACCTTTTGTCATTTTTTCTCAAGAAGTACGTAAAATGAAGAAACCTTCAAAAAGTATCGTAGTCACATCCTAATAGAAAATGATACTGAACATACAAGTGGATCATAACATCGCCATTGTTCGTTATAGCAGTACAGACTAACAAACTTCATTCATTAAGCGGGGATGGGCTGTAGTAAGAGTTTTTGTTATACTATCACACTGGAGTTGTTAAAATTTCGTCTTTAAGGCAAGTGCCTTACAGCAGGGGTCGTTGCAGTTGGCCTTATTCCAGGCGTTAGGTTAGTTTTGTCGGTCTTCTTTATTCCCTTCTGCTTCGTGAAGTGGACTGCCGATGATGGTTAAGTGTCCTCCCTCACGGCTCACGGGACTCCTGCTTGCTCGAGTGTAGAGGGCTACAGCCTACAGACGAGACTTTTTCCCTTCTTTTCGTTGATTTGAGATGCAGTTGGCCGCAGGTGCTGTTGAGTAGGTTAGTTTGTTAGATTAGGTGCCCCCCGAGGTGGGCCGCTGAATGATGCTAAGGCCCCGTCCAGACTACCGCCAAAATCTCTCTACACTTTGGCGATCGCAGAAAATTTTCATCGTCAAATCGCAGATTTGAGCGTTTTCGCGTCCGTCCAACTTGCTGGATATTTTCGCGCGATTTAGGCTGCAAACAAAGCAGGCTCACCCTGAAGTATTTTGTTCCTCTGACGCAATACGAGTAAATTAGGCGTTACATAAGATTATCTTGCTTCTTTATAGACATTTTACAAGCCTTAAGCTCCTCTGAGTTCTAATACACTGCAAATTTGACGAGAAATATGAAATTTCACTGCAGTAGTGACACTTGTGACAAAACCTGAGTTGACGATAATCATTTTATCGTCGTCTTGTGGTAACTCAGTTGTGTTAAAGAGATAAAATAATATGTCTAAACATTTTGCACTACGTATTGGGAACATAAATTATTGAGGAACTCCTATTAAAAATTTATTTACTTGGCAACCTCGAACACAATACCCGAGTAGTAAAGAAAAGTGTGAAAATGTCAGCCCAAACGCAGTTGGCAGTAGGTTTTTTGATGAAGATCCATAGAAGTAGTAATCTGCATTTAGAACCATTGCTTATTCATAGTTTTGTCGATACTACAAGTGAATTAAGCTAATATTAGTGACAAAAACTGCATCCTCTTTGGACCAAACAGCGTGAGCAGCAAAGTTTTGCTGAACATCTGCGCTTAATAGTCGAGCATCGCTATAGTTGACCGTGCGGCAGTGTGGACGCTGCTGCGAGATTCCCGCTGCCGTCTGCGAAATCGCTGAAGCGCTTTTCGCACTTATGAGCGGTAGTGTGGACGAGGCTTAAGTGACTCGTCTGATTGGAATCCCATATGCTCTTGTGTGGGGGCCACGGAAGGGACCCGCACTGGTGTTTCTTTTTTCTGCCTTTTCCTCCTTTCCTTATCTGTCGATCAGAGATAGGTACTCTGCGCCTTTTTCTGTTACTTGTAGCGCACTGACCACTTCTATACTAATAGAACTCGAATGAGCTGTATCATTTCTCAACGTTGTGGCACCGGTTGTTGCCGAAATTTGCATCTTAGATTGCTTTTTATTGTCTTTGTTTCAGAAATCGCGGTTTAGCATCTATCTGATAGTAATGATGCTTTGCGCCTTGTATTTTTTGTCAGTAGTAGCACACTGTCCAAACATTACGAGGAACCAGACTTACATGAGTTTGCTTTCAAATTGAGATCAGCCGGCAGGAGTTTTGAAGTGAGACATTCAAATAGCTTGGCTCTGAACTGAACTGATCAATTATTCAAATTAGTTCGGTGACATGTCAGCGATGTTCCTGTCTTCAGAACCGTACTCCAAGTGTTCCTTCAGATTCCGTCACGATGTCATTCTGTGGTTTTGATAGTAGTTGCATTTACTGTCGCTCTGCTTTGTATATAGAAAATTCAGACCGTTTAAGGACCCTAAATGGCAACCCTTTGCTCAACTGTTTTAATTTTTCATAATACTTCACCATATTGATGTGGCAGAAAAATGGCAGAGTAGTTATATTTAGGCTAATCCACAAACTACATTGAAATTGTTTTCAGTCATTTTCAAAATGCGGCAGAAAAATGCAGTTCACAACACCAAACGCTAATTTGCTATGGAACACCTCCTCACTAGACCGACGTCAGGTCTGCACTGACGGCGCATCAGGTGTTGACCTGCTTCCCATCCAAACAGCAAGTTACCAGTGTTTGACAGATCTACCGCACTGTTGCCTGGCGCATTACATTAGTTTCCTAGCTCGTGGCTTGTTAGGAAACGATAACTTATGCAGCCTTATTAGGGGTACGGTCTTTTTCAGTCCACTCCTTCTCCGCATTCTGACTCTATTGTGCTCCACTTACGACAACCGCATGATGCTCTAATTGATACGAGGATGTGTAGCTCATCCGTATACACATGTATTTAATATAGGCTAATTGATATGAGGATGTGTAGCTCGTCCGGATACATATGTCTTACAAATCGGTTGCGCTGTGTGACCTCGGCTGAACCTGCGTGTTACTTTGAGAAACATTTTTTCTCATTTTACGTACGTTAATGCTGTTAGTGTAATGGACACACGTCATGGTTATTATAAGATATCAACGATGTTATGAGTAAATACTAAGCCTGCCTATTCTGTGCATTATGGCAAGAGTTGGCAGGCAGTGTTAAACACAGTACCATTGTGAAACTCATACCCATGTTGCAGTCGTTTAGCGTTGTTATATCCTTAATTGTTTAATGATGCGCGTGTCTGTTGTACACACTGTAACGCTTCGCTAGCTTTATGAAACGCATTATGATTGTCCCATGATACACACTTCTATGTTGCAGATATTGTGGCAGCAGTTCATAAACATTCCGGTGGCAGAGAAGGAATGCCTCACTTATTTCATCTATATGATCAAGAACAACAAATCCAAGTTTGACCAGCGAGGCCCTAGTGTGCAACAGCATGGCACTACCAGCAGCACTTCCGATATTTGACAAAAGTCCCGTTTTTCTGCAGATATTTAAAATAATCCTGACTCTCACTGTAAATGCACCACGAAGATGAATTTTGTGTCCAAGACACTTTCCACAGTTGTTTTTAAACATTTAAATTTAGTAATTGCATGGTTGTTTAAGGCCGGTGTAAGTTTTATTCGATTTTTGTAATTTTGTCCAGTGCAATTTTTATGTTTTCTGTAGCTTACAAAGCTCACACAGAAAATTGTGACTTGTACATTTTGTGGTAGGTATGGCATGGCGACTCTGTTGCCAACCTTAATCTTTATCCTTGTGTGTATGATATGTATTTTCTCTTTTGTATATTGAGAATTGCGTATAATTTCGCTCTTTGTCGCCCTTTAAAAGAACTTAAGAAATAAAGCGTCAAGACCAAACTACAATGCAGCAAGTATTTCTTCATCGCCTCGGAGGTTTGGTTGCTTGATTCATCCATACTCTGTGTTCGGGTGTTTCACCTTACCCTTCGATGCATCTCTCTCTCGGTGTATTCTCCTAGCGCTAGTAACCTAACCCACTATACTTATTAGAATAATATTCTTCTAGCTTCATGTATCTACTGATGATCATGTTTTGCTGCTCTTCGTTTATTTTTCTTAATCCGATGCTACGATTCCTCATTCGCTTGGCATGCTACACGTTCCTTCTTTCTTGCTCTCTCTAGAAGCAGCAAGTGAGTCTGTGTGGGTAATTGAACTTTAACAAGGAAAATTCTATTTACTACTTTCCGTTTTGTTGTTGGCTTTATAAAACATTTATGAGGACTCGCAACTTCATGAGGACTGTGTGTGTTACCTTAGCATAAACTCCACTTTCAGTCTTTCTTTGCGCCTACTTTTCGTATCTACGTGCTCTGCACCTGTTTCTACCGGCAGGTCTAGTCGTGTACTGAAGCTCTCCATGTGCGCTGATGTGTGCCTGCATTCTGCCTCTTGCCTCCTCACTAAGTGTTTGTCTATTCTCTCTTTGTCCCTGAGAGTAACCGCAAGTTCGGCGGTAAGGAAGGCTTCCGCTTGGTTGCAAGAAAGCGCTATGCCCGTGCTCGCAGAGTGGAGGTTGTTAGGGAACGGAGAACTCTGGGTGCAAGGATCAGAGTTGGAAGAAAATAAATGACTTAACAGTCCATATTGTTGAGGAATCGGAGGCTTTTGGCTGGAAGGAGCCAAAATTATATTACTATTTCTCGCTGGAGTCGGAGTCAGACCTTTATCTGTTGAAGTAAAGTCGCACTCCTGACTCCAATCGAAGAATACACTATCACATTCGCCGTATATAAGCCAAAGAAAGACCTGTACACTCAGATAATGAGTGATTGAGTTTTCTGAGGCTTACCATTTTAAAAGTTCTGTTCAACATAGAACAAGTCGCGTGGATATTTTTCCCTATTTATTTATTTATTGTTATGTTTACATGCTCTTGCTTACATTTTTATGTTTACTTTATTATTGTGTGAAATTTTTTTGACGTTTTGGATTTAGCTTGATGTACTGATTACGTTTCTGACCCTTGACAAATATAATTTTATCTTGTTGTTTTGCCGTCCCAAAGCGGTCCAGTTGCCTGGCATATTTGGTAGCTAATTTCGGAAGGATTGTTCATAATAATAATGCCAAAAATAGAATTGTGTACTCTGTCCTCATACTGTTTCTCAACACAAGCTCAAGCAGCCGGCACATTGCATTTTGTCCCTACAGAACTACGGCTCAGAGCTACGGAAACACGAAGGGTGAAGGAGTATCGAGACTAGGCCTAAGACGTTGTTGTACTTGTTGATCACTGGATACAATAGCAAAAACACTAGTGTGACCAAGGTGAATTGAAATTCCATAGAGCAATCAATATATTTCTAAACCTAGGGTCATTGTTAGCTTTTTCTTCGTATTGTGATGATTGTTAGAGTGTTGTTCGTATAAAATGATCCTTATCGCTCTTCGAAAATATGCTTAAATCTTCATAGGTAGAGCGCTCACCGCTTTATCGTTCTTCTCTCGGCAACAAGTGGAAAACCCTCGATATAATAATAATAGTAAGTTCATAGGGCAAGGTTGTTTTGAATAGTGTCAATTATAAAAAAAATCTAAAATGATCCCCCTCGCTCTTAGAAAACAATCCTTTTGGCTGCGGCGGGAAAACCCTCAAGATAATAATAATAGAAAACAAAAAAATGTTAAGGCTGCATCATAGGTATAATTTTTGGTATTGTTTGGTGTTTGAATCTCTTCAGCGTCAGTAGTGGTAGTGGTGTACCACATCCTCAAAGCTTTCATTACTAAAAGAAATGCATCTAGTCTTTGTGGGACAATAAAATGTGTTCATCTGAATATTTTCTACATTGGATGTATAAACAAGTATGAGGGAGAAATATCTAAGGAACTAAACAAAAAATTGTCCTTGTTTATTATGTATTCTGATGTCTGTTCACATCTCCATCAATAGAATTACTACTGTTTTGCTGTTCTTACTTGGTCTTTCCAAAAAATATTAGGACTAGTTACATATACAATATGAAGAAGTAAAATTCATAACATCCACCAATTTCACCATAATACGCTGTCTGGAAGTCTGTACCCAGAACCTCCTTCAGGTGTTGTGCCGAAGCTGTCTGCGCTCGATCCACCATCCTAGACTGTTGTCTCTTCAGGCACTGTTTTATGTAAAGGCTGGGCTTTACTGTAGGGAGGCTGAGGCAGCATTGCTCCGTTGAGTAGTAACGGGGCAATGATCTCATTGCCACTACCGAGAAGTCAGGTATATGTGATCCCCTTTGCACCGCGCTAGTCCGCTGACCTGATCCACTGAAGCTCCTATCCATTATATCAATAACCGCTCATCGTTTGCTTGGCAGATGCAAACTTCCTCCTTTCGGGCGAGAGAGCGGCGATCATTAGTTGACTTCTGAATTATTAATGCGGGCTTTCTTTCCTTATATTTCTTGTGCCCCACAAAACCGTGTTTTTGACGTGGCATCATCCACTTCGGCTTCAGACTTTACAATTTCAGCACCCTATTTGTTTGGCTCAGCTCCTAGCTGGAGTACATACCATTGTTTAGTCGTATCTTGCATTGTATTTTCTACAGGTCGTAATGACTTCAATCCACACTCTTCAAAGAGTCAGAAGCAATTGTTGAGCCCAGTCGCGTTGTATACCTGAAAACCGCCACCAATGCATTACCCATGCAATCTTCCCTACTCCTATGTCTGTGATTTAGAAAAAAAAGATGATCCCGATACTCTTTGAACAGACCTTGTACATTTACATTCCGCACTAATATTATTTCTATGTTATGGGCGTATAACACTTAAGTTTTAATTTATCTTTGAAATTGTTACTATTATACAGTGAAGCTTGACAAACCTCAATAACGCAGTCGAGATACAGTTTATTTCCTGTTCTTTCATTTGTCTTTCCGATTCTTGTGTTCTTACATTTATGACATCCTCTATGCTAAATTGCCTTCCCCTTTACACTGTATTAAATATTCATTGAGAACATTGTTATTTATTCACTTAATA
This sequence comes from Parhyale hawaiensis, assembly GCA_001587735.2. NCBI lineage: Eukaryota > Metazoa > Arthropoda > Malacostraca > Amphipoda > Hyalidae > Parhyale > Parhyale hawaiensis. The sequence continues at coordinate 16,071,670 of LQNS02000303.1, forward strand.
TTTTGCCCATCGTCATAGTGTGGGGCAGATGAAATCCCAAGGAAAAGGGAAACCGCAGCCCTGTTGTTGACTGCGGTACTGCACTGTTACCCACAGCTCAATTAGCGCGTCGCAATCGCTAACCCCTCGTACAATAAATACCAAGTCTGTTCGTAGTATTTTTTTTACTGCTGCTCAAACTTCAGGGTGTCGAGCAGTCTGTAAAACAGGGAAAACTCAGGAGAAAAAATTCACTAAGGGAAAATCTGACCAAGAATCATAATACTTGGGGAATTTCTGCAGGGCAGTGGATAGTGTTCCACGTGGGGCTATCTTAATTAATGTGGCGTTCCCCCAGAGCCCGAGCCATATGAGGATTATATATTATATTTGTTCTGTAATGCCGGGGAAAGGTGGACAATTGTTTAGCTCTGTTTTCCAGCACATCCTAATAGTGTGAGAGCGATTGGTAACAGTTTCCGTGCCATTCAGCCCGTTCTCGTTAGATGATATTGAACAGGCAAGGAATTCCCTCCATATTGTCTTGCGAAAATGTACTGTCTGCCCTCAAAACGGTAATGTTCATTGATCATCAATACATTTAATTAACAGCGGAGATCTACCCACCATAACTGATGCATAAGCATTGTTTTTATATTTCAGGATATTTCCTTCGTATCATTTTCTAGCAATTGCCAAGCTACGTTTTCTCCGCCTTGGCTCAACAAAGACCTATACCCAGAATGGGTGCCTTGGCTAAGGCAGACTGAAGAAACCACGAGTGCCCTTTGTATCGAATGCAAGAAACGATGATCTCTCTCTCTAGCATGGGGATTAGAGCTATAAAAAAGATACGCAGTTAGTAAAAGGCATCTCGAGAGCCTTAAGTACCGACTGTACCGTGCTTCTACTGCGCCCATCTCTCAGTTTTTGGGGGGTAGCAGTGCAACAGAGATAACATAGCAACTTAGCGGAACCAGCAGAAGCAAGACAACGCTGCCCGTCCAGCAGAACAGTCTAGTTCAACATTTATTATTTCAACTCCGGTCCCACTAGAAGCTGTTTCGACTTCAGTCCTAGTACTGTTCAATCAGCAGACTCTCGCGGCCTTTACTATGAAAAGTCAAGTCTTGAAATCTGAAATAAAATGGATTCTGGCAACAGTCAGTGGACATCTGTCAAACAGAGCTGCCGCTCATTGCCAAGAACAGCTGAAGGAAATATTTCCGGATTCAGAGATTGCTAAGCAGTTTGGCGTTGGCAAGGGTATGCGACTACATTTTGCATAGCTCCTTATTTTGAAAAAGCAAGGAAAAAATCGGGATCTCCTTTACAACGTCACCCCAAAATCCCACCTGTACAATTGCCACCCCAAAAAATCCCACCTGTTCAATTTTCACCCCAACATATCCCACCTGTACAATTGTCACCCCTGTGTATCCACTTGTACAATTGACACCCAAATATTTTAGGCTCGGTAAGGTTAGATTAGGTTCGGTAATGTTAGGTAAGATAATTCTGGGTTAGGTTACGTTAGGTTAGATAAGGCTAGGTCAGGTCATGCAAGGCTGGATTAGGCTAGGTTAGGTGAAGCTTGGTTAAGTTCGATTAGGTCTTGGTAAGGTAGGTTAGGCTAAGTTAGATTAGGTGAGGTAATGCTAGGTTAGTAGGCTAGGTAAGGTTAGGGTAGTTAAGGCTAGGTTAGGTAAGGTTAAGCTAGGTTAGGTTAGGTGAGGCTATGCTAGGTTAAGTAAGGCTAGTTTAGGTTAGGGTAATTAAGTAATTTGGTAGATCAGACCATTAGACCAACTGTCACACCAGTCTTTCCCACCTGTACAATTGTCGCCCCAATATTTCACACCTCTCACCTGTACAATTGTCACCCCAATGTTCCTCACCTGTACAATAGTCACCCCAATATTCCTCACCTGTACAATTGTCAACCCAATATTCCTCACCCTTAAAACTGTCAGCCCAAATGCCTCTGGGGTGACAGTTGGTTAGGTGATCAAAAATTTTTAAGTAACCCCCTTGTGTCTGTGTCATATGACGAATCGATAAAACCATTAAACAAGATTGTTCAGAAAATGCAAATGGACATTCATGTTTGGTTTCAGTATTGAGACAGACTGCCTGGTAACACGATACTTATCGTAGTTCCTTACGGCGACAACGGCAGCCGCCCTTCTAGGACACCTTCAGAAGGGACGAGACAAAGCAGTGGAGAGACAGAAACTATTGAGTGTTTTCAGGAATGGCGCTATTGTCAATTGTTATTAAACTTCACGCTTGAGCTCCCACGGACCGGTAATACAACCCAAATGAAGCAGACTTTGGCGAAGAGCTGCCTGACCCACCTAAATTAGTGAAATTGGTAGCTAGTTGCTCACTGCACATCGTCCATGGAGAACTGAAAACAGGCCACAAAAAGGTTAATTAGAATGTGGTCGACTACCTAAAATGCTCTTATCAGCTGTTCAAAGATCTTCCTTCAAGGCGAGTACTCTTCACTGACTTCACAAGGTCGACTTCATTTCCAGCCAAGTTATGCCACCCTGATGGGTTGAGAATTGCAGCAACAACCAGATTTTCAATAAATCGAAATTGTTTTCCGCATGAAGGGCTTCTTGCATGGTCCCCTGCTTGGAGCCAAGGTAGGCTTCTTTGAAGGTATGACACATTTATATGAGCGCTGTCTATTCAAGTTTCAACGAGATGCTCCAGTGGCTCAACTTCTATATGATCTTTGTGTTGTGAAGGCTGTTTTGACGCGTATTTTCAAACCAAGTGTGTATAGTTCGACATGAAAGACTTGTTAGCAATCGATCTCTCAAGAGCAGAAAATATGGTTGATACTTACGATGTGGATTTGTTTACCTCAGCTAAAGAATGATTGCATAAGCACCGACTAAGCTTACCTTTACGGAAGGTAAAGCATGCAAACAGGACTGCTCAACATTCCTGACAGCTGTTACTAGTAAAATACTCGAACGCTGTCCGGCAAAATACCATATAACCAAAGGTCACAATTCCTTGCCACCAACAGCAATGCTCAATAGTAGATCCAAGCGCATTGACATCCCCATAGCAGGGTTCATTCGTGTAGGGCACCTTGGAATCCTTGCTGGGTACTCAATCAAAGTAGATGATCAGCTCGTAAGTGCTGTAGTCAAACCAGCATTGCCAAATATATTAATTAATGCACTTTGATTGTTCGAATATAAATATAATTTTATCGATTGAGACAAGTTGTACCACGCGCTAAAGTGAGATTTGGAAAAATTGCTTTGAATTCTTAGCTACGCCCATCGGACTCCTTACGCTGGTTTGACTATAGCCCTACAGTTGTTGAAAAGGTGGAAGCATTTGATGAACCTGCTTTGATGTCCTCTTTGTATTTAATCTTCAAATGTGTCTAGTTGGAAGAGAATTCAAGAAGCTTGTCTTCTTGATCCTCACCTTGCGCCTGGTAATGCGGCCGTGGAACGAGAGTTCTCCGTTAAATAAGCAATGCTTGGGCGAAAACCTGCTTGAGAATTCTCTTATAGCGAAGCGAATTGTATGTGAGGAGGTCAGTGCTAGTGGAGGGGTGAAAGGTATAGACATTAGTACTACCTGTGGTTTGATGTCATTTTGCCAGAGCGCATATGTGAACTACGAATATGATCTCGGAAAGAGGAAGGAAGCCGATGATGCTGTCAATCATGCTGTAGCTCCCGAGAGAAAACGTCGTGCAGAGATAAGAAGCCGTTTAGGAACAAAGAAACTGAATTGATGGCAGAATCCAAAAATAAGATAGTACGACTGGATGCACTACTGGCGACCCTGAAAAAGTGTTAATTATACTTAAAGCTGCAGTGAATATCATCGCTGCGTTTCTTGTTTAGCCATTACTGTACTACTACTGCAACTAATTGCTCAAGTCAACACACGCTTCTTATGCCCTTCTACTGAAATTCTTTCCTTTTGTTGAAGTTTCTAGTACCGTTCTCTTTATGGCACCATTATTGTGCATGAAAGGTTTAGAACCCGTTGAGAAATGTCAAAGTAATCCATCACACTAATGGAAATATGGTAGGCTACTGAAAACCTAATTTAAGGTTAGTTCGTGTCTGCTGTGGCTGATGGGGGAGGAGGAGGCCATTTTGATGCGTAACTTGATGTTACGTATCAAGCTTTTGATTGAAGGAACAATATGAGAAGTTCTTTCTAATCAAATTGTTGGAGAGGAAAATCGACAATCTGACACTCAGGGAGACTTGAGCAAAATCCGGGAAAACTCGGGGAATTTTAAGAGTCTTGGTCGCTAGACACCATGAGCTTGCATTTAAAGTGAATCTGAGAGTTATAAAACCCAACGCGTGTGCCGACACATGCGCGTGTCCGTGCTTTCTCAGCAGGCAAAACACACCGCAGACAGCTGCAACGTAGCTCAAGAGCAAAGCTCTCGTGAAGCAGTCTGCACATTCAGTGTCGTGTAAAAAAACTTACCGACGGTGAATCTTAAGGCCTTTTCTAACACTCCTCCAGACGTCACCCCCACAGAGTGCCCAATACTCTCCAACGCGACGCTTCTGGTCTCCGCAGCCTGCTCAGCTGCCGGCCGAAGGAAGGGCTGCAACGCAACGTACAAATTCAAGACGAGCGCAGATCGCTGAGGAAACCAAGCTCATCCTCACTTCATCACGTCTTAACACTGACTGACTTGGCAGTTTCTGTGCGCCAGACAGCTGAGGGACGAGTCCCCCCATAGGTCAAAGTCCCGGGATACACCCCCCCCCCCCTGATTTCTTATGAATGAAATGAAGTCTCGTATTCATCTAGATACGCTGGACGCCGTCGCTCCCTCTGCGACCGCCTCAATAGCACTGGATCATCAAGGGTATCACCAGCAGCCTCTTCATGACCAATTACATCATGTTGAGGCTCACCAGCCGATGCACGATCATCCAGGGACACAGCTGGCACCCTGGTCGTTGCGTCACCCACAGCTTCCTCCGGCCACAAATTAGCTTCAAAATAATTACCGCCGCCACCACCCATGACCTCAATCTCAGGCCGAGCGGCCTCGGCAGCGCGGGCATCATTCGCAAAACCCTGCCCCGATCGCCACGATAACTATGTTTCCTGACGTCGCGCATGTGCCTGGGCACGCCACCAACGCACACCACATCCCATGACACGACGCTGGTCACCTCGCCAGACGTTCACTGCTTAGTGCACGACGGTGGGGTAGGTGTACCCACACCTTATCGCCAACACCAAAATTGCTGGCGACACGTTCGTCAACCTCCCGAAGGTTGGCATCGAACGGCACTCGCCAACGGCATTTGAAAATGTTGTTCGATGAGACCAAGCCCTCTCCCCCCCCCCCCTCCGGTCTTGTTCCGAAGCGTCCTATTGTACCAAGCGTGGCTTCCTCAAGAGTGATTCCTCCCCTAGCGGCGATTTTTTAATCGTCCGGTGATTCCTATCAACGATCCCGTTACTGCTCGGGCGTAAGCGGCACGGAGCCTCTGAGAAATCCCACATTCGTCAGAAAACTTTCACAATCGCTGGCCGGAACGCCGTCGAATTGTCCAACAACAATTATCGCACGGCCTTCGCTCAATTACAACCTGCCGCAGTTGAGCGACGATACTGCCTGCCGACTCATTAGGCAACTTCCGCCAAATAGCGAAACGCGAGGGTCCACAGTCCACCATGAGCAGAGCGCACCACCAGTATGGGTTACATCAACAGAAACAGGCGCCAACTCCTATGTACAGCAAGGCCCCCTCGCTCCACAGGTTTTCCCCCACACAGCGGGGTGAATTCGCTGGCAAACCTCGCATCCTTCCAGCTCTCGCTTTACCTGCTCTCGTGACAATTACTAGGAATATGTCGAGCAAGATAAAACGTACGGTCGATGCCCAAATGGTGCGGCAAATGAGCCGCCCAAAGGCATCTTCCCAACTCTCTCTCCAGTGAATTCTCTTTGAGATCCATTCGTAACTTTTTTGAGTTATGCTGCTAATAAACACAAGTCTAACACACAAACAAACCAAATGATCACCAAAATTTAACCCACTATGTCTTTTAACATTCTTAACTATTCAATTTCATAGGGATCCATTCATAACTTTTTCAGTTCTTGCGCTAACAAACATAAAATCAAACACAGCGACAAACAAACGAACAAACAGATTACAAAAATTTGATCATTTACTTTTAGTAATATACACAACAACTCATAAAGTTCATGAAAATCCATCTATTTGCTACCTTTTAAGTCATGGTGCTAAAAAAAGTAGGCAGACCAACAAACAAACGGATGGACAGATCTTCACCAAAAGTTAATTATCTGTTCCTCTTAACGTACCTAACAATCTATGTAAGTTTCATCAAAATCGTCCCAAACTTTTTGAGTTATCTTGATGACAGATAGGCTGAATAACACAGACAAACCCAATGAAAACATAACCTTCTTGGTGGACGTAATTAGTGCAGTACCGAAGCTTTGGCTCTGGCATTCCTTAGCAAAGAGTAATTCTTTGCCAAAGCTTTGGCTTCGGCATGGGTGAGAATGAAGCTGTAAAGCACCTTTTGTTGGAGTGTATAGCGTGTGTACAGAAGGTGGGATGGGGGTGATGATGCAAGTGGTAGCTACTGGAAGAGTGGGGGAGTGCACAAAGACGTACCATATATGAAGAACAGACTTAGAGTGGTTGACACTAATGGTGTAATGGAATGTCAAGTGCAAGGATGATTGTGTCGAGGGATAGCACAGTTTTGGGGTAGACGAGAGGCGGCCATAAGGGGTAGATGATTTTAGCATTGATGTCGTCCTCTTTGCTTGATTTTTGGGCGTGTGAGTGTGTGTGATGGGGGATCTTGTTCACGGTGGTGGGGATTTCTGTGGTTATATGAGAGTGCCGCTGTGCTGGAGAGTGAGCTACTAATCAGGCTTGTGCTTGCGGTCACGGTGCTGCTGCTGCTGCTACGGTGCCACATGCTGCATGGACGTGGGTGGTCTTGTTGTGGTGAGATTAGTGAGGGTACTGTGGTGCTGGAGGCGCCGCTGTATTGGAGAGTTATCTACTAATCATACTTGTGCTCTCTGTCGTGGTATTTACCTAGTGTTTAGCCTGTGCCATATATACTTACGCCCTTGCTGTTCCTCAGTGTTCTTAGGAGACCATCTAGTCAGTGTGTGTTGTTTGTTTGGTGGCTTCCTGAAAGCTAATTGTGCACAAAACCTCAGCATAGAAACCTCAAACAAAAGTAAGCTGTTTGTGAGAATGCAAGAATTGTTTTATTTGTAGCTAACACACAGAAATTCGTAGCTGGAGGTCAATGGTGGGCAATCGTCAGTGAATGTCAAGAGATCAATATGACCTAAATTTGTTTAAATTAATTTGTTGATTTACCATTGACCATTGCTCATGTTGCTATGCTGGCTTCTTGTCCATAGATGCCTTCCTGGCATCAACGTGAACAATATTTTTTTGTTCGAGGTTGCTATGTTGATCCCCTCAGAAGGTACAGGATGCGTCACAGGCTTAGGTTCGGTAGGTTTATCCATCCTAATGATCCTATGTTATGGGGACCAGCAACCCCAGGGAGTCCCTGTAGGTTAGCTACCCTAAAATTAGCAAGGCCTTGGGATGTCTCTCCTTTGTGCCCTTGTTGCTGCCTTCTGTTTTCATCCTATGACTGATGTAGCTTTCCCCTGTTCTTCCTTTTCTTTCAGCGCTTGCTGTCACTTGTGTGTTGATTGGGTGTGATACACCTTCATAATTATATTCCACATTTCTATCGATTTACTGTAGCTATGTCCCTTCTTTATTCCTCTTAGATCGCCATTGTTGTGGAAATAGAGGGTTATACTTCTCAATAAAATAGATGAAAATGAGTTAGAAGTTCAGTGAAGTTTCTGCCGGAATCCTTTGACCTTTTAATAATCATTCGCGGAAATAAGACTTGATTTGCCCAATTTTTCTCATTGTTTGAGATTTGGTATTGGCTACTTTTATACATAATGATTTCTTTAAATGCATATTTCTAAATTTTTTTGCAGAACAATTAAGTTTCAGATAGATTGTGTAATTCTACACACAAGCCCGGCAGTTTCTGTAGCAAAATGGTGAAGGTGGAAATTGAGTACTGGTGAGTATTGGGTAGCCTATTCTG
>LQNS02000303.1:16114036-16125882 GCA_001587735.2 Parhyale hawaiensis
GGGCTGCTGACCTATTCTCGCTAGACGGCTTGTTTCGTGTTTTTCGTTTCCTTCCCCTGCGTGGCGTAGCTGAGTGAAAGCATTCAACTGTGCCCGGGGGTTGGAGATGAACACCTTGTACTTTTTTCCCGTCAGTAGCGCACTGACCACTTGGAACTCATCTGAGTTTCCTTATAATCTGAGACCTACCAGCAGAAAAGCCAAGAAAAAATCGTTGATAATTTGAAATGAGACGTAGCTACCTTGCATCCTAGTGGCGCAAAAGCCTGTGTTAGACCACGGGAATAGTTCGGCGCGATATTGGTATTGTGTCCCTGGTGAACTAGTCAAATTTTGTAATAATACTGCTACCACTACTACTACTACTGAAATTATCAGTTTACAACATATAAATAGTTAGCTTTAGGCAAGTGAAACGCAAGAAAACCGGAGAACTAGCGTATAATTCGATAAGTCTTGAGTTATTTATTATCTACCGAAATTCGCTGGTCAGCTGCCCAGCACTTTGTGAACAAATCTGTTTGTAGTATCTCAGTCGTAACTGTATTGATTGGGTTTGCCGGAAAGCTTGTTAGAGTTTTAGTATTAACTTTCTGGTCTTCTAATTATTATTCCTATATTTTTTTATCTTTTTCTTTGGGTACGTACTGTTTGTTTTTGGTACAGCGACTACATTTACATCAGTAGAAAATAAACCCCGAAGGAGGGAGGTTCTAACTTTTCACTTGTTTTTGAAACGTAGGATAAGGTGGAGCACTGTCGGTGTCTTATAGGTTTACTAGAGGAAGAATGCGTCAGAAACTGGCCAAACGATAGGCAATGTGTATGGAAAGAAAGCTGTTTCAGAACTGGTGCACCAGAAAAGGCTTGCTTGACTTTAATCTGGGAATTTTTATGAAGATATGCACCTCGCTATGGCCGGTCGAAAGAGGTTGACATCGGTCAACTGAAAGCTGTAGGCAAAAAAGACTGCAGTCTGACAACCAGACAAATAGCAGACATTCTCTACATATGCAAAACAAGTGCGGGCAAATAATTTCCATCTAAAAATGAACTTTTTGGCCTACCCAATATGTACTTTCGTAACCTCGACAGCTCATCACGTACCTATACGGTATATTTTTTATATATTGCTTGGTATATGTTATCACACACTCCTAAGTGCGTGATTATAGGACTAGGTAACAAGCCCGTCCTTTGCCTGAACAGGAACATAAAAACGTTGTGCAAAATATTCTACAAGTTCAGATGAGTTTCATAAGTCTTGAATTAGGTATCGTGAGAACCTCTCTTCATGAAAAAGATGAACAGCGGTGAAAAGAAGCGCAAATGTTTCAAAAACATAAAACGAGGTCAAGTGTGAATACTTTTAGGCACAAAATCTTAACTTGATGCCCTACAATCCAGTGCATAGCTCAATCATTCAATTGCTTTGCAGTTTCAACACGTTTACCAGGTGTTAGTAATGGAAAAATAAATAAAGCTGGTCAACTTTAAACTTATAGGAAGGTTTTTACCCATGTTTACTCTGCATTTCTAATGTCATGTCCATCTTCAGCCAGCACTCGAACTATGTTTTCTAGAGCAAAATTTCAAGAATATCCTAGCCCTTTTAACAAGATATATTTCTTTTTAAGCGCTATTTCCAATACAAATTATATTTTTTTACTTACGTTCAATTAATCCTCTCAATTGTTTGTACAATTTCAAGTACGGTAGGTTGCTACTGCTCTTTGTACGTTGATTTGCCATTGTTTTGGAGAAAATATCGTTGGTAATGGTAATTTTGACCCTTTAAACATTTTCTAATACATCAGGGAGCTACATCTCGAAATACTCCTTGCAAACATCAGCTTGTTTGAGCCTCTATACTGACTGTGCACTAACGGCTGTGATCTGTTACAGCGGCGGATGAGGTTACGCCCCCCGTTATGAGGAGCTCGCGCGCCTCATACGGGCTCAGGTGCCTGATGCTCAGGTCACCGGTGTTGTGGGGAGGAGAAGTAAGTACTACTGTATTATCTTTTCTTATTGGTCTTTTTATTTGTACAGTGGATCCCTGCTTGATAACAGAAACTCATTCCTGTTATATGATTGGGAAGATTCATTGCAGTGGCTCTTGGTTTGAGAAGGGAAAAATTTGACTGTTTACATGCCGTAGTGTAGGTCATAACAGTCAATGGATACAGAAAGGTCAGTGCTGTCATCGACATCTTCAAAGTTTCCTCTGATTCTATCATATGAATGGTTAAGGCCTGATTTTTAATTTGTTCATTTAGTGTCGGGATACTGTTGTTTACTTGCTAACTTGACTACTGTTTTTGTGTGCATGCCATTACTCAAGGTTGTTAGCTGTGGTGCTGTCTACTAAGTTAATTCTTGTTTAGTGATTGACTTTTACTAAATAAATCAAACACATGAGTAATAATTGAGATGTGTAGGGTTAACAAATAGTATCCAGGTGTTGCACAGTGATGCTTTGTTCTCTTCTTCCTCTTCTTTTCCGACCTGCTGTTCCCCTGCGCTTAGCCTTTGTTGGAACACCTACATTTCTATCGACATGCTATATGTCCATTCTCTCTTCCTCTGAGATTCCCTTTGTTGGGGAAACAGTGACTTCACCCACTCATAATAACAAACTACTAATTCATACAAGTTTGGGCTAATATATGAGTGCATTAATCACCAAGAATGTTGTGACATTCCGCTCATACTGAACTTTTTCTAAAGACTAATTCTCCTAAAAGTCATATCAACACACTCTCTCTCACTGATCAATGTGCTATGGAAGAAGGTTTGAAAAGCGCTCCTGTGGAGCGCCCGTCTGCAGCCCCAAAGCCCAGGCTGCCGCAGAAAAGGACAGCCCAGCCAGACTAGGGAGGCAAGCCCAGCCCCGCTCGCCGGCCTCAGCAAGAGAATGGAGAGGTACGCATAGCAAATGGCCGGAAAAGTGGACAGTTAGCCATCAGGAGGCCACCAATAAACATCACAAACTCACCTGGATGGCCTTCTCAAGACCAAAGCATGGATGAGGGAACCCCCACAGCTCCTGTTACGCTAAATCACTTTAAAAATCGCTCTTTACATTCCCGGACACCGTAACCAGACCAACGCACCACGTGTGGACTAAATGTGAAACACAACACCAAGAAACCAGATAAGCACAACCACTGCTGAGAGCACAGACATTATTATTAACTCCAGCACGGTGGTACCTCCATCACCTCAGACATCGCCACCAAACCCCCCGCAACGAACAGGGCTACCCCCACCCATAGAGCCGGTTACACAACAAACTCTTGCAGGGCTGACTTGGAAACCCAAACACCTTCCGCCAGCACCACCTCGCATGGAACCCAACTCCAAAGGTATGTACGACTAGCCAGCCGGAGAAATCCGCAGTTGGCTTACATCCAAGACTGAGACTACTCAACCGCCTTCAGCAACGATTTCCAAAACCTGTCACACTTAGACAGAAAAGTCCTCCCCCGTGCTTCAGTACCAAGGTACAGGCGAACCAGCCTCAAAGGCTGGCCCCAAGTTCACTATGGTTAGCCTGGGAATATAAGCTATATATACATTTCAAGCCAACCCACCTGCCACACGAGCGCTTTCCAGCCTTCCTCTCTCATCGTTCCTTTACTGAGAAAAGTAATGCCGCTTCAATCTTTCACCATACTCGAGTTCCTCACCCAAGTCCATCAACATGCCTCGTCCACCAACGCTAGACTGACTCCAAAAGGTGGAGCTCGCCCGTGTAGTCAGTGTGCGGGACAACTGAACAATAAAAAAGAGAGGTCTCATGTGGGCTATAAAAAGGCCACCATAAATTCTGGTGACCTACACATAGTGGAGCACAAAAGGCTCCCAGCCCTTCCGAGTACAGTATATTTATACCTTATATGAGCAATGGAGCATGGAGCTTCAAATTGGTCCAGTGCCTCCAAATCATGATGGGACTCAACAGGATTAAGGACAGTATCTGATTCAGTATATATGGGTGCAAGTAATAATCCTCCATGGGCGGGCCCGCCCGGCACGGCAAAACCTCATAACCAAATTCAAGACCAAGTTCCAAGACTTCACAACGTCTGCTTAAATATCAAAGACACTCTGCAGCAGGCTGCTCTTCCAGAATGAAGGACCCCGAATATGTTAAGTACAACTTGAAGTCATCCGCGAAGACCTTCACTGAACAGGACAATCGAGAAATGAGCAGATCAACTTGGAGCAATAAATAGCGGAGGTGCTACAAACGAACTTCGAGGGACACCACTTGTAACAGGTTTACTCCAGCTGACGTAGCCCGCAACTCTGACCTGGCCTGAAGGTGCGGCCAGACAGGAATGTAGCAATCCATGACAAGATGCCTCCATCAATTATATACCAGGTCTTGTCGTTTTTTTCTTCAGTGAATGTAATAGTTTTGATTTTGGATGAATAGAGCGCGTTTGTGTAATCAAAATGTAAAAGGACTTTGTAAGTGACTAGTAGAACGACTCTACCAAGTCATTTTATTTTACAATGGTTATTTTTATCCCACTTTGAAGGAGGTGCTACTGTCCTCTCTCTTTCGTGAAATCATTTTCATGTATTTATTTTGCATTAATAAACCGTTCAAATTCTATATTCCTTCCGTATGACTCCAAACATCAGATTGGTGTGAAAGTAACGTCTCATTTAAAAATCTACTACAACAAAAAAAAGAAATGTATGTAAGTTGGTGTTACACGTTTGAATGGTCTACATTTACTGTTCTGTAAGTTCCCGGTGGTAATGATAAGGTTCTCTGAACCAAGAGTTTCCAACAATTCAGAATAATATTTTTGATTAGCAATTATTTTTATTTTTCTTTCGAAGAAAAATTACGACTTCAGAAACAGGAAAACCACCTCGTGGAACTTCGCCCATTCACAGCATCTTCATTAGTGCTCGCATAGATTTTACTCTCGCACTTGCATCAACATCTTTTTGAAATTCGTAGAGGAAACTTTCTCCTGCCTGACCTTCAAGTGGGACAAACGAGAAGCTAATTTTTTTTTTTTTAAATTATCTGCAAATGCTAGATAATCTGACGGATAACAGTGCAAATCAGACACAGAATTTTTTTTAACTCTTCAAGAAGATGTAATAATTAGAGTAACTCGCTCTGAAACATTTGTTCTAGAAATCGGACATTACTTTTTTTTACCAACCTGATAGTATAGACTGTTAACTTACTTTTAATGATAGCTGCGAAAGTGGATGTGATTGTTTCAAATCTTTCATTTTCAGAATTATCGAAACTTTGCCAGTGTTTATAAGAAAACTACGTGTGAAATTTGTGGTGGCGGTGCAAACCTACAATTATTGTAAGCAGTGGCCAAGTTCCTACCATTGCTTCGTATTGTTCTTTTTATCTTTTTGCCAATCGCCTGAAACCTTTCAAGTATCCTATCTGGACCCAGTAGGCCTAATACAAGATGAAAAGTATCAAGGCACCAGTAAACATCATCCGTATACCTGTATATATATATAGCATCGTTCATAATTAAGGACAAAAATTCGAGAATTAAATGAAGTAAAAGTAGCTATGTAAAGCGGAGTTTCATTCACATTTTGACTATTCGTAGACATATATTGACTAAACTATGCCCTAAGTTTTCAAGTTACAAGGAATAATACAAACTAAGTTATACTAAATTTACTCTTTTCTAAGTATAAAATATTGAGAAACAGATTTCAATTTTCACAAACTTATTTACACACAAAACAATATACAAATACCGGTATATTGTTTTAGATAAGTGCTACGCACACATGTTTCCATCAAATTTTGACAATCAGTAACTATTATCACACCCGTTCACATTTCAGTTTCGGCAACAAATCCGCTACTTTATTTATTTCTGGCCATGACATTTTGCCTCAAGGTTTTCCATAAGTTGGATGAACTGCACTACTGGTTGCAGTTATTTTTACAGTTCGTTCATTAGTAGTGTCATTTTTTCAGTAGAAATGTGCAAATAGTTTCTGCAATTTTCTTGCACATTTTGAACCCATATTTTTAAAGTACCTAAGTTTTGTGAAATATCAAAGTCCTAATTACCCTTTCTTCATTTTTAAATACGGTAGCCTAGTTTTATTATAATCATTATTCTGGGCCATTCTTTGGTCACTTTCATTTTTTACAAATATTCATTTTTCATCATTGTAATTTTCATTAAAAATATAATAATCCTTCATTTTTGCATGAAAGTGCTGCATTATTAGCTAAAGTTATATGTGCAATCCATTCATTACCTCTCCCAAGGAATTTATGTTTTCGTCGGGTTTGTCTGTCTCTCCGTCTTCTGTCTGTCACCAAGATAATTCAATAATTTATGGACGGATTTTGACGAAATTTACAGGGATTGTTAGGTATGTTGGGAGCAACAGATGATTGACTTTTGGTGAAGATCCGTCCATCTGATTGTTTCTAATGATCCAGTTGTTCGTTCGTTTGTCACTGTTTTTAATTTTATGCTTGTTAGCACAATAACTCAAAAAATAATAAATGAATCTTTATGGAATTTATAAGAGTTGTTAGTAATGTTAAAAGACATAGCTAAATGATTAGATTTTGGTGCAGATCGGTTGGTTCGTTTGTATGTTTGACTCATATTTGTCATAATGTTTGTTAGGAGCATAACTCAAAAAGTTATGAACAGATCTTTAAGAAAATTGCACAAACTGTTATTACTGTCAAAAGGCATAAATTATTAAATTTTGGAGTTTATACAAAGAAAATCATGGTTTCAGAGACAGTTTGAATTTTTCGTTAACGTTGCCTCGCTTGGCGTAGGTATGCGCTCTCAGGGTGCTTTTGTTGTTACTGTCATTGTTTTGTCAGAAATGTGTGAAATAGATTTTGCAATATCATCGGACTGATGAATTTTCACCATTTTTAATTATGTTCTCGGTGTTTTATAGTCACTATTAGAGATTCGAATCCATTCTGGTGACTTATATTATTTACCATTTAAGAATTCAGGTGGTTCAAAGTGGTTTTTCTAAAAAATGTACCTTTTATCACCTTTAGAGTTTCTTTTTTTATATCACTAACAGAGATATGAGTCCATTGTGATCGCTTTCATTTTATATTTGTTGAAAAAAATTATGAATATACATTGGGATGATTTTGCTGAATAATATAAAAATTGTACATTTTCTGTACGAAAGTGCTGTACAATTAGTTGCAGTTATTTGTGCAATTCGTTCATTGTTTGTGCCATTTGATTGGTTAGAAAAGTGCACATTTTTTTTTTTTTTTGCAGTTCCCTTGCACAATTTGAGCCTGCAATATTTAAGTAGCTACATTTTGTGCAATATCATGTCACTGACTGCAATATTTAACTACTAATCATTTTTATGTAGTTTTATAAACACTTTTTGAGATCTGGTGTCATTTCTTCTGGTCACTCTAATTTTTTTAACATTTTTTTTTTGACAAAATTCCGGAAAAACATAAAAATCCTTCATTTTCTGTCTGAAAGTGCTACAGAATAAGTTGCAGTTATTTGTGTAATCCATTAATTGTTAGTGCTATTTTTTTGTCTGAACTGTGCAAATTACCGGTAGCTACATAGTGCAACTTCTCACACAATTTGGGCCTTCAGTTTCAATGTAAATTTCATAGTCATGACGCTGATCCTCACGTCGTTTTTACACACTTTTTCTGTTTTTATAATCGTTGTCAGAGATCTGGGCCTATTTTGGTCTCTTTTACTCTTTAGTATTTTATGAAAATAACTTCTCATGTTATTTATACATTTGTACTTTATTGCGATTTTCCTGAATAATATAGATATCCTTCATTTTCGGCATAAAAGCACTGCGCTGTTAGTAGCATTTATTTGTGTAGCTAATGTGTTCTTTGAAAGCGTGAATTTTGGTCAGAAATGTGCAA
Source organism: Parhyale hawaiensis (assembly GCA_001587735.2). Lineage (NCBI taxonomy): Eukaryota > Metazoa > Arthropoda > Malacostraca > Amphipoda > Hyalidae > Parhyale > Parhyale hawaiensis. The sequence continues at coordinate 16,121,964 of LQNS02000303.1, forward strand.
ATGACAATGTGCATTTTTTTATTTTTGCACAAGTTGGGCCTGCATTTGCAAAGAAGGTTCTGTGCAATATCTTGACACTGATGACCCTTTCATCATTTTTAGATTGTTTTTCTTTTGTGTTATAATCACTATATGAAATCTGAGTCTGTTCTGGTCACTTCCAGTATCTTACTACTGTATTTTGTTATTTTGCTGAAAAGAAAAAAAATCTAATGTAGGCCTATATATACATCAGAGCGACTTTCCTGAAAAATATGAAAATCCTTCATTTTCTACATAAAAGTACTGCACTATTTAGTAATTTATGATATCTGTTCATTGCCAATGCCCTTTGTCAGGAGTGGGCGACTTCTTGCAATTTCATTGCACAATTTGAGTTAGGTTTACCCATCTTATGATGCAACGAGGAGTAGCGACCCCATGGGACTTAGCAACAGCTTGGACGTTGGCACGTCTCTTTTCGCGACTACCTTCATTTCATTCTTCCATTATTGTTATTCTACTCGTTATGCTTTCTTCCGTTCTTCTTCTTTCCTGACTTGCTATTCTCATGTACATGGATCCGTGGGGGAACACTCTCGTGCGTGGGTTTCACGTTCCTATTGACGTACTGTACGTTCCTTTTTTCCTGCATTAGATTGCCTTTGTTATGAAGATGGAGGTTTAAACTAAATATAATTCCTAATAAATAGGGCCCGTGTAGGTTACCTCAGCCATTAGCTAACCCTTTACGACGTCTCTCTTTCGTGCCTACTTTGTTTCCTTCCCGGTTTCATCCTCCTACTTGCTCATGTTTTATTCTGTTCTTCCTCTTCTTTCCTGACTTGCTGTTCCCGTGCGCGTTGATACTGTATAACAGTGTGATCTGTGATATCGTTCTGCTCGGAAACGGAGGCTTAAACTTCCTAACTATAACTAACTACCTAATAAATACGAAAATCAACTGAATGTTTCATGTGGACTCTTGGTTTCAATCTGGTGTATGCTTCTCTTGGTAGCACGCTCTCTCCCTTTACAGCTTCCTTTGAGGTACAAGTGGCTGGTGTAGACATTCACTCTAAGCTCAAGACGATGGCTTTCCCTGATTTCAATGAAGTTGCTGACATAGTTGCTGAGGTGTCGGGTGGAGCACAGCCGAGACAGGTTCAGAAGACTATATCGGACGGAGCATGTGTCCTCATGTAACCCCTATATAACCACGGTATGGTGCTGCTCTGCTCATGTTTTGGGTATATTTAGTCTTTTCTTTGTGGTCTTTTCATAAATTAAAATATTAGACACTCGGGATTCACATTTTTTCTGGATTATTGAAGACATCTGAGGGTTTTTTTTTTAGTTAATTCAGGAGAGTGAAAGTTTGAAACCTTAGAACTAAACTATACCCATCCGAAATAGAATTACCTGTATAATTAAATCAGTTCCTAACTTGGGCCATGTTCACATGTTCCTCGTCGTAGCGCGTTCAGTCAAACTGAGGGATGCAGCGCGTTCATTTGAAGGAAGCAGCAGCATGAAATGCGGCGGGAGACTGAAGTATGAAGCACGTCCTTTTTATGAACGCGCCGCGTCGTTCAAGTTCAGTAACAAAATCTATAAATGCGAAATTTATCCTCTAGAGCGGTTTTTAATCACGAACAAGTCGACAAAAAATGCTTTTCTATCGTCAGTTTAACGATCAGAATCACTGTAATTCCGTTTTACGCAAGAAAACTAGATTGCCTGAAAATGTAAGAATACAGCCACCATCTTGGATATAGAAGCCAACTGATCGCTCTTTGTTGATTTTCCTTCTATCGGTTTATTGGGCTATAAATATTTTAGAAATACTGTTCCTATCAAAATCAGGCTATAAGATTTTGGGATACGAATGTAACTTCTAACTGACGCAAATTATCAGCGAAATTCTAAAGAAAAGATATCATAACTGAACGCGCGGCATCAACCTTTTGACTGAAGAACATTTCTACGTGTGGACAGCGATACAAAAAATTGAGGGACGGCTCGTGTTCATTTTCGTGATTAGCCCTGACAAGGTTGTGGTTATACTTTTAGGAAAACAAATTGTGTTTGAAACTCGACAGGGTTAAGATATAGTAAAAGTAAATTGGGTTGATTGGCCCAATAAAAAATGGCGAGTGTGACAAGCATTTTTGACCCCCTTTTTTTTCAACCCTGACAGAGTTGTAGGGGTACCTGGGGTTAAATTAATGGGGGTTCCGGGTAGAGCTAAAAATTAGATATTTTTTGAGACCAAAATCATCGAAATCGGTCCAGTAGTTTTCGAGAAAAAAAAAAAATAGTACAAGAAAAGTCGCAAGGAAATGTAAAAGTCACAAGGTGAAATGATAGTAAACCTTAGCCGTTTTGATTTTCCACTGAACTTTTACAACTTGCTATTGGAGGCACTAAATTACAGCCCAGTGTCTACTTCGAAAACACAGCTACACATTGAATAAAATTGTGGTGAGGCCTAGGCCAAGTCACCATAGAACTGAGCTAGTTGATAATTGAAAGTTGCTTGATTTTTCGCTTCATAAAGTAACTGAATTCCCTTTGGATCTCTTGTAGACACCCTGCATGATGGCTCTACCCTCTATTGTATATCGTGGCTTTTACTGCTTCCTTGTAATTCTCAGCTTTCTCCAAAATTTGTGCTAACAAGATGCATTAAAGTAGACAAAAAATTTTTTTCAAATGTCAATTTATAGTTTTATTAAAATAGCGACTGCGGATAGTTCCTGGTGGAATAGAATTGCACGACTCTGATGCGTCACACCGCACCTCTACAACTTCTGCCAATTCCTGTCGTGGCTGTTCAGTTATTGTACCATACTCCAGTGGTCTCTTCAGTTAATTGAGGGAACATTAAGGTATCGATACGGCCACCTGGGGTAACTACAAGAGTCAGGTTTAATTTCAAGCTACTGGTAGTCTAAAAGATGTGCTGTATGACGTATCTTCAGCACCGAACAGTCAACATTAGTTTGCAGGAGGAGTCCCGTATGACAGACTACAGTACCGTTGTCGAAGAGTTTGCAGACAAATTCCTCGGTTAATAGTTTCACAGTTCGTACGCATGATAAGTCTGATACTATTCAAGAACAATCCTTTTGTTTTGTGGAATTTCCAGAGGTTTTTGTCTGTAACAGTGATGAGTACCAAACTATTTTTGAACTTCGTTAACAGCATATAACTACTGTATATATATTCCAAGATCCAATTCACTTATGAAATTGCGGATGATAAGTTTCCTATCTTGGCCTAATTACTCTCTACCAAATAATTGATAAAATGTGCCAGCCGTGGTATCAGTTTACTTAAGAAGTCTGTTGTGTGTGTCTCACTTGTATGATATTGTACGGTGCCTCGTGAAGTAAGAGACCCGAGAAGCTATTTTCTCTTAGACTGGTGTTGGCTGTGACCAGCCGCCTGTTGTGGCATAGTGTGTAGACATTACCTTTATGAGTTTAAATTACTGTAGTGTTGCACTATGCAGGTGTAGCAATTGAAGAATATGATGCTGTTGGACTGTCCTACTCTTTTTCGCATCGACCTGTAACTGGACGCATGCGAACGCAGTGAACAGAAGACACAGGACAAAAGGCTATTTTTTGTTTTCAATATAGAAATACACTCGCCAGACTAGCTCACGATATGTCACGTTTTTATTCCAACTGTACAGAACGTTGCACTGTCCGTAATTAAACGAAAAAGCGGAAGCATTTGTGAAAAAAAAAATTCCCGTAATAGTTACTAGCAGTTTCATTTAGGCGCGCTCTGATAACGGGAATTGCAATTATTATCCTTCCTAATGGTTGCAATTATTATTCTTTCTCATGGTTATCAGCGCCAACGCTTCAGCGCGCACTGTAATATATCTTCAGTTTCAATAATTAATCTCCATTGTTTACGGTTGTCG
>LQNS02000303.1:16144066-16154988 GCA_001587735.2 Parhyale hawaiensis
TATAACTAACAGCATTCGCAACGTCACGGTCACATCTGCCCCACTGTTGAACTGGGTTTCAACGTGAGCCTTTTTGCAACCGCAGCGCAAGAACAATTTCACTGTGGACACGTGAAACGTCTGTGAGCGCTCCCGCTCATCGATCGTGAGACATATAATTATATATAATTTTTCTTTCATGTGCTACATCACGTCCGCACGGTATTCACTCTTGTATAAATGCAATTATAAATCAATACCAACCTATAGAGCTGGAATGTAGTAATACGTTTGGGAAAAAATTGGCCAAATAATGCCAAAATAGAACAAACCCACGTAAATGGGTCAAGTTTTTACTTTTAGGTTTTGCAAACTTTAGCTATAAACTCCTCTCTGATCTACATCGATTTTTCTCAAACTAAGTACCTAGCCTTCTCAAGAAACACCACACTTCCCCTACCATGAAACGAAAACTCGGACGTACTTTGCAGTTAATACTGAAAACCCGAAATACGTTCCGTTTCATATGATAGCAACTGACCTGCAGCAATTGCAGCGAGAGTACAATGACAATGAAGCCAAACTGTCTCGTCTCGCAAGCAGCACACACAGTGTTACAAATCACCAAAAAGGTAGCCACACAAAATCGCATAATTTGCAAACCCCTGAACAATCTAACTACACACAAAAGCAAGTGCCCCTGCAAAGAAAGTGTTACAATACCATTAGTAAATCCCAACAGGTTAATACACTCACAGCTCCTGTGGTTGAGCCAATCTTTTGCTTCAGCTGTGACAAGAAAAACATTAAGCGTCAACATGAGCACGACACAGACGGACGGCATGACACACTTGTCCAAAATTGATATGTAAAGCATGGGCGCAGCGTCGCATCCCACAAGACTACAAGCGAAAATGTTATTCAAGTACACCAGAGAAGACACAACACTGGGTTCTAAGGTGGATTGGTGAAGGTTTCTAAAGCTCTTCCCTTATAAATGATTGTCTTGGGTGGTTTAAACAGATGGTTCCTAATGCCCTCCCCCTAATTTCTTTCATACCGCACCCGCCGGCCTCTACACTCCTCGAAACCTATCCAACGGCACCAAGGGAACGGTACCTACTGAGTACCGGTGTTTAGTTTTTACCACAGCGGTACAAGCAGCAAAGTTAACTACCTGCCATGCAACATAACAAACTGGATGATTGAATCATATTCAGAACAGGAAATACAACACCAGATACTAAGCAAAAAGCAATTTTTTAGGGGCTATTCTCTGGATTCACGCCAGTTCTGTAAAATCAACGTCACAGCTAAATCGAAACACGAGTGGTAATGAAGAAGGATATTTCAAATTTTTACAGTAAATTTAGTTATGGACGGAAATTTTGCATGAACAATACTGAAAAAACTTTTCCAGCCTCTGTCTGGCGCGGCACATCTTCCCTCAAACACACAACATGCGTAGGTAACACTAACTCAAGAGGCAAGCTGAACCGAAACACAATGTAAACTTCACTTCGAAGTGTGCAAACACTTTTATTGGGCGGATGAAAAACACTCTCATAGGAAAAGCATTATGGCCGTAACCATAAGTGGTGACTTGCACAAGAAAGGGTTTATTTAGATACCACAAGGCTTGGAACATCAGTGCTGTCGTGGTAGCGTATGGGGGAACACCACTCACCTCACCCGTGCTCCAGAACTCGACAAGCATCTGGCCGTACTCTACGACTTGGAGACCTACGAGCGCCGCGACCCTCATCAATTAATATTACTATTCAACTATGAAATTTTCAACAGAATCTTTCAAGTAACCAAATCAAGTTAGCCTATTTATTTCACCATTCCTGACGATGACAGCATTACAATAGCACCACTCTGTCCTCCATGAACTACTACAAAGCTATTAATTCACTGCAACTATTCTATATTTCTACAATGAGAACGCCAACATAACCACAATTTCCAAAGTATCAAGAATTTCCCTCTCCGGAGCAGTTCTGACACGAAGACCATTTTCGAGAAGCTACAAAAACTGACACTATTTGCTATAAGCTTCATATTTACAGTTGAGTTAGTACATAACATACGAAGCACATAAAAACTTTCCAACAAGAAGTGAAGATCTATTTTACTCACTAGCACGAGACTTATGGTGTATCAGAAGATTTAACTATGTGTAGTAAAAAGAACCTATCTTCAATTTATGGCAACCCGATGTGTAATAAATGTTTCAACTTAAAATCCTATTTTAAGAGCTGGAAAACAGGCTGTATTATTTTAGCATAAAATCTAGCAAAAAAATTACAACTACGATATCCCTTGCTTGTAGCATACCTACCGATTTGGCTTTGAAACAGGCGCAATAAGTTAGCTAGGCATGAAGTAGGTAGCTTTGTAGCAACCTAGGTATGATGGCCAACCCATTTTCATGAATACTCTGTGCACGGCCGAACCGGAACTCTCGTTCGTTAACCCTTTATCGGGCGGACGACAACTTCACGCTATTTCAGTGGTGCCGTTCCTAAAGAATGTTTTTATCCGTCCGCCTCAGAGAAAACAGTTAAATTATTGCTTATGATTACATTTTACCTGGCAACAAGTACAACTATGAATTCAACTCAATAAAACGTATAAACATTAGACTTCTAAATAACGATCAAGTGAACTATGAAAGTAACTTGGACAATCATAAGAGGCACAACAATGTAGCTTACCTGAGTAACTGTCTGATCATTGAAGGGTGACTCTTCTACTCTGAGGGCCACACGCTGTGCCACCACTTGAGGGTCCGTCTCCAGTGGAATACTGCTCATAGGCAATGCACATTAGAGCTGAAGCTGCGACTGAAACGTAAAGCCTCCGCTTCCATACGGGAGGCTTCAATTACCAATGCTAGATCTGCGTACTAAGGAAAAGTATGTCGAAGATGGACAGAATAAACAGAACAAAGCAACATTAGTAGGAATATGAAAATAGAAGCTATAGGTACTACAAAGCATCACGGAAGTGTGAAAATGAAGCCATCCATGCATGAGGGTGTTCCCACAAGGGATTAATGCGCATGGGAACAGCGAGTTGGACAAGAAGAGGAAGAACAGAACAAAACAGCAGAGGTAGAAAATGGAAGGGAGCAAAGTAGGCACGAAAGACACACATCCCAAAAGCTTAACTCGGGCTAAGGTAACCGTTGAGATTCCTTCGGGTGCTACTTGTAGCTAACCCTAATGCCTACATTACATACACTGCGACAGATGCTGATGTCCATGCTTGCGACAGGTCTCTCACCCACATTCATGTCGGCAGTGGCCCTATAGCACTTGCATTTCAAATCAACGAAAGTGGAATTTACAGTGATAAAAAAGGCAAGTGCCATAGAGCGGCCGCCGACGTGAAACGGTGAAAGTGGGTGGAATCTTGGGAGAGACATGTCGCAAGTACGGGCATAAACAGCTCTCGCACTAGCTATCTGTAATATAGGCATATGGGTCCTGAGGAGACAGTGAGTGGGCAGTGCTCTGCTAGTCATCGGGCAGCAAAATTGCGCAATGAAAAGCAGTCATGAGCTACACTGACAGCACGAGTATCATTAAGAAACTACACCAACATAACAGAGTTGCCGTACATATGCTAGCAGGTGACTCATAACTATTACACATAGGCAACAAGAGAGTTCTGAATTTCAGTAGAAATAGCTACACACCAAATGTACCACAGGTAGATATGCTACTTACCCTCCATCACATATTTCATCAAAGGCCAGCATAATGATGTCTAAATTGTCGAGTAGAGTCCTCTTTTCCACATTCTTGCGTAGGATTGTGGACACAGAGTCATAGAGACAATTGAGCACAGACTGCAGGATCAGCTGAAACAAAATATACCTATCATTACTGGTTTGAGCTTCCCTGATCCATTACAAATAGCTATATGCTAAGAGAGGGGAGGAGGGGAATGAGATACAGTAGGCTAATATAAATAAGGAATCCATTTACAAGGGTGTCCCCACACCATATCAAGCGCATGGACACAGCAAGTCGGGAAAAACGAGGAAGGGCAGAGGAAAACATCCTTAGTAGGAGAACAAAATTGGAAGGAAGCAAAGTGAGCCGAGGAAAGAAGTCCCAAAGGCCTTAGTAAAGCTAAGGTAACATACAGTGTCTCCCAGGGGTGGCTGCTGCCCATGACGTAGAATGAGCAAGCATAGCCCTGTTCTCCTAAGGGGATACAGGGATTTCTGCAAAAGCAATGCAAACAATAAAATTCTTGGCTTTAGTCACTCTTTCATTTATTTAAAAGAATAAAGAACAACCATGGTAAATTTGAAGGACATCCAGCAAATAGCTACGGGACTGTATCAAGTAGGTAGCTACATAGAAGCAAACAAAAAGCTACACAACATTGCCAAGACTACCACCACAGGTAAGATAAGTTGCTGTTGAGTAGGTTCCCGGGAGGTGGAGCCCGAGTGCCATACTTTTCGAGTCCATGGAGGAAATGGCTTGAGAGGTTTTGATCCTGTAACAGAGTGCTGCAGGCCCCGGGGTCCACGTTACTAATACAAAGGAACACTGGGAATGTGCCTCAGAATCAAGATCCCGAATGGACCAACTAGGGGAGGGCACAAACAAAATGCAGTGGATTACACTGCACAACTTCTTACAGCATTTGAGGGAATTTAAGTAACACCTCCATGCTAACAATAGATGCAGCAAAGTAGGTAGGTACCGTGGCAGGTCCAATTCTCTAGGGAGTAGGTACCATTACAAGCAACAAGTGGTACTTGCCCTTGGGAGGTCAGACTTCTAAATAAAAATCACAAGCCCATCAAATTCCAAGGGCAGATCCTCATTAGTTACCTTTTATGACACACTCAAGGAATGCACTGTGGTATTCCAGTCTCCCAACCACAGGGAGAAGTACCTATTAAGGACTGACTGGTTCCAAAGTCAGAGTCCTGGCATTCTAAGGAGTCCCAACTCCAACTCCTCAATATGCTTAGGGCAAGGGGCCCAAAGGAGACGCACTGGCCCAACGCCGACGCACATGTGGTGGTGGGGGGTTGAGTGAGTGGCGGCGGGACGTTGTGAGAAATGTCTTATCATACACCATTTTTTGTGAGTGTTTAGGAGGCATATTAAGCTCTTTTTTTTTAGCAGGCATTGGACATTTCTTGCAGCGTCCGGTCCTTGCGCCACAGCTTTCCTGTAGTTAGTTATGAACTTTGTTTAATCTCCGTAGCCGCAACTCAGGCGTTCCAACAGAGATGAGTGCGTAGTATTTAAATACCACATAATTTGTCGTGTGGCCTACGTGCGCTACTACGGGCAGGAAACAAGGCGCAAAGCATGGTAGAAGATACTCGAGTGGTCGGCCTCTTTCACGGCCTTCCACACGAGAGAGTTGGGAGAAGTCCCGCGAACTAGGTACACTATCTCGATCGACAGCCCACCTCGCGGAACAGAAAAGGAAATAGAGAACCTACCTAACTTTACAAAACTAACCTCGTCATCAGGAACTGCGGCCAGATGCTACATCTCCTGCGGAGAAGGCACTCGGGACCCCTGGGTGCGTGATGCCCAAACATATTGTGGCAGGGAAAGGGCCCGCCACAATATACCCCTGAGGGCCAGCTTTCCTGTAATATATTGTATTTCTTGGTGTGCGTGAGTTCTAATTGAGATCGTCACTGTACTTGGTTGTGAGAGTGAACTTCAATGCCGAGTATAGTTATCAAGCTACTGTGCTGGTTGGTGAAGAAATGTCGATAAGATCTTCTTGTTTATTTACATCTTATTATAAAAGACCTAGAAGATATGATCCAATAATAAGTAGCAAGCATGCTACGGTACTTGTTAGATGCAGACAACTGAATAAGAAGACAAGGTCTACATCTAAGTAAGTGCTACAAGCAGAATGCTGTAGACTATGTACAGTACTCGAATGCTAGTACTGAAAGAAGCTGACGCTTGATCGTGCAAGCACCTTAAATACCTATAATTCCCGACTTCATTAGAACATTGGTTGCTTCTGCCGGATTCAAGTTGGAAATCCGCGGGTAAATTACTGTAGGTACCTACGTTTACGAGAATAACAGATATCTCAGAAACTTTGGTTACAGGCTTTGACAGACAGCTTTTACTGATATAGGTTCCGTATGTCACTCAAAAGCAATGCTGGTAAACCGGCACATTTTTGCACCGTCATAAAACGACTTTTTAAGTTCTTAATCTTAAAAGCTCTGACCTGAAGATCGCGGTGGTAACTTCCACCCGACATGAAATCACATGATACAAAGGATACGTTTATACATTTGAATGTTAAGCCTAACACATTGGAATGTTGTACGTGCGAAACGCATATATAACATTTCCTAACACAAGTGCGTCTCCATTGGACCAGTGCATCTTCTTGGGGCCACTTACCCAAACCACATTTAGCAAATCAGTAGGATACTCACTATGACCAACTAGCTACCATAATCTTTAGTATATTTACTGTTGTATAGGTAAATAGTTATATTGGACTGCATAAACTATTTTATGATCTTTGTAAAAAGTTAAAAACCACTTTCATCATCAATGATTAACAAAAACCAAGTTTTCAAATTTTCATAAATTTGCTAAACAAATAGCTACCAGCATATATAAAATAAACTTAGTAATACTATAGCTAATTGACAATGGAGTTATCCAATACGTTAAATAAATGATATAAATATAGCAACGGTAGCTTATTAGATAGCTACACATAGGGACATTATGCAAGTGCACGAGGCACAGCATATTACTAGAGTTACATTGGATATGGTATCTACAATGATTGGGTAATACCATCAGTCCATCACTACACTGCAGCTGATTGTTTGGCCCCTGTTTGGCAATAGTATGCACTGCCACTGGCTGTAGCTACATGTTAGATAGTTTGTAGCCAGGACCATACCGGATCACTTTGATTAGGTGTTATGATATCTTTCTATCCTGAGCTGGAGACTGAGCACATTTTCATGTTCTAACTTTGAGGCAATCAATATAGGTACTTGTGAGTAAATATTATAATTGCACTAGTTGACCTCGGCACATTCATCAGTCGGCATTGGAATGTTCCAATGGAACACATTTGCAGTACCGTAGAATGGGGTAATTGCGATCATGTGGGGCAATTGAGATATAGTGGGGGTAATTGAGATCAATGATTATTGTGGCCTTGTTAGAGTACTTACACAAATCAGATTATATTTTTTAAATGTCAAATCCTGACAGATACCTACCACAATCCTATAGCTACATTGTGTAAGTAGGTACTCTAACAAGGCCACAATAATCATTGATCTCAATTACCCCCACTATCTCAATTGCCCCACATGATCTCAATTACCCCATTCTACGGTAAGTCGCTGGAGGTAGAGTTCCTCCAGTGAGCTACTGCAATATACGTCGTTATAGGACTATCGCATAAAGTTAGACCAAAGCAAGTTTACAGTGCAGGGATAGCAATAGTTCTAAGACAGCTGACATTTGACCTTTCCAAGCAGTGACCAAACTTCCTGATTAGCATGCTGCCTAATGCAAGGAGCATTAGTGTTTCTTTTCTCTAGATCCTGGTTTTTAGTGATTTATCACCAAAATCACAAGTGATTTTATGACCCAGGTAAAAAAGAAGCTATCCACTTGAGCAAGAGTGACACCATTGAGACTAGTAACTTCATCAGTGGACAGGTTAGGACATAGCTACAGTATGGTACTTTTCAAAGTTTTAAAGTAGGTATCATCTTCTGTACATGCAGACATTTTCAAGAGTAGACTATTACATTCAATAGCCTACACAGTTCGTTTCATTTTCAAAAATTGTGAGCAGTTTTGGCAACCCACTGGGATGGGAAGAGGCACGGACCATGTCATCAGAATAATTAAGCACATTTACTGTAGCTATAACCATTAATTAAAGTAAAATACACAATGGCTATTCAAGAATTTCAATGTGCAGTTCAAATATGATATATACTGTATAACTATACCATACCTCATTCTCTTGAGAGGACCCAATAACATAAAAATAAAGATCAACATTTGAGCGGTAGACACACGTAAGCCTGTTGATCATGGTGATCTCTGCATTAGCTCTGTGGAACAGTTGCTTCTCAAACTTCTTCTCCTCTTTTACAGTAGGGAATATGGTAGGATCGTAGTATTTAGCAAGCAGCCGGTTGCCATCACTATCCAGGATGGCCATGCCTTTCACCATGTACAGAGTTGGTTCCTGAAAAATACAAAAAAAGTCTTGAACAGTACAACCTAACATTGCAAGTGTTCTAACTATAGTATTGTGCACCCACCTATTCAAAGAGTAAAATTGAAAGTGAAGCTTTCACAGAAAAACCACTAAACTTTTGATAGCAGGACTTGTGTTACCATAGGATGGGGTAATTGAGATCATGGGGGGCAATTGAGATATAGTGGGGGTAATTGAGATCAAAGATTATTGTGGCCTAGTTAGAGTACTTACACAATCTATAGGCTTGTGGTAGGTATCTGCCAGGATTTGACAGTCAAAAAATATGTTCTGATTTGTGTAAGTACCAGGGTTGCAGAGTCGGATGGTTCAAGGTCCGACTCCGACTCCTGGTCCTCCAGAATTTCCGACTCCTGGCCCTCAAGATTTTCCGACTCCTGGCCCTCAAGATTTTCCGACTCCTGGCCCTCAAAATTTTCCGACTCCTGGCCCTCAAAATTTTCCGACTCCTGGCCCTCAAAATTTTTCGACTCCTGGCCCTCAAAATTTTCCGACTCCGACTTCCGACTCCCGACTCCGACTCCGACTCCTTGGTCCAACAAGTAGATATTTGATGTACACATTAAACATGTCCACATAATTTTAGCTAGTAGACTATAAACATATCAAGTTAAAGATGCTAGGTGTATTGTATATACATTATACAATATTTTGCATCATTTGGGAGATTAAATTGAGGACATGAGGACATTAAATTAATTTGGGTTAAACTTTCTCACACATGGTACATTATGTGAGGGGGGCATGGGGGGCAAAATAATCAACTTTGGACAGATTGTTCTGAAATTTTAATAGTACAGTAGTGTATTCCGGGGCGGAGATGGCGAAAAATCTTGAATTTGTTCTAACTTAAATACTTACAGTACAATTTGGATGCAACGTCACATCAATACATACCTAAAGTGCACCTACCTGCCCTATAGAAATGAACATTATATCTTGTATAGTTAGGAACTCACATGCAAAACACTAAGATTTTCGACCCCCCTGCGAATCGGGGGGGGGGGGGAAATGGCAAACAGAAAGGGCGGAAATGGCGAACCACCAAAAAGCAAGAAATAAGGTCTGGACAAAGCTGAGCAATGTACCATATGGAAGCCTATAATGTAGTCTAATAACCAACTAAGTTTCAAAACTGTAGCATGTTTCTAAGTATTTTGAGAAATATTTGATTGCAACCCTGTGAAACAAAACACTATGAAAATTCATTTTCCTTAAAACCTGTTTACAATTTGTGATTTCTCAAATTCTAATGATGTTAGAATAGCAAAAGTTGGAGTGTTGGTAGCTGGTATATGCATGTTCATTTCCTGTTTATCTCGACTCTTTACCCCAATTCATGTACAAACTGTAACATGAACATTGTTTGCTATTCCACCCCTGGTTGTGATTGTTACACAGGGTCAAAATGATGAACATAAAGGCTCTGTATTTATGTTTATTTTATTGGCAGAACACCATATTTTACGATCATAACATTGTTTGCTACACATAACCCTGTAAAGATACAGGTTATGACTGTTTCATAGCTATTTCAGAGAGATTTTTGAATGAGAGTTGTAGCTAACTAGCCATGATGGTGCGTTCTCATAAGGGAAAAGCAAATTGTCTATCAGATGATAAGAAACAGATGTAATGTTGATAACATGCATCTGTAAAGGGTTATCTGTCCTTAACAATGTTATATGCATAAAAATATTAGATTCTGCCAACGGAATAACCGTAAATACAGAGCCTCTACGTTCGCCATTTCCACCGAGTGATACGATCACATCCCGGGGTGGAGATGGCGAACGAGGTTTGTACTCCCGTACATACATGAAGTAGGGTAAAAAGTTTATATACACAGGAAATAAACACAAATATACCAGCTACCAACAGATAAAGTTTTGCTATTCTAGCACCATTAGAATTCGAGTAATCACAAATTGAAAAAAAAGACGGGTGTCAGGAAAATTAATTTTCGTAGAGTGTTTTCACAGGTCTCAATCAAAAATTTTTTTAAAATACTTAGAAACATGCTAGAGTTTTGATACTTAGCTGGTTATTAGACAACATTATAGGCTTCCATATGGTATATAGCTCAGCTCTGTCCAACCCTTTTTCCTCTGTTTTTTTGCAGTTCGCCATCTCCGCCCCGGCACTTCGCCAAAATCTCCGCCCCGGAATACACTACTACATTCTGAGCAATGAGAAACTTGTAAAGTGCAATTGTAAAAGTGCAATTTTTCACCCCAGACGATTTTTTACATCGGGGTGCATCATCGCACTCACTAAATTCATTAAAACTAACAAACCAGAGGGATTACAGCAAAATCCTTTTAACACATTCATAGTGGGTCCTTTAACTACGTTTCTGCCACATTTGAAGAAATTTTACCTTATGGATACTTTGGTCTCCAGCATCAAAGTTGCGGGACTTTTGCGAAACTCGTAAAAAAAGTTTTTCGGGGTTGAAAACTATGACTTTTTTGTTGGTAAATAAACGTATTAAAATCGAGCGAACTTAAATTAATGAATACATCATTTTATAGAGAAAAAGATGGGCTTTCCAATGGTGCATTCAGTTTTCCTCTTTTTTTTAATTTTTGAGGTGAAAAGTCCACTGCGATTATTTACCCCGGCGTACGAAGTGCGTTGAATCACCC
>LQNS02000303.1:16183938-16221052 GCA_001587735.2 Parhyale hawaiensis
GGGTCACGGGTCGTCTAGTACTATAATAAAAGTCTGTGAACCGTGCTTGTTTATTTACTTGTGTCTTGTTTGCACACCATTGCTTTACCTGAAGATAAAAAATTGGGGGCTGGAGATTTAAATCGATTGTATCCATGAGATGGAAGTGGAACCTGGGCTCGGGCTCGGCTGCAAGAACGGGCACATTAAATTGAAAGGTGCTACGGAAAACTCAACTGGAGTACGTAACATGCAAACTGACTTAGCCTATAGAGTGAGTGTTGAATACATGCATTCGGTAA
Source organism: Parhyale hawaiensis (assembly GCA_001587735.2). Lineage (NCBI taxonomy): Eukaryota > Metazoa > Arthropoda > Malacostraca > Amphipoda > Hyalidae > Parhyale > Parhyale hawaiensis. The sequence goes on from LQNS02000303.1 coordinate 16,184,220, forward strand.
TTGTCCCGTTTAGGTCAGTAATGGATTTCGAGAAAAATATTTCCAGACTTGGGTAGAATGAAGCATTCTAAGACATTTTTCACGAATGGCGTTTCCGTCGCAAATGCTCAGTTTTCGAGTTATTTAACTTTGACGTTCCTGTTGTTTTCCTATGGGAAAAAATAACGGCGACCACATAGGAGCGTAAACTACCCTAAAATAACCTAACTTTGCCTAACCTAACATTACCTAACCTAACCATTTCTTCCCATAGGAAGACAAAGTAAGCTTTAAAGTCAAATACATATCTCAAAAACGAAGCATTTACGTCGAAAGCGTTATTCATGAAAAATGTCTTACTAGAATGTTTCATTCTACCCAAAAGTGTAAATATTTTTCTCAAAATCCATTAATAACCTAAACGGAGCTAGAACCGAATATTCTCTAGGGAAGCAAGGAAGCTGCTTCTTAGGACCACATGCCCGTCCTGCCTGCCGGCTCTCGCACACCAGATACTGGTCGACCTAGTTTCTTGCTAGAACTACTGCTGGGTTGCCCAGTGCCCCGCAGATCATGGGTTTATGAACATGGACGAACAGGATACATATAGTGTCTTAAGTCCGACGTGCTAACCACCACACGATGGGACCTTGTAGATGATAAGGTATACATATACTACCTAAAGAATAAAAACCGTCGCATTCGTAACCGTAGAATTAACTCTACCTGCACAAGCTCTATACTGTGTTATTCAGGGTAGCGGAGCCGGATGGCTCAAGATACGACTCCGACTCCTGGCCCTCCAGAATTTTCGGCTCCGGGCCCTCAAAATTTTCCGACTGCTTGGTCCAACTCGTATTTCAATGTAAACATTAAACATGTCCAAATAATTTTTACTATTATATATATATATCTATACTCATATTAAGCTAAAGATAGCTAATAGTTCTACCTTCGACTTTTTTCCTCGTTCGTCGTTTCAGGAGCTTTCTACGCCTTGTCCCGGCCAGTGGAACAAAACTAGTAGTCCAGGCTCTCGGGAGGCGTCAGTGTACATTTTTCTTTCACGGCACTACCATGCATTTTCCTATTCCTTATGACGATGACATTGAAAGAAAGTTGGGTAGAACTGCTGCAACTGGTACATTTTTCAGAGGGGCATGGGGAGACCAGAAATTATCAATTGTGGACGGATTGTTCAGAAACTTGCTCCAAATATGTATTTTTGAAAATGAAACATATTTAGTTCCTACAACTTTTTTTGATTTAGGCCTTAGTTTTTGAGATAATGGGGTTAAGATATAAATATGTATGTATACTGTATTTTGGAAATTTCAAACGAATAGAACTCAATGAGTTTTCATACTAGAATAAAAACTATGAGTTTTGGAATCCTTGAGACATTTCTAACAAAACAATAGAGCTCGATTCTCCATTTTTGCCCTCATAATTTTTTTTATTCACGGCTGGATTCTCCATTTTCTAATTCGTTGCGATCGCAAACTAAAATGAAGGGAAAAAACAATGAAGGGATTTGGTTTTAAGCTATGATAAAAAAAGTATTATGAGGGCAAAACTGGAACATCCGGCTCTATAGTTTTGTTAGGAATGTTCTAAAGATTTCAAAACTGTCATTGTTTTTATTCTAGCAAGCAAACTCATTGAGTTATATTTGTTTGAAATTTCCAAAATATACATATATATTTACATACAAACCACATTATTTCAAAAACTAAGGCCTAAATCAAATACGTTGTAGGAAGAAAACATATTTCTTTTTCAAAAATACATATTCTGAGCAAGTTTCAGAACAATCACTCCACAATTGGATAATTTTGGATCCTTCCATTCCCCCCTCAAAAATGTACCAGTTGCTAATGCTCTACACAACTTCTTTTCAATGTCATCATATGGAATAGGAAAATGCATGGTAGAGCGGTGAATCAGAAATGTACACAGACACCCCCCCCCCTAGAGCCTGGACTATAGCCGAGTTTGGTGATACAGAACTCGCTTATTATGGCGATGACACAGGCTAGTAAAGAATGAGTATAGACATCTTTTCGTCGGAACGCTATTTTGAACTCTCGCAAGCATAGCTTTGAGATTGCCAAGAAAAGGTGTAAACATGTTAACCATCAGTTCAGTGTGCTACGCAAGTGCCTTGATTTAACTTTCGGACATCTCAATATGTATATCTGGAGGAATTTATAACTCAAAATTCTTTGCAAGTCTGTGCTATTTAAATGGGCACATTAACGCATTCGGACGAAAAGATGACGATACTCGTTCTTTTGACTAGCGTCAGATTCAGATTTTCCGGTAGAAACGTTATGAAATATCAAAATATAACTTCCACACATGCAATGCATTGAATGCCTTTGTTGTTTTCCCGCAATTTAGCGAGAAGTACCTATTGCAAAAGGTTAGGCGAAAAATAGAGGCAATAGCATAATTTATCAATTCAATTGACATATCTTGGCAATGGTCAAGTCCAGCTACTTTTTGCTAAATAATTAATGCATGTAGACAAATCGCTAATCCTAACAGCTAGCGACTTTTATGTTTACACGTTTGGGAATCATTTTAACCGAAGAAAGTGCTTCATAGTGAGCATAGTTGGCAAAATTAGAACAACCAGGTAGTGGCGACAGCCCTCAAGCCTCAAACATGACTTGCACATAAAAATAATTTCAAAAATACTTCAGAGGAAAAATCTGTCGTAAGTTGTTTTCAATGTCCTACTTGTGAGCGAAAACTGACTTTTAAGACGAACGACAAATACAAATAAATACAATATTGGGGGCGCACTACAAGAGTTCAGGTATTACTGGCGACATGCTGTAGCGGAGACATGTAGCTCAGGTGTAAACAAACGTTTGTGAAGCGACGCCAAGCGTGGCAGGTATTGATGTGGACGATTACATTCGTTTCAACCATCTAACGTAAATTCATTCATCGATTTTAGTGAATATTAAGAGTAAATATAGTAAATTATTTACAAAAGTTAATATTTTGTAGCAGTACATTGTTTTTCACAACTAATATTATTTCATTGAATAGTTTAATCTTCCATTTCCAAAACACAGGCGATCTAACATAGGAAGGAACAAGAGACATATAGTTTGTCGATACAAACGTGGAACCCTGACACGAGGGTGTTCCCACACAGCATCAAAGCGCAAGTGTGCATAAAGTCATGAAAAAAAAAAGATAAAGCAACATCACTAAATGTATGAAAATGGAAGGAAGCAAAGTAGGCATGAAGGAAAGACGTGCCGAAGGCCTGGCTAAGGCTAACGTAAACGAAAACGTCGTCTGGAGGCGCTACTCCCTTTAACATGGGATGGACGAACCTAACCCTATGCCCATCACGGACCTATGCCTAATAGGGGAGTAGTACATTTAGGAGATAAATTGGAGTTAATTATTATTATAGTGGGTTGGGTTACTAGCGCCGCAGGCATCACGCCCGCCTCGCGAAAAAAAATTGGAGTTAAAAGAAAAATATGGCTCATACTAGTTTAGCCATTCTCTTCTTGCACTGATGACCAGAATTACATCCACACAGTCTTGATATTCTCTTTCTCTGAAGCGGAAATGAATCTCACCAAGACTTTCAAAATAAAAATACATCTTACATCTACTTTGCAGCTGAAACAGTGCCAACTGCTGCCTGTACAAATATGAACAGATCTGGACATAGAGCTAAGGACAACGGCAATCAATGTACACTTTTTACAAATACATATGTACAAAGAAGATACAAAACCTCGAAAATTCACATAAAAGTAGGTTCCTATAGCGGTTTTCCGTAGCAAAATCGGGGAAGAAAAGATATTCATGATAATAACTCCTACTGACGAAGGAAGAAGCAATAGTTTTTATGGAATGAAAAATTGTGTTAGCCGCCGGGTAGCCTTTCTTGGATCTTTCATGATAATTTAACATTCCTTTCTTTCATTTACCCGAGACGAAAAGGACAAAAGAAAAAATTGGATGTGAGCACCCAGTGCTTCCCTCACAATATTCTCTGCATTTTCCTTCCGTTCGGTACTTTTCGTTTACTTTTGGTACTTGTCGGTACTTTTCGTTTCTTTTCGGTTCTGTGACGTCATCACTCCCCCTTCACCTCTCTGGGAGGTGCTAATCTATATAAGGCGGCCTGGAGCCGGCGTTCCCCAGATCGCCCGGGTAGGACTGATAACGGACGAAGGTTTGACAGTTTGACTGCATGTGTGGGAAGAGGAGGTCTTCGGCCAACACAATTTTTCATCCCACAAAGAAAAAATATTGCTACTTTCTACGACAGTAGAGCGAGCAGACCGGAGAGGGGGTATCTAGCTCCAAGGGGGCCCCTTCTTATGAAGGTGGGTGGGCCGGAAGGCTCCTTACTGCTCTGGTTGGGTCCTCCGAAGTCGGGCCTTCGGAGCGACTATCTTGGTGGGTGGTGAAAGGTCTCGTTTGCTGTAAGTGCGTCGTTGTGTGCGGGGCCTTGCGCTGGGATGTCAGGGATCTGGTGGCACCACTCCCTGATAGGAGTGGTTACTGGCAGACCTGTCTCTAGTAGAGAGGGGCAGGTTTTGTCTCTGGGGAGGCCTCTGCGATGATTGTCGAGAGTGCTGCCTCCTGTAGGGGCCTCTACTCACTCGTGGAGGAAAGGGTTTGCTGGTTTTAAAGAAGTCGGGTAGGTTTGAGGGTGCCGCCTCAGGGGATCGAATCGACACGGTTCAGGGCACCTGGCGCCCCCAGGAAAGGCCAACGGCACACAAGATGTAATTATACTAAGAGTCTGTGAACCTTGTTTGCTTGCTTGTTTATTTGCTTGTGCTTTGTTTTACACAGCTTCTTCGCTTAGACGGGAAGAAATACGGGATATGAATGAAACAACAGGTACCTAGGCAGCAGTAGACTGACTGTATCTGTGAAACGGGAATTAAATCTGATCTCGCCTGAAAAGACGGATATACCGGAATTAACTGAATATAAATTGAATTTGCTTACAGCTTGGGAGATGACTATTCGTTAGAGAAGCAAACGATCTGTTGATAGTGAGTCGTATGGGCAGCTCCTTGACGGGCAGGAAGGACTGCCGAATAGCGTGTGGTTTATGATCAGCTAAATAACAATTGCTTTAGTGCGAAAGCAAAAGAGATCGTGAAGACGACCCAACGGGTCAAGAGTCGTCTAGTAGCATTTATTTCTCATATCGAAAAGAGAAGGACCGCTCACAGGGGGCGTTCTGCTGAGCTGTAATTCAGCAGAAGGCTGGAAGCGGCTGCTCCCAATTCTTCGGCAGTTACCTTGTTGAGCAGGACTTAGAAACCGATGGTGGTCTAACGAATGTTATACCCTGGTATTTCAGATTGGGACTCCTTAGCGGCTCTGAGAGGTCCGTAATCAAAGTAATCCTCAGATGATTGAGGCCGACGGTATGTCGAATTATAAAAGGTCGACAATGTTGACAGCATTCTTACCGCCAACCTAGTCATGAAGCCCGGTACCCTGAGAAGAGTGGGCGTATCTTCGAGGGTTCAAGTAGAGGAACGTGGGGCGCCGACACCCTTCGCGATACTCCGGAGGACTGCTTTCAGAGTTTGCAGGGAGGGATGCCTGTGGACGACTCCGTGTAGCTCGGAACGGGGGAGTTCATGATCAGGGGAAGCCGGAGCGTGGTTGGTAAAAGGGGGTAGGTTCTCTGAGGGAGGAACATGGGTGTCATACGAGGGGAGGTACTCGTACGCTGATAAGGAGAGAAATGATGTACTCCGTTATGTTCTCGAAGGCCAGCGTGCGACGGGTGAGGGTTCTGGTCTCGCTGGTAAAAGGTATTGAAGCAATATACCTGGACGAGCTGTGCGATGTGGCATTGCATCTAGGGACAGACTGCTCGTGGTCGACGTCCCGGATGTGTACGGGGGAAATAGGTAGGTTGTCTGCCCAAGGAGAGCGAAACCTTCCCCGTGTAGGGAATTAGCACATGGGTATGTCCAGGACAACCGAATCGATCTCTGAGTCAGGGTTGGGATAGTCTCCAACCAGACTAAGGAATTGATGGTAGTCCCCGTTTGCGCTCCGAAGGAGTGGAAGAGTACTTGGTTCTGCGTTTCTTAAGAGAAGGACGGAATATCCGCTCGATTCCGTGGCTAAACTCTGCTGAAAGGTGCTGGATAGTCAGGGTTTGTACAGAGAATCCTCGAATGGAGCAGGGACCCACTTGGGGGTCTTTCATTTCTTCGAGGTCATGGAAGGACGAGTTGGGTCATCCAAAAGCGGATGATCTGGTGTAGTTTTCGAGTTGCAGTGTTAAGAGAGTGGCAGTGGGAGTGGAGGCAGGGGCTCTGCTTGCCGAGGGTCGGTTGGTTGAGAGGAGTAGATAAGCTCCTCTCCCAAGTGGTGATACCGCGTTTAGCGCTTATGGCCTGTCGCCGTACAGGGCTGGTACCAAATCGGAGTCCATAGTGAGCTAAAAGTACAAGACAAGCAATCTTGAGAACCTCTCAGTAAACTAAAGCTAGGGTAGGTGGGTTATCTGAGGACATGAGTCCCAGCTTGCCCGCAGCCTGGACCTTTAGGGCCGAGGGAATGGAAGAAGGTGTTCGTGGTAACAGTTTCGGGAGTAGGCTGAGGCCTGTCGCGAAAGGGGAGTGAAGCAGGTCATTCAGCCCCCCAGTGTCTATGACGCTGTGGTAGCTGAAGAGGAAGAGGTCCCAGCATCGGAAGCCACGTCCCAATCTTAAGGAGGGGTACTATAGGCTGTGATCAATGACGTGTTTAGCATCATGTGTGTCGCCTGCTAGATGCAGCAGTGGCTGTCTGAGAACCAAACGGAGAGAGGAGAAGCAAGAATACAACTAGTTATAACCAGTGTCTATGACGTTGGGAAGGTGATAGTGAAGCGAAGGGAGGTTTACCTTTGCGCTTCTCATGCTCTCCCTCGTTTGCTTTTTTCGCTGCTACCGCCAGAGGGGCGCAGCGAAGAGGCGCGAGAGGAGAGGTGGCTTATCAGCGTCGAAGGCGCTGTGAAGTAGCTCCGGGTGAGGAAGCGTGTTACGTAGGCGAAAGCAGTGAGTTGCGATTCGGCCTGTAATTCTCCGGGTACTTGGGGCACAGGGAGCAGGAGCCAGTGTGCCGCTTGAGATCGCCTAGGACTCTGTTCCTACCTGAGATCATGCAGAGTGTATGCCTGAGATTCCTTGCTTAGGTGGTATGGATGTGACATGGTGTCTGGAAGATTTATCTGAAAAATTAACTGTCTGTGAATAATGTCACAGGAAATCCCGGATGCAGAACACGGGAGGTTTGGAATCTAAAAAGAGCCAAACAAAAGGTATGGGTCGGTTGTCTGAGGACCCAGGGCCCGACCTGGCCGCGGTTGGCGCCGCTGGAGCTAGGACCGTGAAAAAGGGTGAAGCGAGGGCGAAGCGGCAGAAGTCAGGCAAAGTTCACGAACGTCCCAAGTCGGTGACGTTGGGGGGCGTGAGAAACGAAGACCGAAAATTAAAAATTCTCGTTTCTTCGAGGCGACGAAGGGCGAAGTGACAGAAGGCGGAACTACGCAAAGGTTGTTGTTCACTTCTATTCGCTTATAAAGCGAACGGGGGTGATCTGAGAAGCTTTGGCATAGCTTCGGGTGAGAGAAGTACACGTTGAGGTTGGAGCGAAGTGACGGCCGAAATTCGATGAAAAATTCCGTGTCTCCGACTGAAAACTGGAGCAGAAGAAGGCATGGCTTCGAAACGAAAATAAGCGACGCGACGAGAAGCTTTGCAGGCGGGTGAGGAAACACCCCGTTCGGTACTTTGTCGTTTCTGTTCGCTACTTAGGCAAACAGGAGTGCCAGCCTGTCCCAAGTCTGTGACACAGGGAGGCGCGAGGTTGATGCCGTGAAGTGCATGCCGTGAAGTGCATGCCGTGAAGTGCATGCCGTGAAGTGCATGCCGGAGGATTTAAAATTCTCGATTCTTCAGAGCAGACGGCGGAGAAGTGACATGGAGGCAGAAGATTTCACATAACTACTGTTGTTTCGAAAAGAAGTGATGCGACGAGAAGCTGGGCGATCGCGGGTGGGTGAGGAAACACCCCGTTCGTTTCATTTCGCTTCTGTCGGTTCTTTTCGTTCCTTGGCTTGAAGGTGGAAAACTTCAATTTCTGAATTCTTCTAGGAAACGCCCAAAGGCTAAGATATTCGACCCAGTAAAAGGGCATGCAGATGAGAAGAGGCTAACTTGATCACAGGAGAAGACGCGTTGCGCTAGAGGTGTTGCCTGTACGAGGATCAGAGACGAAATGAGGAATACCGGCTCCAGGCCACCTTATATAGAGTAGCACCTCACAGAGCGGTGGAGGGGATTGAAGACGTCACAGAACCAAAAAGATACGAAAAGTACTGAAACGAAAAGTACCGACAAGTGCCGAAAAGTACCGCAAAGTACCGAACGGAAAGAAACTGCAGAGAATATTGTGAGGGAAGCACGGGGTGCTCACATCAATTTTTTTCTTCTGCCCTTTTCGTCTCGGGGAAATAAAACAAAGGAATGTTAAATCATCAATGATCCAAGAAAGGCTACTGGGAGGCTAACACAGTTTTGAAATGATATAAAGGAAAAACAATAAATAGAAGAAGCTCTACAAAACACAATTCACAAAGCCAGCGTTACATTTTCAACTAGAACTGCATTCTGAGAGTGCACACCTCCGCCCAGCGACGCAATGTTAAACGATAGAATGGTTAGACATACACACGGATTGGCGGATCATTACCAAGATTTATTCAGCTGTTCCCATGTATTCTTATAAGTTCCTGTAAATTTCATGAAGATCCATCCATAACTTATTGAGTTACAGTATTATGCTAACAGACAAAGAAACCCGGGCAAAAACATTACCTCATTGTCAGACGTAATTATTGATCAATATTCACACTCCCTCTTTTTTGAAATAGTTGTTTCATAGCCAAAAATTTCAGAGTACAGGAGTATTTATGCAAGTATGTTAAAAAAAAAAACAATAAAATTTCAACACGAGGATAGTTAATTATTACATATACTGAAGGTTTTCTCGCCGTATTTGATGCGAAGACTATACAACATCGATCCAATTTCGTTTAGCATAGTTCACGAGTCGAGTCGAACTCAGAGGAGTTCTAGTTGAATAACCTTGGTCAGGTGCAATATATTCGACACGAAATAAGGCGCGAGCATCCCTTAACCCTACACGGCTTGGCAGAAGCAATGTCTCTTGCGGAAAAGATACTGAAGTTTGCCCTAGGTTCATAAGGCCCATACATAATCCAACAGGAAAAAGGTCCGCCAGTATAATACCCCTAAGGGCACATGAGGATAAAATACTCAAGAAATTATAAAGAAATGAAACAAAGCAAATCAAATAATAAAGCAAATATCTGTTGCTTTTTTTCAAGAGAATATGCTTCTGACGAGCCAAAAGCGACGGAATACGCTTTTTTTCTCCCTATATGGGAACTTGACACCATTAGGACTTATCCCAGTAGTCCCTTATGCCCTTTATCAATCTGACAAACTTACACAAGTGGGATTCTTACATAAAACATAACCTTTCTCAGTTTGATGCATGGTATAATCGCTTCAAAATGTCTTTGGAGGATTTGATTACTAATGCTTTGCCTACCTTCCAAATTGTCTGTCAAGCCGCCGCACGGTACATCAGCCGGTCAGCGTCACGCCCGGCTGAGCGGCGGTCCGCCGAACCAGCGCAGCCTGCAGCAAGGTGGCGCAGCCGGCAAGCAGCCATCCCGCTAGTCAGCCGACTGGCAGTTACCTCGGGGGTTGCCCTGGCTCAGCTCACCATGCCCACGCAACCATCTGGTCGCGACGGGGAGGTGGGAGGACTTCACGGTGTCAAGTTCCCATATGGTGATAAAAATGGCACGTTCCGTCACCTTTGGCTCGTCACAAGCATATTTTCTCACCTCCAGATCCCTTGACACCGATAGGACCTATGAGTTTAAGGCCCGAACGGGTAATTATTGGCTGTGAAAGCGACTAGAGATCAGATTGTAAAGGCTGAAACTATTATTTTAAGTCCCAGCCTGTTACATGCAACTCAGTCGTCCATCTTAAGGTGCATGTGTTAAAGTGGTACTTGTAGAAGAGGAAGTGGAAATCCGTGTCAACTTCCTACCATCAGGTGACACTGAACGGGTTGACTTGAGGGTCTGGGTCGGAGAGGAGGTTCTTGAGTCACGAGGATCGAGTTATGCTTTCGGGGATGCCCAAGCTTGGTCGATCAGGCCTAAATGTAGAGCGTGTGCAGCGCTCGGAAGTCAGAGACTTGTCGTCAAGCAGAGCTAGGTGAGTAAGTAGTGAGGGCTAGCATTGACCGCCCTATCGTACGTCGGCACACCAGATTGTGCGTATGTTCCGGGATATGTGCAACAGAATCATGGTTTGGAGGGCCCAACGTCTGGGGGTGGGTCTCGCCACCGGGGCGTAGCACGCAAGGTGGAAGGTGCTGGACGGAAAAACCGCATGCGGCGTAGAATTCGTACGCTTGAGGGAGGTTCAGCTTGCACTTCTCAGAGTGGTCCAGAGAGGCACTATTCCTCGAAGTTGAGCCCGTATGTGCTCATAATGCTACGTACGGAAGGGAATGCTCTCCGTGGTTCGGATTTGGGACCGTCGTACTAGATCAGTTCTAGTTATAAGAGCTAAGTTGAGGTTTTAGCCTTATTATTGCATGAGGTATGTACTGAGGCTCAGGACTGACCAACGGCCTGCGTAGAGCCTGCTAAACTCACAGGTCTGTAGATACCCTAGGTACCTGAGTGATGCAGCAAAGGAGTGCTTTGAGTAGGTTGCCGAGCTGGTGGCCCGACTACGTCAGATCAGCGTCAGAGAAAGGTATGTCTCTGCGATACATGTGGTTTAAGTTGTCCTTATTGCGTTAGCGACGCAGATTCCCTCACCAAACGGTACCAGTAACTGACCTTGAATATTGCCCCCCTCAACTAACATGACAGAGGGGGGGTGGGGGGGTTTGGCGCACCCCGTATCTGATAAAAATATAAGATACTTTCCTCCCTGCCTTCCCGCAATCCTGTGAGGGTTTTATGTTATAATTTTTTTTATAGTACAATATTTATCGCATATAATATTTTTACTAGGTTTATGTTAGGTTAGTGTTGAATGTTAAGAGTATTTACGTTCCCCCCGTAAATCCCCCAGGGGGTTAGATATTACTATAGTGATTTTCTGGGTTAGGTTAGGTTAGGTTAGGAGATAGGTGGGGGCTTTTTTACTTCAGGGCTTGTTTCCAACCGGGTTTTTTCCTTCCAGGCTTTTTTTCTATACCCGATCAAACAGAGGAAGAAATGAAGGGTACGTAGCGGGCCGAAAGAAACGGGGAACCCATACGCGGAGTTCCCAGAAAGCATCTACGCGCATGGGAAGAACAGCAGAAGGCACCATTAGTAGGAGTATGAAGATGGAAGGAAGTTAAGTGCGCACGAGAGACACAGACGTCCTGAAGGCCAAACTAATGTCTAAAGAAACCAACGGGGTCTGCCTGTGGGTGCTGCTCCCGTAACACACGATCACACGATAGGCGAACTTAACCCTCTGGCTCATCCTATGCCCCCCAGAGGGGCAAACAGTATCAGTTGGCACACACAGAATGCAAGCAGCCAACTGTGCCTAAACACAAATACGTTCAAGTGGACTCACTCAAACCAAGATTTCTGAGACCACCAAGCAAACAAGAAGCTAAATTCTATTCTACGTTCAATGTGGGTCAAAATCCAAAGCTACTTCTCTATGGAGGCCGTGACCGTGAACACGGAAATGCTATGGGTTGGCGGTATGAGAGAAAAGCTGAGAGTAGGAAAAATAGTTATAATTACATAAGAAAGTTCAAGTCTCCCTAAAGCAGTACTAAGCTGTTCTAATAGAGGAAAATAAATGGACACATATGCCAAGGTAAACGTGGAAGCCATGCACGAGGGTGTTCCAACATAGGATCAATGCACATGGGTATAGCAAGTCCGGAAAGAAGAGGAAGAACATACGAAAGTAGGAAAAAGAACAGATGAAAGTAAGATCAGTAGGAGGATGCAATCCGAAGGTAGCAAAGTTTTGCCGAATAACAGACGTCCCGCAGGCCTAGCTAACGTCTACGGTGAGAGATACGAGGGATAACGTGTACTGCTAAGCTAAGGTAAAGTCGGCGTCCAAGGCATCCACGGAACTGCATTTTTCAAAATTATTTCATCCAAAAATATTGGCGAAAGACACTTGACAACGTCTGGCATATGCATCGCTCTAGTGACAACCGTATCGTAGAATCAAACATTACTTCTCGTCCTATTCCTAATACGAGAATTTGGCAAGAAACCTATGAGCTTATAAAGGCCGGTGATGGACATTATGGTATTCGAGTATATATATGTAAAGCATATTCTTTACTGCCATAAACTGAGTTTGGGTTGAGGTTGCCGAGGGTGCATAATACTACGTCTCAAAGAAGTGGCAGCAGAAGGGGTGGGAGGTGGTACCAGGTGTCACAATAGAGGTACCGTTTGGGGGAAAGATCCTAAATTTCCTTGGACAACATATAAATCGAATCAAGGGTTTCTTGTGAATTTCATCACAGTTTAGAATAGTAACATACTCAGAATATTTTACCTTCTCGTATTTCCTTGATACTAGGCTAGAGATGGCTAGCGAGTGTCTGAAACCTGCGTTATCACCAGACTTTTAAGCATTATTATCATTATTATATTGTGGGTTTTCGAGCCGTATTAGAAACGAAGACTATATAACAGCGATCCAATTTTGTATGATTTAGTTTAGAGCACAACAATCATTAGATTCGGAGCGAAGAAGGGGTAAATGGCACTGAAAGATACAGGAATAGAGTTACGACCAACCAGTTGATGTTTTTCTAACACCCAAGCCTACGAAATTTATTGATACTAAAGAGGAAAACGATCATTTCCCTGTCTCCCGTTTTGGCTTCCCAAAGAGAAAAAAAGGGAAAATAGAAAAATAAACGCCTAAAAAAACTCCAAACTCAGTCAAAACATTGCAGGGCATATGGAAAGGTAGCAAGCAAAGGAGAGTACTAATGAAAAGGTCAACAGGTAGAAATAAATAAAAAAGTCAACAATGATGATATTAGGTTCACAAAAAAGTATATTTTTTTAACACGACATTTTGCTTGGCAATATCACGGGCTTGGAATGATGTACTTGTGCAGATGAAAGCCTAGGAGATTTAATGCATTGGAATTTGCCTGAGAACATATCAACGAAGACAAGTTCTAGGAAACAACCCCATAAGCTTGGTGACAGAAGAGTAACGGGGAGATGGACTTCTAAATCCGATAGAAGCTCAAGCATTCGAATAAACAAAATTGAACCTCGAGTTCTGGGGAAAACTAAAAGAAACGCTTTGTGCATTGTATAGGTATGGATTACCTCGCAAATCCATCAACAATCTTGTGGTGAACGAACTGATATACAACTGAGCCCACTAGCCGGGCAGCCAAAATTTGAAGAAGGTGAGCACTTACACCAAAATGTAGACAGATGAAGACTTACAAGAAAGCCTTAACTGATCGAAACAACGAGAACAAGCTTTTTGAAAACAGGAGGGTTCCATTGCAGCGCTCTTGATTCTTCACTAACCGAACAGATACAGAAAATTCTAGGGTGAAATTAGATACGAGTACTTCCGCGATGCAAGCGCTGATGCCATCCCCTTACGACGAGGAAAGTAATGGAAAAGTACTACCGTGACTTCGACAGAACTGAAAGAAAGCTTCCACGACTTGCAAGTTTTTTTTTTTTTCATTGTCTAAGTTTCATCATATTCAAATAAGAAGTGCACTTAGAACGGTAATAATAGCTTCATCGCAGAATTGACCATATCTCTACTATTTGGCTATAAATTTCAGTGAAAATTTCACAGAAAGTTAAACNGTACGTCGGCACACCAGATTGTGCGTATGTTCCGGGATATGTGCAACAGAATCATGGTTTGGAGGGCCCAACGTCTGGGGGTGGGTCTCGCCACCGGGGCGTAGCACGCAAGGTGGAAGGTGCTTGACGGAAAAACCGCATGCGGCGTAGAATTCGTACGCTGGAGGGAGGTTCAGCTTGCACTTCTCAGAATGGTCCAGAGAGGCACTATTCCTCGAGTTGAGTCCGTATGTGCTTTAATGCTACGTACGGAAGGGAATGCTCTCCGTGGTTCGGATTTGGGACCGTCGTACTAGATCAGTTCTAGTTATAAGAGCTAAGTTGGGGTGTTGGCCTTATTATTGCATGAGGTACTGAGGCTCTTCGCTGACCAACGGCCTGCTAAACTCAAAGCTCTGTAGATACCCTAGATACCTGAGTGATGCAGCAAAGGAGTGCTTTGAGTAGGTTGCTGAGCTGGTGGCCCGACTACGTCAGATCAGCGTCAGAGATAGGTATGTCTCTGCGATACAAGGGGTATAAGTTGTCCTTATTGCGTTAGCAACGCAGATTCCCACACTAAACGGTCTGAGATTGGGTCAACGCCTAGGGCCTGCCTGAACACAGAGTTCATACTTCCCGGACTGTCCCTGTCGGGACCGACAGATCGAGTTTCGCCTGAGGCGTTGGGTTATATATCAGTCGTAGCCGATATGGCCATACTAACACAGGTCCTCCAGAGTCGTACTGTGAACAAATCAGATTGACTTATGCGGTCGTGCTAGTTATAGTGCTTTCAGCGGAGGAGTTGAACAATGACGCAATGGGTAGTGCCAGGGCAGCGTTAAATTTTTTCGCCTTCCGTGGCGGGCGCTGCAACCAGGGAGTGATTCCAGCGAAGCGGGACGGCCAAGTTCAGGACAACTTAGCGAAGGGCATATGTCCCGTCGACCATTGTGTTTGCACGCTCCCTCTTGAGGTGGGACCATTGGGTCAGAGAATACCTTGGTCAGAGCCTAGTTATATTACTGTGGTATCGTAAGGCGGGTGCGAGGTACCGAGCAACGTTTCGTCCCCAAGGTAGTTAGGAGTAGGACGACCCAGGTACGGAAGTACAAACGTAGTGAAGTGAGGATAGTCCGGCGTAGCCAGGTGGAACTAGTTCAGGGAACTTAGCAAGAAACAGCGAGCCTTTCCAGTGTGCATTGTTGAGAACGTGCGAGGTAATAGGAGCAACGGTTATCGCCGAGCAAAGGGGAGTCGCGAGCCATAGCTCAGCGCAGCTTCCCCCGCGTCGTGGGGAGAAACAAGTCCAGGTCATGCACTTGAGAACAAGATTAAGGCACTGTAACAGTCTCGTATGTTCGATGCTTTGACATGATTAACTGGGGTGCAGCCTTTCAGGTACTGCAATAGTGGTCAGCCTCGAAGATATGGCCGACGCGTGTTCAGGTCAACTAAAAGGCTTGATGGATCTCGGAGCAATCAGCTCAGGACATTGTCCCTATGATTCTCGTTAGCTCCTTACTTACATAAGTACGCTTCAAGCTGAGGCACGAATATCCAGATAGTGAAACGATTGATCCACGTGGTATTCATAAGTGAAACAAGTTTTGGTATAGCGGCGGGCAGGGCTTCGCCGGGTGAGACAAGCTCAAGGCCCCGTTGAAGGTGAAGATTTATTCAATATGAGACATGTATAAGCACGCTCGGGACTGAGGTGTGATCATTTGGATACTGAATTATTGGTGACCGGTCGGTAGGAGACAGTTTGAGCTATACGCCGGGCTCGGCGACGAAGTGACAGGCACAAGTTTGGTGCAATGGCCGAAGGAGATACGACTCTCGTACATCTGGGCTTGCGTATGCTTTCGACATAGAGGTGTGATCAACTGCTTACCTTGGTCAACGTCCTTGACCTAGGTGGCCACATCAATCGAGAGGTGGGTCCGGCATCGCTGGGCGTGACAAGTTCGAAGCCCTGTTAGGGCGAGGTACGATTTCTGTATGTTTGAGGCCGCATAAGCTCGCTCGAATATTGAAGTGCCATCATTCGGTCAAGGACAATTCAGTCAACGTGGTCTTTGGCAGATGAAGCAAACTTCTGTTGCCCGGTAATCGACATGAAAGAATGGGCTGTTATCGCGTACCTTCCTAGCGGGAACCCCGCTGAAGAGAGGTGCCGATAGTTAGGGTAAAGAGTATTACCACCGGTGCCTCGCAGTGCTGCCAGTGCTAGGTTTTTAAACCAAGATCTTGGTTTTTCATTCATCGGCTTGGTTTCTAGGTATTTTCTGTTCAAAATACTCTTAATTAATCTTCGTTTTTGGCATGTGACTCTCGTGTAGGTAAGCTCATATCAATAAATAATAAGTTTTTGAAGAGAAGAAATAAGTTTTCACCATTCATATTGATTTTTAATTTGCAACAAAATTATAACTAGATTATTTCGTTTTGTGATACTTAGTGAACAGGCACGAAACCAATCAAAATGTTCGATCCAAGGAGACTCGCCGAGCGTCTAGCTGTTTACCCACTTAACAACTTCAAAATTTAGCCAAGAAATTTCAAAATCTGTTGCCTTTAAGCATGGTAGATATTCATTATGACACGTACAGGAGTTTAAGATTGACGGAAGACCTGCACTGTATCGAAAACATTCTGATAATTCGACAGTTTTGAAACGACACTTTCATGTAACAAAAAAAAGTAGGTTTGAATCAAGTAGGCTAAATTATCTGATTTCATCTGAGTTATGAAAACCTTCACTGTGCGTCCACGCTTTCCTGCCTGCGTTCAGAGAATTTTTTCCCTTAGCCAATACAGTGAAACAGCAAGAAATAATTCAAGAAAAATTTTTACAGCGAGAGAATTCTGGCCAGGCATCAAATTAGCTACTATGGGAAAGTTCAAGTGGGTGCCTGAAGTAAGCCATAGAGGCTTGACTTGTCCGATAGGCTATTTCATGTAAGTGCGCTGGCTTCGGCCTCCTCAACTGAGTTTTAGGTATTGATCTTCAAACAGTAGACTTTGAGACTTCCAACAACTCGATATTATTCCATGAAATGGGCTCTGCTCCACGGTATTTTGTTTTTAACACTAGCACTAGCAGCACAATTTAAAGGGACAAAGTCACAGCTTTTGCCTAAAGCTTTGAAGAAGTCAAGCCTCCAAGGATAAATGTTGGTGCCAAATTAAACACGCCTTAAATCCTTAAATATGGCGAGACGAGCATGTCATGGTAGCCTCAGCCAGAATTCATGTAAGACATAAGCGATGGTCACGTTTACAGGCAATACTCTGCAAGGCTGAAAAAACAAAAGATATCAATAAAGTTGCCAATTATGAAGGAAATGCTAAAAAAATATTGCGCTGAGTTCTCATTACGAGTTTTAAAAACAATAATAAGTTATTACTTTGTTTATGCTATTCGCTTGAGCAAAATAATATTTTTTTTTTTCAATTTTTTATTTTTGAGGCAAATCTTTTTTTTTTTTTTTTCTAACTTACTTGCTAGGTTTTTCTGAGAAGAGCCGCTGGCAGCACTGGTGCCTCGCAATCTAGCGCGAGACACCTCACAGAGTAGAACCCCCAGCAGAGTCAGGGTGGAACAAGCGTCCAGGACAATTTGAACTTCCCCTGCTGTCTCAAGAGTTAATTCTCAGACAGGTACTAGGCGAGGAAACCCAACAGTCAAGTTGAGTATGGTCCCATACTCTGCAGGTAGAAGCTCTTTTCAAGTTTTTTCTTTTTTAACTTCCCGTGCTGTCCCAAGAGAAACTCACAGACAGGTAATGAGCGAGACGCCCAACAATCAAGTTGGGGTAGCTCCCATACCCTGCAGGTAGAAGCTTTGAACTTCCCCTGCTGTCTGAAGAGAACTCTGAGACAGGGTATGAGCAAGACGCAGCATTTAGACGCCCAACAATCAAGTTATGGCAGATCCCATACCTTTCAGGTAGAAGTTTTTTTAATTTTTTGAGTTTTTTTTCAGGTTTTTAAAGTTTTTAAAAGTTACACATAATTATACTTCAGTTATATAGGTAAAGGGCTTCTTCTTTTACAAGCACCAAGGCTTGCCGGGAGTAGGAGTCCATGAAGTCCGAGGAGGTAGGCACCAGAGAATCTTCCTCGCCTACATTACAAGTGGGCATGGGGAGCTGAGCCAGGGCAACCCCCAAGGTAACCGCCAGTCGGCTGACTGGCAGGGTGGCTGCCTGGCGGCCGCGCCACCTGGCTGAAGGCTGCGCTGGTTCGGCGGACCGCCGCTCAGCCGGGCGTGACGCTGACCGGCTGATGTCCAGTACGGCGGTTTGACACAATCTGGAAAGTAGGAAAAGCTTTAGTAATCAAATCCTCCTCATACATTTTGAAACGATTTTAGCATCAATCAAACTGATGAAGGTTGTTATGTTTTATGTAATAATCCCACTTGTGTAAGTTTGTCAGATTGGTAAAGGGCAAGAGGAACTACTGGGCTAAAGTCCTAACGGTGTCAAATGACCTGGAGGTGAGAAAATAGATGGAATAAACAGATGAGCAACTGACTGGAACGAAAATGGTAACGTTACGAGCAGTAGCAGGATGAAATATCCTACGGTCATGAAGCTATCCTGACAAGATACCTGTGCATGGGAACAACAAACTTAGTGAGAAAAGAAAGAGCACCAAAACTGAATAGTTACGCCTCCGTCCCCTCAACATAGGTGATCTAACGGTAACCGGAAAAAAGCCCCGGTGGAAAAATGCCACCCCGGAAAAAAGCCACCCCGGAAAAAAGCCCCGCTTTCTCTTGAAGCTCTGTTCATTTATTTGAATACAGCATATTTAAGTCAACCAAAATAAACTGTAATAAGTTAAATTTGACCCGATAATTGCCTATACGAATTACCTACCTAATTCAGGGCTTGCAATAACCCTTGAAATAGGTAATGTGAAGTTAAGTTAGATTAAGCTAGGTGAGCTCAGGTAAGGTGAAGCTCGGCTAGGTAAGGTTAGGCGAATAAAGTTTAGGTGAGATCAGGTAAGGAAAGATCAGGTTGAGTGAGATCAGCTTAGGTTGGATGAAGTTAGTTCCTGACTGGCCAGCTACTTGAGTTGCACCCATTTACAAAATGATCGTCAAGTACAGAAAGATTGAGCAATAAATATTCGTATGGCTTCTCTCGCGTCAAGAATACAGTATACCACTGAATCCATTTTTGGTTAGGATTACAAACCCAACCTATGAAGGCCTGAGGTCCGACCCCTCAATACTTCGACTCATCGGTGTGACGTTATTTGGCTACATGAAGTGTGGTCACGGTCAAATTTTATTTGAGTTCCAGTGAGTCCTCCCGCCATACTCTCTGCTTGCTGGACATATCAAGTAAAAATTGCTTATGTACGAAAAGTTAGGTAATTACACAAGGATTCAAACCATTAGGAAATGTTAGGTGGGCGAGGCCTGCTTTTCTCTTACTTAATCGCCGTTATGAAGAAAAAAAACCGGTAAGATCTAGTTAGCTGAGGTTAAGTAAGTTCCGGTTAGGTAAAAAAAAAGTTACAAATTCATACGTTAGGTTAAAAGAAACTAGGTAATGTATGTCAGAATAGGTTGGGTTTGGTTAGATGTGGCCAGATAAGGCTGTGTTCAAGTAGAAAACGCTAGACTAGGTTAGAGGTTGGTTTCGTTAGGGTAGGTAAATGCAGTACAATATAATTTACTTTATTTTAATATAACTTGCTTCAAAATAATTTAGTATGGGCAAAAAATGTACATTAGGAGATAGGTGGGGGCTTTTTTTCCTTCGGTTCTTGTTTCCTACCTTTTTTTCTGCCGGGGCTTTTTTCCTATACCCGATCTAACAGAGGAAGAAATGAAGGGTACGTAGCGTGCCGATAGAAACGGGGAATCCATGCGCAGAGTTCCCAGAAAGCATCTACGCGCATGGGAAGAACAGCAGAAGGCACCATTAGTAGGAGTATGAAGATGGAAGGAAGTAAAGTGCGCACGAGAGACACAGACGTCCTGAAGGCCAAACTAATGTCTAAAGTAACCAACGGGGTCTGCCTGTGGGTGCTGCTCCCGTAACACACGATAGGCGAACTTGACCCTCTCCAGAGGGGAAAACAGTATCAGTTGGCACACACAGAACGCAAGACGCTAAGAGTGCCTAAACACAAATACGTTCAAGTGGACTAGCTCAAACCAAGATTTCTGAGACCACCAAGCAAACAAGAAGCTAAAGTTCATTCTACGTTCAATATGGGTCAAAATCCAAAGCTACTTCTCTATGGAGGCCGTGACCGTGAACACGGAATTGCTATGGGTTAGCGGTATGAAAGAACAGCTGAGAGTACGAAAAATAGTTATTATATAAGAAAGTTGAAGTCTCCCTAAATCACTACTAAGCTGTTCTAATAGAGGAAAAGGAAGGGACACATAGTATGCCAAGGTAAACGTGGAAGCTATGCACGAGGGTGTTCCCACATAGGATCAACGCACATGAGTATAGCAAGTCCGGAAAGAAGAGGAATAACATACGAAAGTAGGAAAAAGAACAAATGAAAGTAAGATCAGTAAGAGGATGCAATCGGAAGATAGCAAAATTTCGACGAATAACAGACGTCCCGCAGGCCTAGCTAGCGTCTACAGTAAGAGGGATAACGTGTACTGCTAAGCTTAGGTAAAGTCGGCGTCTAAGGCATCCACGTAACTGTACTTTTCAAAATTATTTCATCCAAAAATATTGGCGAAAGACACTTGACAACGTGGGGCATATGCATCGCTCTAGTGACAACTGTATCGTTGACTCAATTATTAAGTTTATTCTATTCCTAATAGGAGAATTTGGCAAGAAAAATATGAGCTTATAAAGGCTGCTGATGGACATTATGGTATTCGAGTATATATGTAACGTAGGGGAAAGCATATTCTTCACTACCATAAACTGAGCTTGGGTTGAGGTTGCCGAGGGCGCAAACTACTACGTCTCAAGGAAGTAGCACCAGAAGGGCTGGGAGGTGGTCCCAGGTGTCATAATGGAGGTACCGTTTGGGGGAAAGATCCTAAATTTCATTGGTCAACATATAAATCGAATCAAGGGTTTCTTGTGAATTTCATCACAGTTTAGAATAGTAACATACTCAGAATATTTTACCTTCTCGTATTTCCTTGATACTAGACTAGAGATGGCTAGTGAGTGTCAGAAACTTGGGTTATCACCAGACTTCTAAGCACAACAATCATTAGATTCGGAGCGAAGAAGGGGTAAATGGCACTGAAGGATACAGGAATAGAGTTACGACCAACCAGTTGATGTTATTCTAACACCCAAACCTACGAAATTTATTGATACTAAAGAGGAAAACTATCATTTCCCTGTTCACAGTTTTGGCTTCCCAAAGAGAAAAAAGGGAAAATAGAAAAATAAGCGCCTTAAAAGCTCCAAACTCAGACAAAAAATTGCAACGTATATGAAAAGGTAGCAGGCAAAGGAGAGTAATGAAAGGGTCAACAGGAAGAAAGAAATCAAAAAGTCAACAATGATGATATTAGGTTCACAAAAAGTATATTTTTTCAACACATTTTGCTTGACAATATCACTGGCTCGTAATGATGTACTTGTGCAGATGAAGACCGAGAAGATTCAGTGTATTGGAATTTGCCTGCGAGCACGTTGAGCGAGGGCACGATTGCATATCAAATAAGACAAGCTCTAGGAAACTACCCCATATGCTTGGTGACAGAAGAGTACCGGGGAGATGGACTTCTAGATCCGATAGAAGCTCAGGCATCCGAATGAACAAAATTGAACCTCGAGTTCTGGGGAAAACTAAAAGAAACGCTTTGTGCATTGTATTGGTATGGATTCCCTCGCAAATCCATGAACTATCTTGCGGTGAACGAACTGACATAAAACTGAGCCCACTAGCCGGGCAGCCAAAATTTGAAGAAGGTGAGCGCTTACACCAAAATGTAGGCAGATGAAGACTCACAATGAAGCCCTAACTGATTGAAAGAACGAGAACAAGCTTTTTGAAAACAGGAGGGTCCCAATGCTACGCTCTTGATTCTTCACTAACCGAACATGTAGCTACTGAAAATTCTGAGGTGAAATTAAGCAAGAGTACGTCCGCGATGCAAGCGAAGATGCATTCCCTTACGACGAGGAAAGTAATGGAAAAGTACTACCGTGACTTCGACAGAACCGAAAGAAAGCAAAAAAATGTCCGAAAAATAGGACGCTCACTGTTCACCAAATGAAATCCCGCAATAGCCGAACAGAATGAGTACACTACGGCAGTCAATTTCCTTCGATGTACATAAAAGCGTAATCGCTTTGAGATGAAATTCTTCTCACTACAGACGCTAACACTTCATAGCATGTAAAGCCCCGCTTACACGGGAAACACGAGGTTTTGCCCAGCGGGCAGCACATTTTACCCTCCGCCTGGCAAGCATTCGCGGCTGCCAGAGGTTTGGTCACTGCACGAGATTTGCCGCCTGGACAGCGGGCATTGTCACCGAACATCTTTGTATTAAAGGCTTTCTAACACTTGCAGAGCAGTACTAGTAGCTGTAGTACTTCAAGACTTGCAAATTTTTTTTTCATTGTCTAAATTTCATCATATTCAAATAAGAAGTACACTTAGAATCGCAGAATTCACCACATCTCGACTATAAATTTTAGTGAAAATTTCACAGAAAGTTAAACTTATGATGCTTATAGTGCGTAAATTTTAAAACGACCAATCGAGCTGGTTCTAGAAAAATTATTTGTTTTTCAATATTACTAATTTCACTGAGCGGCGGTAATAGCTTTTTGACAGAAAAAAAATATTAACAGTTTTATATAATCACCAAAGGAACAAAAATGAACAACACAAATAAGAAAAATATATACGACCGAACCGGTCAAAAATCTTCATATTATCAAAATTAGTTTTCTTTCACTAAACAGTGGCTATACATCAGACGGACACGCAGGCAAACTATTAGGCAGACAGTGTAAACCTAAGTGGGTGAAAAGAGGGGCTGGGGGTGGGTGAAAAGAGGGGCTGGGGGTGGGCGAGGTATTTCGTAACAAATTTTTTAATTCAAAATTTTTTATTATTCGCCCGTTTTTCATGCAAATGGGTAAAAAGATGTAATATCGAAACTAAATGGGGGTTTGACTCGTGAACTTTTTCCCATTTTCGCCATAGAAAACGAGTTACATGAAGAAAATGGTTTTTCCGTTTTCTTTCAATAACTCGTTTTTAATGGTGTAAATGGGAATAAGTACAGGAATCTAACCTACATTCTTTTCAGATTTTACACAACTGTACTAAGTTACAGCCAAATCAGTATATAAATTAAGTTCTTTCAGTCGTATTCTTGAATCTCACAATAAATTTCCGCCAAACAATTCATATTTTTATTTTTCATTTGAGTACCTATTTGAATGAAACTTGGTATAGATATGCAAAATCGAAAAAGAATGTGGGTTAGACTACTGTACTTTTTCCCTATTAAAAACGAGTTATTCGAAGAAAACTGAACCGCAGGCTCGTAAAACACTCCTGAAAAGTTCATTTTTTAAATTTCAAATTCTATCTCCTCCCACAAATTTGAAGCCAGAGAGCTGCGGTTTTCTGCATTGTATTCGTAATTAACGTCTTTTTCAAACAACTGAACAACATTTTAAAATTTTGATATAGTTTTTGAAATATTTTTTTTCTAAATTCAAAAAAATTGAAACACAAATAATATTTACCTCAGAAACTAGAACGAAATTCAAATATGTTGTTCAGCGTTTGAAAGAGACGTGAATTGTAAATACAATGCAACTCTTTAACGTGAAAATTGTGGGAGGAGATAGATTTTGAAAACGGTATTAGGTATTAGGTATTACCTATAAGAAGATTTAAGCCTCCCTAAATAAGTACTAAGCTCTTCTAAGAGAGGAAAAGGAAGGGACATATAGTATGTCGACAGAAAAACGGGGAACCCATGCACGAAGGTGTTCCCACACAGNGCTAATGGCTAAGGTAACCTACTCAAACCCCCTGGGGGCGCTACTCCCCATAACATAGGACGGGCGAACCTAACTAACCTAACCCTATGGCCTATGGCCCATCCTATGCCCCCGGAGGGGGATTTTGAAAACTCTCAAAATTTGTTTTTTTTTATGAATAACTTGTTTTCTATGCATCGTGTAAATAATATGCCGGAAGCAAAAAGTGTTTGTTTTGACATTTTACACCTTTGGTAAAGTTTGGGGAACATCGCTCCATAAATGAAAAAGTTTTTTGCGACCGGTTCGGTCACCTTAAACAAGAAATCATTAATAAAGAGTTTACAGTGACTGAAAAAGTCTTTTTAATAACTTCAATAATCCCTGAATCCATGCAGCCAGTTAGTTTTTTTACTGCATAAGGTGGAACTGCCCTTGTTGTTGCAGCAACAGCATCCCACAAGAGAGATTTTGAGTTGTACTGCCTTCCATCTGCATAAATTTTCTTTTTCAGAAGGGCCCAGACGTTTTCAATTGGGTTTAGATCAGGTGAGCACGGTGATCAAATCATTAGTTTCCCTCTATGGAACTCCTAAGGGTCCAGAAATGCTGTGGTAGAGCGGGCAGAGGGAGAAGGCGCATTATCACGCATGAAAATAAAGATTCGAAGCAACGAAAAGGGTATGTCACCCAGCCATGGGATCAAGGCGTCCTTCAACGTGTCACAATATGATGAAGATGCAATTTTCACGCCATCAGGTACTCTAAGCGGACCTTCAAGTCGATCCCCTATGACACCAACCCATATTATAACACCAACTCTCTGTTGTTGACGTTTTACGCGTTGATGACACTCACCTCCAGGTAGCACCCAACCCTTACTCCACCCATCAGGCCCATCAAGGGTTGCCGGGTTTCATCGGTGAAAAAACATGATTCATGTTGATCTTCATGTATTTCTCCGCCCATTCCCGCTTTAAATTTTTTTGTCTTGGGGTCAAAGGAGGCAATTTCGGAGGGAATTTGATGGAAGCAATGGAGCGTAGGATGTCATTTCTTGTGGTTTTAGGCACTTCAGGAAGCCCAGCAGCTGTAAAAATTTATTTACTTGTTTGCCCGGGTCGTCTACGTAGCTGACAAACCATGTTTCTCATCTCTTTATCAGTAACAGTCCTTGAATGCTTAGCATCTGATCGTTTTTTCCGTGGTGAAGGGTCCTTCAAGAATCTTGTCACTGTGTCAATATGGCGTCCTATTTTTCGGGCAATAACATCAGGAAAGGTGGCTTTAGCAGTTTCTCTGATGATAATTTCTTTCTCCTCGTTAGTTAGAGCTTTTCCCTGTCCCATTTTAGCAGAATATACAAGAAGCTATTATTGCCGTTCACCACAAAAAGAGAAAAATGCAAAGAGGTGTCAATCAGGAGACAAAGCAAAATGTAAATAAACTCAACAGTGTTGCCATAAGATGTCACGATTTCCCTGAAAGTTTCATGATTTCATGAAAATTTGATTGCACAACAATGATATATGGTCAATTTTGTGCTAAAGCTTTTATTTCCGTTTCAAGTGTATGCAACTTGGAGCTGTCCGAAGGATGTGACCTTGAGTTTCTTCGTCTCGTGCAACAGCACCTCAATGTTGGGCGGGCATGTTTCTCGAGATTCATCCCACTGTTCGCCGAACACTACCCGCCCGGGTAACAGGGCCTTACTGGTGAGTCTCCACAACCACAGCAGTACCACAACGCTTCCGTTTTCGCCGCCATCTTGGGGAAGGCGAAGAATTACGGTGAGAAGATATTACCTCATCTCCACGAAATGGTGTATTGTAAATAATTAAAAGAGAGACCTTCTTGCTGCAGCGGAATAGAACATAACATAGGCTAATATAAACCCTACACCAATAGACCATAAGCCATCTGGTGGAGTGGTCAGTGGGAATAATCACAGAGACATTGATGCTAAACAGAACAAGAACAGAACATAGCATAGACCAAATTAATTCAACAGTGGACGGACCAAGCAATCTTCACAAAACTCATATCAAATTGGGTTATTTCTACATGAAACCGAAGAGTTCTTTCGCGGTCAAGTCTTTCTTGACATAGCCCTGTATTTCTTGAGGAAATAAGAAAGGGATAACATACCGGGAACCCACGCACAGAATGCTACGCATGGGAGCTGCAAATCAGGACAGAAAAAAAAAACACAATGAAGACGCCACAAATGAAAAGGGAAGAAACAAAATGACCACGACGGAAAGATGTTTCGAAGGCCTGATGAAGACTGAAGTAGTCTATGAGGTCTCCCTGGGCACTAGAATCGCGACCCCTCATAATATAGGAATGGATATCATTAGAAATAAACGTCAGTAGGAAATGTGATCAATAGAAAGCTGAAGGGAAACCGTAGCAACTGATGATAACGCTGAAAATGAAGAGCATGCAGCCTATGTGGTGTAGCGCCTATCTAATTTTTAGCTGGGCAAGCTAATGCAGTCCAGAAGACTTCCCCCCCCTCTGTTAAAGCTGTCAAATTTATTGATGGAATCATTGGTCGGATGGGTGCCCACAATCTCATGATTCTGTAGGCGCCTTTCTGTGGCCACACTTGACATCAGAATCAATCACCACGATAATGATTACTGAAGAGCACTAGAACGGTCAGTGATTTTTTGAACAAACCTGGGACGCCATGTTTGTCTATATAAATAAATGACTATGCTATTTACACGAAATATGGTGGGGAATGGATTTCTTAAGAATTTTGATCCTTTTTGAAGTCATGCATAAGTGACTTAGCAGTAAGTGACGTATTTTAGACACTGCACAGACATATAACTTAGGAAACTTAATTCTGGAAATCAATCAATATTCAAATTATCCTTAAATATCAGAAAACATCATGAACTTGCAATTCAAATTTAGAATTTTTGCATGTCTAACGGCTGGAATCACTCTTTGATCAAGCATGATTAGCCCGCGGGGAAAATCACCAATGTTCACCACTGATCACGGTTGATTGCTATGAGAATATCGTCAAAAAGTGGTCACAAAAACGCACGGATCACGCGCGCAAGTGGTAAAAAAAAAAGACGCCTTTTGTAGTTCAGTCATCTAGAAGAGGCGAGGCAATCTGTCAAGCGCCAGACCTCAACGTTAAGGAAATCACGCGGGAGTTCAATTAAGGGAAAAGAAATGAAAAGAAAAGCAGAGCAACCAAAGAATGCTTGCATTTCATCGTGCGTAATTCGAAGGCCAGACAATCGCAGTGTATATTTTAGCGTAGAAATTGCTCTAAGACAGAGGGCGAAGGACTATCCTTTAGTTTTTCTACGTATCCCTTCCCTACCACAACGTAAAAATAGTTCTCGTCATTCTCCTGATCCACCATGTCTGTTGCAAACCTACACTCCAAGTGCCCTATGAAGATGAGCTTACCAAATAAGGGAAAAAGTGCGGGCAATTTTTGTCCTAATTGTAGAATTTAGAGATGGAAGCTTACCAGCTTACCGGTGGGCTCAAGGATCCAAACCCAAGATAGCTGTCACTCCATAATCTAGTTCATCTCCAAACCATACAGATGGAAGTAAAGATGAAGATTCACAGCTTTACGAGGTACCTGCTGGGCTATCTGATGCCTCCCACTGCACCGGCACCATGTGACAAAAACATCCCTTCACCCGGATATTCTCTCTCTCAAAGTCAACGCCATCCAAAATACAGAAACTATAATACTGTCAGAATTTCACATTAGTAGTCGGAAGGCTGCCAGCCTCCAGAGCGATGCCGTGCCCTGCAGTTTCCGCCCAACTATTAAAATTAGAAAGAACAGCATAAAAGAATCTCTTATTTCTTAAATTTCAGATACTGGTGAGACGACAATTCAATTGGCAGATCTCACTTTATTTAAAATAAATAAACAGAAGAAACAAGAGAATTAGCAAAGAGCACATGGCCTAAGGAGTTGATACATCTGATGACAGCAATTACGATATAGAAGACTGAGTGGCGTTGGCTCATAAAACGCTGCTGTCAGCCTCCTCAGCGAGCTTAATGCCATAGGCCATGTCCCAGTACTGCTCCACGCCGTGTCGCTTGAAGTGGTCCCGGGCGAAGCTTTCCGAGGGGCAAGCCTTGAATTGCATCTGAATATGAAAGATAATTTCAATTAGTAGCTATGTGTACAATCAGCAAAGGTAATTTGGGTTTGATAAGCACATAGCAAACACAGCTAGATAATTTTTCAACAGTGCACGTCAAACTAGATAGCTACCAAGAGATTTTCGTGTTGATAATTAAACCCATAACGCATGCAACCGATATTTCCGAACGCAATTTAACAGCACTATACTTACTTGACATAAAGTTAATTTACGCATTAAAAGGTTCGGCCTACCTGATACATATTTCGTTATGCTTACTTGACACAGTTAATTTACGCATTAAAAGGTTAGGCCTACCTGATACATATATCGGCAAACGCACTATCAGATCCAAGTAGTAGGTATAAAAATAACAGTACTTTAATCGAAAAACAGAGTAGCTACCTAGGGAAAGGTGTGTACAGTAATACGTTCGCGTATAGCTTCCGAATCCTGGACACTGCCAGTGCCCAAATCAGACTGGATGGGTCTCGAAACCCTCCGACGGCTACCGACTATAACTGCAGGCCCAATTTCGCCAACACCATCTCCGGCTCCAAGGACAAGCCAGTGCTGGACTCTGGCTCCTGCACCCCCTCCCTCCAGCCCCCATCCTACCGTCTGTCAGACTGCGACTAAGGACGGTTGAGGCAGTCGGAGAGCCACTTGCTCCAGGAGTCGGAATTTAGAGCCAAACTCCGACTCCGCAGAACCACATTAAAAATATCTTGAATGTTTAAATTGATTCATAATTTTTGGTCTTTGAGTCGTAATAATAATAAATCAAGATATTGCAAATATGAATAAATATTGTTTTTGACTGTCCGGACCCTTGTTTGCCATTGACAGGAAAGTGCCTAGATAATCCATGGAATAGTTTTACCTTAGGCTAACTATTAATATTCTATAAACTGACTTGATAATTTCAGTCCCAAATGGTAGAAATAAGAGAGAATTCCACTGCGAATGCTAATAAAAATATTTTCTCCAGCTTTTTGGCCAGTACATAGCCTGTATAAACAGGGTTTTTAGATTATAATTATTGATAAATTGCAAATATGCGAGAACTCAATAGCCACAATTGTACTAATGATGCTAAATATCATAGTACTGTATACCGTATGCGATAAAATACTCTGTTTAAATTATTATGTGTATATCTTAGTAAAAAGCAGAGGGACAAAGCCAAGTGTCGCATTATCTTTTAATGTATCAAGGAGTCGGAAAAACTTGAGAACCAAAAGTAGGAGTCAGAGAACCTGGAGGGCCAAGAGTGCGAGTCGGCTTGAAGCATCTGACTCCGTAACCGTACCACCAACACCAGTTCGAACTCCGCAAACTCCACACAGACGTAAGGTGTATAGCGAACCTTGTAAACTTAGTAAGCTTGAATTAGGGGCACAACATCCTGAGGTGTATATACACGCACATTTTTGTTAGTAAATATTAATGACGAACATATGCCATTTGCACTCTCGGAGTGCAGATGTATTATTTAATACTAACAAAAATGTGTGTGTATAGGCTAAATACCTCAGGGTGCTGTGCCCCAATTCAAGCTTTCTAAGTTTTTAAGGTTCCCTAAACACCCTGAGAGATGATACCTGGCGCTTGCCCAACTCGTAGCAAAAACAAAAGATATCAGCTGCACGAAGTGCGACACACTGAGCGGTTACAGAGGAAGTTCCTTCACATCAAACGGGTCAACTCTGAAGGGGTACAAAGCACTATCTGGTCCTACGGAATATCACCTGATATAGATATTATAAACGTCTCTAACTCCGTAAACCTCTCAAAGCCTTAACTTCCAAAACCCACGACTTCAAGGGCCCAGAAAGCCCCCGACTCCTTACGATTATCACTGTATAAAAAAATAGTCTCAATTTTATCAGAGTCGGACTGATGTTGTTCTTGTGTAGCCTCCAACAGGGTGGAGCTTAAGCACCACTCTCTTTGACCGCGTGAAGGAAATTGGTTGAAGCGTTTCGATCCTGCAGCCGAGTGCTGCAGGCCCCAGTCCACCCTACCACTGCAAAGCGGGGCCGCGCCTCAAACAGACCAAAGATCTTGAAGGGACCAAAAAGGGAACAGCACGAGTAAGGTGTAGTTGGCTATACTGCACAACTCCTTCATG
Source organism: Parhyale hawaiensis (assembly GCA_001587735.2). Lineage (NCBI taxonomy): Eukaryota > Metazoa > Arthropoda > Malacostraca > Amphipoda > Hyalidae > Parhyale > Parhyale hawaiensis. Next base: position 16,214,394 of record LQNS02000303.1, read on the forward strand.
CATTTGAAAGAATTTTAGTACTACCTCCGTGCTAGCAGTCAATGCAACAAGGTAAGTACTGTTACCTTCGCAGGTCAAATTCTTTCAGAAAGTGCGACCGTTACAAGCACCAAGTAACATTCATTTCCTCTCACGCTAGAAACGAGGGGAGGAGCTTACTATTATAAGTTACAAGCCCATTAATTTCTTAGGCAGGCCCTCGTTAGTCGCTTTTTACGACACGCTCTAGGCATGAGTTCGTGGTATTCTTATACACCCCCTACCAGACCACAGGGAGTGCGGTATTCGGGCTCATGGGCCAAGCCTTTGCCGAATTCCGACTCCTGGCTCTTACATTTATTGCATGTAGCAGTATACAATTAGGAAAACATTATCTCCAGGTAAGTAAATAATATTTTGTCTACAGCAAAAAACAAAATTTTACTCAATAATTTGACTGCATTTCCAATTTACAGTGGAGCTCCTCAAAATTCAATAACAAACTAGAGCACTCCGAGAGCGCATACCTCGGCCAAGCAAAGCAAAGTTCAAGTGGGCTCTGAAACAAGGATTTCCTTTTATCAGCCCAAAAATACATTCATTTGTGCTCTTTAACAGTAATAACAGCTTATGTAATTTTCTTGAAGATCCGTTCATAACTTTTCGAGTTATGTTGCTAACAAACTTTCTGACAAACATTACTCAAACACACAAATAAATCAGCCGATCACCACCATTAGTTGATCATTTACTCTTTATGATATACCAAAGAACTCGTGTAAATTTCATGAAAATCCGCCCATAACTTTATGAGTTAAAGCACTAACAAAAAAAAAAAGAGACAAACGGTTAATAATAGTTAATAGTTAATCATCTATAACACTCAGCATTCCTAACAAGCCTTTCAAATTTCATAAAGATCCGTCCGTAACTCTGAATTATCTTGGTGATAGACAAGAAGAAACACACAAGATAGATAAACTCGACAAAAATATAACCTCATTGGCGGAGGTAATTATCGTTACAGAAACAGGGACACACAAGAAGAAATCTATTGCTGGTGATGCAATCAACTAGGACCATACACTACACAACTGTTCCTGTATTCTATGATAGGGGTGATTTATTAAGTACCCATAATTCAACTACGTAGGAACATATATATACGCACTAAAATACGCCCATTACAATGAGGACATAGACAACACACATAGGTAAGTATTATAACTATAGAATAACGGTAACATAGACCACATGATACAGTATTTCAATGTTTTTCGGAAAAAATCTTTTCCCGTCAATATAGCGACCTTAAACAAAAACAAACTGTTCTGGGAGACACAAGAAACGCATCTATTGGAAAGAAGTACATATAGGCCAACATGAGCACAAGCCAATGGGAAATTGAGAAATTAACTTGAGTAAATCAATGTTAGGTCATATTGGTATCATAAAATTAAATGATCACCGTTTACCGTTGAGATCTAGCTGTGAATGTAAGTTTCTTGCAGGTGAACACATTTCTTGCATCGCCACGAACAGTTTATTTTTGATCGAGCTCGCTATGTCCAAGGGAAAAAATTTCATAGAAGCTTCAGCAATCTGCCGTCATGCCCACTTGGGATTTTGAGTGGGCAGTCAACTACATCGTGGTCGATGACGGTATCAATCTGGAATCTGGACCATATCTTAAATCAACAAGAACATTTTATCGAAAAACCGTAACAAGCTGGCAACACATCGGGAATGAACCAATACAAATACAATTTGGCGATGAGTAAAAAGAATTCAAATCTACCGTATTTCACGACTACCCACGTCACCACATCGTCACTAACCTCGCCAAAGTTGCGCTCCAGCACCGTTCCCTCCCACACCAGCTGACACTTGGGCACCACATTGGTGGTGTTGGTGCGGGCTTCTTCCACCCACTTGATGCGTTGCATCATCAGCTGCCTGTATTTCTTCTGCTGCTTGGGGCCGCCCTCCACCACAACAACATTGACGTCCTTAAATAGCACAACCGTGCCCGTCATGAACAGTTGTTTTGCGTTCGTTTCCACCTTGAATTTGTGAGACCCGTTCGTTAAGTCCGTAACTCTGAAAAAAAAAAGTGATTTATGAAAAGGATTCTATACAGCTTATCTGCAGATCGTAATCTAACGATTATTATTATTGAGTGGTATAAATTTCCGTTTCCAAAACTAAGGTGACCTCACATAGGAAAGAGGGACATTTAGTATGTCAATAGAAACACGGAACCCATGCCCGAAGGTGTTCCTCCCACACAGGATCAATGCGCATGGAAACAGCAAGTTGGGAACGAAGACGAAGAACAGAAAAAATAGCTAAAATCAGTAGGAGTATGAAATCGGAAAAAGGCAAAGTCAAGGTTAGTAAGAAGGTTTGCTAGCGTAGAGTTTCTGAGCCGCATCGCGTTGAAGGTCAAATATTTTGTCTCAGCATTTCTGCCGGAAGGTCGAGAGTGACGGTAAACTCACATAAGTGAGTTCTGTGTCTCAAATGTATAAAGCATGTGCATCTCCAACCTTACACAGATCGGCTGAACGAATTCGCTCAGGCGAGCGACACCGGGCAAGAGACGAAAAACGAAAGAGAAGAAGGCAACAGAAAGAAGTGCCCGTGCGGACGATCTTTTCCTCGGCCCCCGCACGGGCGAAGGTGGGGGTCCCGCGGGAAAAAAGGCGCCCACGTCGCGGAACAGAAGAAGTATTGAGAGCCTACCTAACTTTACAAAACTGCGAAGAAGGCACTAGGGAACCTTGGGGTTGTGAAGCGCAAATGTATTGTGGCACGGAAAGAGCCCGTCAGAATATACGGTACCCCTGAGGGTCGGGAGAAGGCAAAGCGGGCATGAAAGACAGACGTCCCGAAGATTTAGCTAGCCAAATGGCTAAACTGCAGTGGTTCTCAGAGTTCAGTTTTCTACGGACCCCCTGTGAAATCACCCAGAAGAACACGGACCTCTACCATTAAAATGGCATCAATTTAGAGCACTATATTACATACTGAATGAGAATTGTAGATGTCGATGGTTTCCAAGCTATTGCTTTTCAGTTCATACAGAACGGCAGAGACATAACAACATCCGTCAAACATATAATTACCCACGTCACAGTCACGTGACATCTCAGCTCAGCGAGTTTTCACCTTCAACTCTCTTGAATTTAATTTGACGCGCCCGAAATAACTATTTCAATGGTTGATGGCTAACATATGTTGTTCTCGCCGTTTTTGGAAAGCGAATAAGCCAAGTTTTTCTAACTGAGCAAAAGCATTTAGGGGTAACTATGCCATTGTTAAAATTTTTCAATAATTTGATGTAAAATATTATTATAAGCTATTTAAACTAATATTGTTCTTATTATAACCTTAAAATATTCTGTAATTCTTATCATCTATAGTATAAAATGAATGTGATATTGCTACAGAAGCTTCAAAGGTCATGAACCTGTAGATCGTCCGTGCGTGAACCAGAGAAGGTCCGTAGGTTCATATGCAACTCCAATGCAAAACACTGGGCTGAAGTATCGTACAGGGTCCCTATGGGGTCGCTGCGTCCTGCAACACAGGACGGGCGTGCCTAGCTAACCTGACCTAACTCTAGGCTATGGGACGCAGTCCCATAGTGCGAGTTTTGAGATTTAAATCCAGGCCCACTAAAGAAGCAGTAGTAATAGTATAAGAAGATTTAAACCTCCCTAAATAAGTACTAAGCTCTTCTAAGAGAGGAAAAGGACGGGACATACAGTATGTCGATAGAAAAACGGAGAACCCATGCACGAAAGTGTTCCCACGCAGGATCAACGCGCATGGGAACAGCAAGTCGGGAAAGAAGAGGAAGAATAGACAACAAGCAGATCAGTAGGAGTATGAACTATGAAAGTGTAAGGAAGCAAAGTGGGCACGAAAGACGACGTCCTGAAGGCCTAGCTAATAGCTAAGGTAACCTACATAAACCCCCTGGGGGCGCTACTCCCCATAGCATAGGATGGGCGAACCTAACAAAGCTAACCCTATTGCCCATCCTATGCCCCCTGAGGGGAGGCCCACTAAAACGTAGACCGAGTCCATTGTCATAAAAGCGCCAAATTTACCAGACACGCCAGCAGAAATTAAAATCGAAGCCATAGTTACCTGTATACAGTAACATGCACGCCTTTCGTAGTATCCTCTTTTAGTTTTGCTATCCTCTTCTCCTTGCGCTGCTGCGGCGTAAGCTTCCTCTCAGCATTGGCCTTCTCGTGAGCGTGCTGTCGCTTGGCCATCTGGTCCCTGACGTGTCGCTCCATTTTGGTCGGGTCCAGCACAGCTTCGGTGCCGAGCACCCGCATCAAATTAGCCATCTTGACTTTAGGTTCAGGCGGCGGTTCGAGGCCGAGTCGAATTTTGTCCTGTTTGTCTTTCCAGGCTTCTCGTCGGTTCATTCGCCTCAATTTCTTGCGCTCTTTCTTTGTGAGGAAAACTTGCAGGGCAACGGCCGTGTCTGCTTCCGTGACGCAGCTCACTTCTAAAGGATGTTCCACCAAATTGGTTATGTAGTCAGCCTTGGCAACGACCTGCTCTTCTTCACTTGGGTACCTGGAGGTGTAGAACAATTAGTTATATTTTTGCCAATTAGAACTAACTAATAGCTACAAGCATGTTGGCATAGGCATTTTGAAAACAAAAGTTAATGGCGTCTGACATTAAGCAAAAGATTTATCTTTGGGAATAGCAATCGACTGAGAATTTTCCTCAAAACTTTGGTACCTTACAGCAAACAATGTAAACATGGAGTACTTCACCTGTCAGACTCCAGAATTACGGCGTCCCACCACTCCATATCGGGCGTCTTGGTCGACACTTGTGGCTCTGGCACGTCGCCCTGCAGCTGGGCCAGGCGCGCAGCAGAAGAGATGCCCGTGCGACGAGCGACGCTAGAGATCTCGGTCTGCAGCTTCTCCAGTCGTGCCTTGGCACGCTCCCTCTGCGCCAGCTGCACAAACTTGCCCTGGTCGTGGAACTTGAAGCCCAGTTTGCTCTGGCGAACGGACGGCCGCACGTGCACTCTGGGATCGAAAAAATCGGCATCGGGCGCCTCATCCAGAACAGGCTTCTCAGAGAGTTTCTCTTTGAACTCCGCTCGTTTCTTGGCTCGAATATTTGCCTTGAGGGTCGGCGCTCGGGAGGTGATGTGAACCTCCTTGCCCATGAGATCTAATGTGCGACCTTCACTGTCTAAAATTATGGGAGGAGGCCTTTCCCCGGGTGGTTTAGGTCGAATGTTTGCAGTAGCCCCAGGTGCAGGGGACATAACAGGGGTACCCACACCCGCTCCCGCCATGGGAGCGCCTAAGCCCCCGACTACACCAGGGACACTCACCATGGGAGGAACAGGCAACCCTGCCACAGCCCCCATCTGTGACCGTATTCTGGCCTGAAGCTCTGCTATTCTGTTGTTGACAGCGCCACCGTTGCTGGCGGGAAGTGCAGGGGGCGGGGCAGGCAGCTTCTGGGCTTGACCAGGGAGGTTAGACAGAGCCTTCTTACGCTCCTCAATGGCAGCCTGAGCTTTTGCCATGATGTCTTGGATCTGGAACACAGCCATTGGATCAAAGTCACACCTTAATTCAATTCGTGTCTCAGCCCAAGAGCAGAATACAGGGTGGCCACAGAAATTTTAAAAAAGAACTCCCTGACTGCAAATTACATAAGTCCCTGACCATTTTTTTGTGAAATAACATGGTATTTCTGGAGAGCCGATAACCCAAGCACTGCGAATGGCCTACTCTTCTCCTCTTATAGCCATTCCAAACCACCCTTTTCATTGGTGCAGGCTGGGTTACCAGTCTCAAACTAATAAACGGGTCCAGGGGCTTCCAACTCATTAATGAAGTCAGCAGCTTCCCTAGTCCTGACTTACACTGCTCGCTCAGAGCTAGTGACCACTTCTCTGGGCTCAAGACGCCGCAACTGAAGGACAATTTCAGATTTGAGTGGTGAACGTTCTATGAGCTTACTCACTAACTTATTATACGTTTCTGCGTCTGGAATCTCTCGAGAAAAGGCTTGAGCAATGTGGCAACATAAATATACCCAGTTTGTTTCTGAAAGTGGGTCATTCCCAAATTTGCGTACTGTTTGCCTTGAGTTTGCCTTGGAACAGTTACGATGCCGTACGGGCCAGTATTCCCGTTCGTTTTTTTTTTTCATCGTGTGTGGATGTTTGGAATGATCTTGATGGCTCTGTCTTTGCTGGTGCGGGTATTGGCAGCTTTAAACGTTCTGTACACAGAGCTATTCTGTGATCTCGGATCTTCTTTTTTTCACTTTTTTGTTTTCTTCACCCGCTAGGCTGGTTGCGTGGGGGTTTGTTAACCTCACGGAGTTTCTCCGTTCCTACGTCGCCAGTCTGATGTGATTTAATAATAATAATACATAATAATAATAATCAAATGAAGTAGTAGTAGTAAAGGTTTTACTAGCGCTTCAGTGGCACAATGCCTATATCGCGCCGAATTATTCCCGTGGTTATCCAGAGGCTCGTGCGCCGCCAGGGCGCGAAGTACGTCTCATTCTACATTAATAGGAAGCATTAAGGAGCGACTAATATTAATTTTACATAAAGTATATGTATTTAGTGAACAAGGGGATAATGTCTTAGTTGATGGTGGTAT
>LQNS02000303.1:16221618-16235814 GCA_001587735.2 Parhyale hawaiensis
ACTGCCATAGTTCGCGCAGGTTTCGCTTGATTAGCGGGTAATAGTCTCGGCAGGGGACTGCACGGCTTGCTGTAGGCAATTCCGTCAGGGCCACCTGCCTCGACTCTCCATCAGCGAGCTCGTTGCCCTCAACGTCGACATGACCAGGCACCCAACAGATACACACTGTCTTTCCAGTGCGTTGCAATTTTGTAGCATGGTAACTATTCGGTTAATGACGGGGTGGATGCTGTCGTACGCTCGGGTGGACTGTACTACACTCAGTGAGTCGAGAATATAGTAAAGTTGCGTTCATTGCTGTCTCTTATGAGGAGCAGTGCTATAATCAAATAAAGAACTTAGCGGTACCTTGTGTTTAGGATGAGCAACCAGCTTCTCGACTTAAGACTATGTTGAATAGACGAAGCTCTTTCAGCTACAGCTACAGCCAAATCTTCCACCCAGCGATTGCCACAAAATGAAAGAGGAAACATTTTAGTTACTACCTGTGACTGCGGTAAAATCAGATCACCTTACAATGGACTCATTGAAGAGATACCGTACCTACTAAGGCTATGTAGAAGTTGAGCAAGTTTCCACCCAGTTTCTTGCATAGCAACTCTAAAGGCTCCATGAACGGCATGAAGACCACATGTTCCGAGGTCAATCAAATTTGGGGCATGATGAGGAAAGGTTACTTCTCTTTCCAACTGCATATCTTCATGAAATTTTGGAATAACACCAGGCACATCTGTAGACTTGCAATAGCTTTTCTAGATCAAGCAACTTGGTGACTTCTCTGAAGTTTTCAAGCAAGTCTGCTGCAGTGGAGTGACCCAAGAATTAAGAATTCAAACAGCAATCCACCACACATTGCTGCTCTTCATCATAATACCTAAAGATAAAATCCATTGGTTAAATTTTAGCACAACAATTAAAACTTTCATCAAATGACAGCGAGTAGATGTGAACTTCTTTCAACTTTTTATGAAGACTATTTTCAAAACCTAGTGCAGTCCATGAATAGGTAAATAACCATAGGTACTTTCTTTTGCTACAGGTAAAGTTCTCAGCAATTAAGGAATCATGAAACATGACACTGAATAAGGAGCTCATGTTACTGCTTGAATTGAAGGACTAGTGATCACTCACTACATTCAGTCTCCAAAGAACAGCCTTCATAGTATCCTCTTTTTCTAAAACTGGCGATACCGTCTAAATGACATTGATAGGGTACTTGCACTTGAGAGTGAAGGTTGTGAAGAAGGCAGTTGATGAGAGTTTGTACTACTAGGTTGAGCTCCTACTTCGCTGAAAGTACGGTACTGTGAATAAGCTGCTGCAACCACGTTGTAGCGTGTAAGTTTCTTCAGGAGTTTTACATTTTGGTTTAAGCTTTTTACTCTTGCAATGATTTTCCCAAACCCGCCGACCCAAATTACTAAGCTCAACAGAACACATACACCATTTGCAGCTCTAATCTAACTTGATGGCTGGGGTACTCAGAGATTGTCAGTTCTTTCAAATACAATTACAGTGCTCCCCTGAAGTAAAATTTAATTAAATAAAGTTTACTAATGCTTCTCTGAAGTACAATTCAATTATAAATAAGGATTGAGTCCTAGAACAATATGTAGGGACTGCATAGCCATTAGAATATACGATATTCTATCAAATTCAAAAAATGCCTAAATTCCCTGACTTTTTCCCTGACTTCTATTAAAACCTCAACGTTTTCTGATCAGGAAATTTTTTCCCTGACCTGTGGCAACCCTGGAATAATAACTGCCTAAATAGACAATGGAAGTATAGGCCTACGGTGATGCTTCACGTTACTAACATCAGTTCTCAATGCATAAGTATCATGCGGAGGATGACCGTATATAGAAATGAATCTCGCAGTTACTGATATCAGGAGCAGAGGGTAAATTTGAGGCTGTCACCTTTAGAAATGACGTATATCGGATGTACACAATTTATTAATCTTGATTCATACCGTAATCCATTAGCTAGAGTGTCCAAGACGAGCCTGACAGCTCAGGAAGTGTCAACAGCGTGGTCGCGCTATGAGTACGGATCCACTACTACCACTACCACGTTCGCATCTACCAGCATTATATCTTGCAATCTCCCCACCAGCACATACTTCACAGTACATCATTTGCCCTCCATGTAAATAAATTCTACTGAAAGTAGCAGAGCGGGGATGCAGGAAGTAGGCAAACTAGGCAGTTATTAGCCATGGTACTCCACGTTTCAACGAGGGTAAAGGCGATGGACATATTGTACGGTTATGGTGACAAAAAATAATTCAGGCCTGTCTAAATAAGTACTAAGCTGTTCTAGGAGAGGATAGTATGCCAAAATAACGTGCAGCCTAAGCGACGAGTGAGCTTCCACACAGATTCAACGCACATGGGCACAGTAAGTAGGGAAAGAAAAGGAAGAGCAGAATAAAGGACCATCCCTAGGAGTATAACAGTGAAACGAAGCACGAAAGACGACGTCCCGAAGGCCTAGCTTATGGCTAACATAGTATGTATGTTTCGTGCAGCTAAAGAAAAATTGGGGAACCCATAGACGGAGGAAAAATAGCACTAGAGGGCATGTGAACAGTATGGCGCAAAACAAGAAAATCAACAGAAGCACGAGACTGAAAATACGCACTGGGCTAAAAAATATAGACATCCCAACAATCATCTAAACTAAGCTACTCAGTTTTCTCGGGGGTCAAACTCCCGACCCAAAGTACAGGATGGGACCTACAGCATATGGCACATTCTTCGTTCTCTGAGCGGAAAAAAAATATAGAGATCCTGAACGAGACCAGCACATCCTACCTTATGGGTATCCCACTCCTAAATCAAATTGTAATCAAGAGAGAGGGCGAAAGACGGGACGCGGAACATGTCCAAGAAAACTAATAATCTAGGCATGCAGAATCAGATAACTGGTCCACTGAACTATGTTTTTAGCTTGAAAATAGTCTAGACTAAATTGCAAATGCTCCTGTCCGCCTTAAAAACTAGCCTACAGAAACATGTCTGCGGTCTTACACAGCCTAGAAAAATATATCAATGCTTCTGCTTAGTTTACAGAAACTGGCCAAGAGCAATATGCTTATGCTCTTGTTCACTTCATAGAAACTAGCCAAGAGAAATATCAATATCAACTATGTAACACTGCACTCCCAGAGCGCAGACCTCCAGAGAATTATGCCTAGACTTCCGTTTGGTTCAGCTACAGCAAATGACCGGCAGAATTACCAGTATGCAGAGGCTCCTGCTTAGACTACAAACAAAGCCCACGCTGCTGTTTAGCTAACAGATATGACCCTGTAGCATACCTGCTTCTGGTGTAGCGTCACTGATGAGGCAGACTCGGATGTTGGTGTGCCCGAAGCTTGTGATGAAGCAACCTGAGAAAAACATCACATGGCAACAATCAGTAACTTACCAATGAAAGAGTACTAGGTACTCTTCAATGGGAAATAGACTTGATGCAATATAAACATCCTGGATATATTGTTTCTTTTTGAGATCATTCCTTTCCCGTCCAAATAAGAGGGAATATTTCTAGGAAATATCAACTTACAGCCAGATCAAACTACTAGCTTTCTAGGCATTGTGCAAAAAGCTAGTAAATATAATAGGTGTTGGTTCGCACAGAACTAGTCAGCAGGAACGGCAAAACAGCAGTTCAATCTAAAATAGCTAGCAAGAAATTGCCACTGTTTAATGTTGTTAGTGAGAGTAAAAAACTACTTTCCAAACACTAATCTATATGAAACACAATAGCTACCTAACTATTAGCTAACCAATATTTTTCCAGAATTATTACATATCAAATTACCGACTCTCTTTCCTAAAAAATATGCCAGTTTTCACCAACTCACAAGCTCAGGCCAGTTTCCGATTTCTGCACTGCAAAATTGGACTCAGTACACCAACATGTCAAGAACCTAGAGGTTTCTTATCAGGAAAAAACACGTTACTATCTATATTATATCAAAAGTCTGTGAACCGGTCTTGTTTGTGTATTGTTTATTTATTTGTCTTGTTTGACACATCTTCTTCACTATTACACGAGAAGAAATTCGAGGTATAGGCGAGGGGGATGGGGGGGGGGTGATGGTTGGCAGTGGCATTCTTTACATGGGTTAGCTCTTTAATTCGATTGTATCTATGATACGGAAGTTTTAAACTGAGCTGGGCCTCAAGAACGGGCATGATCAATACGTAACATATAGCTAACTCAAGGAGCTTGTATAGAGAAGGAGGGAGCCTGTAGCCTAGCCCGTTGAAGCTCAAGAGTCTCTTATGGCTGTCAGCCAGTTGCCGTATGCAGCAATCACATATCAGTAAAGAGTCTCTTATGGCTGCAGCCAGTCGAGTAAGCACCAATCGCGTATCAGTAACTCGATTCGTCTGCTGCTACCCCGTCTTTGCTACCAATCAGCGTCTCACAGCTATAAGAGATCTGGTTGACTCGCTGGCAAGTCTGTAACTGGGCCACAAGGCTCCCTCCTTCTCTATTGAAACTCCTTGAGCTAACTAGAGCACACAATGAGAGAGCATACCTCCGCCAAGTGAGGCAACGGTAGCAAAAAAATTCAAATGGTTCTGAAACAATTTTCTCTGTATAAACTAAAAAATCTAATCATTTGTGCCTTTTTAGATAAATAAAAGCTTGTTCAATTTTCTTGAAGATCCGATCATAACTTTTTGAGTTATACTGTTAACAAACGTTATGACAAACATAAGTCAAACATATAAACGAACAAACCAATCTGCACCTAAATTTGATCATTTATGTTTTTTAAGATTACTAACAAACCCTATAAATTTCATAAAGATCCATTCATTATTTTTTGAGTTATTGTGCTAACAAGCAAAAAATTAAAAACAGTGACAAACAAACGAATGAACAAATGGATCATTACCAAAATTTGGTCATATACTCTTTGTTATATACCTAACAAGTACCAACTCATGTTAATTTTATCAAAATCCATCCATAACTTTTTGAGTTATGGCATCGAGAAAATTGAGGCGGACAAACAAACAAACGGATGGACATATCTTTACCAAAAGTTAACCATCTGTTTCTCCTAACATACCTAACAATCCCTGTAAATTTCATCGAAATCGGTTCATAAGTTTTTAAGTTATCTTTGTGACAGACAGATAAAGAAACAGACAGACAAACGCGACGAAAACAAAACCTCCTTGGCGGAGGTAATAATTTGACTTTGCTTACAGCCTGGGTGTTGAATAGACTATTCGTTAGAGAAGCAAAGAATCTGTTGATAGTAAACCGAACGGGCCGTTCCTTGACGGGCAAGAGAGGACGGCCGAATAGCGGGTAGTCTATCCTGAGCTAAATAACACCTGCTTTTTAGACGAAAGCAAAGACAATCGTGATGACCCAACGGGTCACAGGTCGTCTAGTATTATACTAAAAGTCTGTGAACCGGTCTTGCTTGTTTGTGTCTTGTTTATATGTGTCTTGTTTGACACATCTTCTTCACTTTTACACAAGAAACTTGAGGTAATGGGGAGCAGTCGCATTCTTTCAATGGATTAGCTCTTTAATTCGATTGTATCTGCGATACGGAAGTTAGACTGAGCCGGGCCTCAAAAGGGGCATCATCCATTCATCGGTTCCACGGGCAATACAACTGAAATACGTAACATGTAATAATTTGACTTGGCTTACAACCTGGGTCTTGAATATTCGTTAGAGAAGCAAAGAATCTGTTGATAATGAACCGAACGGGCCGCTCCTTGACGGGCAAGAGAGGACGGCCGAATAGCGGGTGGTCTATGCTGAGCTAAATAACACCTACTTTTTTTGCGAAAGCGAAGAAGATCGTGATGACGACCCAACGAGTCACGGTCGTCTAGTTTTACATAAATTTGTCTCTACTGTATGCCAAGATAACCTCATGCTAAACCACACTAGCTTTTCACACTAACTAGAGTTGCACTCCGAGAGCACACACCTCTGCCCAGAAATGCAATGTGAAAGACATGCTAGTAGACAGAGAGACAGAAAAACAGACTGATTGATCACCACCAAAATTTCATCTCTTATTCCTCGTGACCTTTCTCACATTTCTTGTGAATTGAATGAAGATACATGCATACATTTTGAGAGATGCTGCTAACAGACAATAACAGATATAACCACTCAAGAAACATAGGTATTTTTTTACCGAAGGTATAAATCCACAAATTTTTGTGACTGCCATGGAAATCAATTTCCTGGAAGCACAAGCTTGCTCATTTTTCAGAATAAGCCTAGCTAATCTCTTCAGCTCACACACTGGAGTCAGTAAAGGTGCATGTAAAGACTTTAGACTTCCAAAATTGACTGAATATTAGCACCTATGTACAACCAGACGTCAAAAATATTTTATATTGAGTAATTTAAGCCTCTGTCTCTGCAACAACGGCAATCTAACAAAGGAAGAAGCAAGGGACATACAGTATGATGCTAGAAATATGGGGAACCCATGCACGTAGGTGTTCACACACAGGATCAACACACATGGGAACAGCAAGTCAGAAAAGAAGAGGAAGATCAGAATAAAGCATGAGCAAGTAGAAGCCACCATCAAAAATTATGGTGAAGAATATGTGTTGATACTTTGTCATTGTTGGACATAACTTTGTCAGTGATTTAGTTGGGCAGAGTGCACTGTAACTCCCAACTCCAAGGAAGCTTGGGACTAATGCTCTATGTCTATATTCTAATATGTAGAGCAAACTTTTCCTTTAGCGACACATAGAAATATAGACCTACTGTACTGGTTTTTTCTTAGCATGCAGTCAAGTTGAGTCAACTACCACTTATAACAGAACCTCAGCTTCATATCCTAGATACGCAATGATCAAGCTATTGGTCAGAAGTTTTTGCACTTAGAAAAAGCTATTTCACCACAAGCTTACCAGAGGTTGCTTTTCTGATCGGGGCTTCTTGCTGTCCCTGTCATGCCCATCCTTGACATTCTCCAGCTCATCTTTGTGAGACCGTTTCTTGGAGCTGCTCTTGTGCCCCTTCACTTCTTCCAACAAAGAAAATGCCTGAAAAATAATAGCTAGTAGTTAGTTGGATATCTACAAAGCGTTAGCAGGCATGCCAATAATAAATCTAGGGCACAAAAAGAGGAACAAACAAGAGACATGTCGTAGCTATGTCCAGCAAATATCTGGAAGGTTGCAACGATATTTTTGCAGAGGTGAATGTAGGCAGGGGGCTTCCGTCGGACAGCACCATGACTTGAGGCATCAGCACAATGGCCGGCAGTCTCCCATCCAGGAGGGTGTTCCGAGTCACCACACTCAATGTCAACAAAGATAACTCACCTTTGCAGCTCTAATAGCCAGCACAGCATGGGGCCAAGCACCCCAACCACCAACGCAAAGACCCACCACAAGACCGGAGAGTAAGGTTGGAATGTGCACTTATAGCTATCAAAATCACAGTTCACAAACCACAAAATCATAGTTAAGCCTCCCCTTGCGTCCCCCACAGTCAGAGCTGCAGAGAATCATCTAAAACAAACCACAGAAGTCAACCAGCCAACCTCAACCAAATAGCTAACATCCCTGCCAAAGAGGCTGTAATATATAGTGTTTCTGACGTGGAAGGGTTCTAAATGGAGTTTGTGTTGAGTTTGTCACCGTACTTGGTTGTGAGAGTGAACTTCAAGGCTACAGTCATCAGGCTACAGTGCTGGTTGGTGAAGGAATGTCGATAAGAACGTGTTTATTTATATCTTATTATACAAAACTTAGAAGATATGATCCAATAATAAGTAGTCAGCATGCTACTTGATAGATGCAGACAACAGAGTACAAGGTCTACATCTAAATAGTGTTACAAGCAGAATGCTGTAGGCAATGTTGGTACTGCAATGCCATGTACCGAATTAAGCTGACGCTTGGACGTGCAAGCGCCTTGAATATCATTGATTTGCCGGCTTCATTAGAACAACGGTAGCTTCCGCCGGATTCGAGTCAGAAGTCCGTGGGTAAATACTTTATGTTTACGAGCATAACAAATATCGCCGAAACTCTGGTTACAGATTTTGAAAGACAGCTTTTATTGATATAGGTTCCGGCCGGAAGGTCGTTGAGAAATACTCATGTCACTCAAAAGCAATACTGATATGCACGGCCATAAAACGACCTTTTAAGTTCTTTATCTTAGAAGCTCTGACCTGAAAAAGCCAGCGGTGGCTACATCCGCCAGGCATGACTTTGCATGACACAAAGACCGTGTCTATACATTTGAATGTTACAGGCTAAAACACTGGAATGTTGTACGTGCGAAATGCATATACAGTACAGTATAACAAAGACCCAGCCACTAACACAGCCCAAGAGCACAAGCAAGATCCGCTCACCGCCAACACGGCAGCACCTCAACACCGCAGCAACCAAAGCCTTTAAGTGAGGAGCAACCCGAACAATCACACCACCACCCATTAATCCCACAACCACACAGCAGCCCCCAATCACCAATCGACAAAATTATACAATTGTTCACCAAAATGGGCATTTAGTTCTCTCTTGAATGATTCCCGAGTCCCCGTCTCCAGAACACCCACCGGCAAAGAGTTCCAAACATTCACGAATCTCACGTGAAAGAACCTGTACTTCAGTTCTGTCACATACCTGGCCATCAAGAGTCTATATCTATGACCTCTCAAACGCTGATCAGGGGTAAGTACAAAAAATTATCCAATCCACTCCCATCCCTCCCTGAACACAATATCTTCCAGTACTTGATTAAATCAGTACGCAACATCCTTCCGTTGACACATCTAGACTTTTCAATCGATCACCATAACTCAAACCATGCAATCTTTCAATTTGCCTAGTCCAGTTTCTCTGAACCGACTCCAACAGCCTCAAGTCAGCCCTATAGCCCACACCCCAGACACACGATGCACAGTCTAAAATGGGTCTGATATGCATTACATACAGAGTCAGCATGAACTCCCAACCCCTTTCCACTGTAGACCGCAGCAGATTATTAGCTAAGCCCGACGCTCTTACAGCAACAATCCGTACATGAGAATGCTTCGCGTTTTGTAGTAGGTGTTGATGTAGTTCTAGGGAGACGTTCAGGTGTTTACCGTTCTAATGTAAGGGGTGTGTTATTGGTCTCGGTGTAGGTCCAAGTAGATTTGTTCTTTTGAAGGCTCTCTTGGAGTAGTGACGACATTTATAAGGGTTTAACATGAGATTCCAGGACCAACCCACTTCATTAATAGAATCCAAGTCCTTCTGCATGGTTCTTGAGCCCTTATAGGATAAGTAATGGGACTTAGTAAAATTTCAAAGTCTGCACCGTTAAGGTGGTAAGAGCAAGACTTAGTCAATTTTCAAAGTTCTTTACCTTATGGGTAGAAGACAGAACTTTGTATTATTTTTTTAGATGTCATAGGCCGGCAGGCCTGCCCTCTATACTAGCCCTGGTCTCCCTAGGCTCTGCTCTTCACTAGAAATGCAAGCAAATGTCTCCTTCAATCAAAATCACAAAACGAAGGGCTTTGGGCTCTGACGAACTCCAGAGGTACTCTGCCTACATACACCACTGCAAAAATATTACAAGATTCTAGATATTTGCAGTGGCTCACTTCGGCAGAGTACCTCTGTCAGAATGCACCGACCTATCAACGGCGAAGCTGGGAGAGGTTTTGCGATTCCCTGGACTGGGAGATCAGGTGCTCCAAATTAGGCAATATACCTATATCAAACGAAGACAAACCCAGAACTCAGGGGAATACCAGTTCGGAAAGAAAGGGAGACCTCCCCCAAGGGGATTAGGCTAATCCCTTAAGAACTCCAAAAGTTCCTCCTCTGGCCGCAGAATTAGAGATATCTGAGACCCACATCGGTCCCTTTACCACTAAATAATTTGCCTTCCTGGCCACTAAGAGTTTCACCACCAGCTTAAAATCCACAGGAAATGATAATTTTAGCCTAGCCAACCATATTAGGCATGAGAACTGGATGGTATTTCCCTAAGGTGACACCATCCCTACTAGGGGGAGCAGGGAAATACCTGCCTCGTCTGGGATCTTCTCTCCCAGCCTCTGTAAAACACAACTGTACCATGGTTCCTAGGTAATCAGTACTGATGTAAACGGGTAAGGCAGAAGTTTACTAGAACCAAAGAGCCCATGTAACAGCAACCAATAGATCCATCTAGTACCAGAAGATAAGCATTACAGTACCTGTTGACACTGCTACCATCCGTAGCTGTAGCTAACAGCTCGCCGGGCCAAGTAGCTAGTCAAAGGAGTGGCTGATTCTGCGGAACAGTAGCAGACTCCAGCCTAGAAGACTGGTCAGCCTCCACCTTTAACTGGGCTGCAAGCAGGTTAGAGGCCCCAAGACGCCTCTACTGTGGCCGTTCATCCAAAAAATGTTATCCCACTTCGAAAAGACCCAGAATCTTCTACTTCTAGGCTTCGGCTCGCCCCCGGCCCTCTGGTCTTTCTTCGCGCCCGGCTTCTTCTTCTGTTGCCGTACTTCTAGTCTACGACTTCTAAATTCAATAGCAAACACTCCAATTAAGAAGACTGTAAGTATCTATAGCCTATGTAGAACTTCTGCACAAGCTGAGCATATTCTAAGTATAACATTTATCCTCTTGATCCACCTCTGAAGACTCTTCTCATTGTGAGTTGTAGCGTCGGGAGGCTAACCTTGAGATTAGGTGGACGTAGGCCCGTTCATTCTCTTGGATTGGCTCCATGAGACGAACTTCCTCCCTAAGGTCACAGAGGAGATCCCGAAAGAACATAGAAAGTCTTGCTCTACTAAGGAAAAAAGAAGACTCTTTCTCCATCTGGAAAAACCGCCAGCACTGGTTTGTGATGCAGATTATTATTTGTAGAGTTGATAAACAGCAAACCGTCATTCAACGATGTGATAAAGTCGGTTGGTTCCACGTCTGAATTAAGGCCTTCTGTTATTCAAGGATAGTACCATAATTTGATGCTGGAGACGAAGGACTATAAGGGCTTTGGAAGGACATTAGATTATCACAGTGAGGATGCTGGGACCTCTGGCCACATACCAGTACATATTTTATCTGTGTTGTTTTGCGCTTGAGTCCAGCCCACGAGATTGTCGTGTGCATAGTGTTTTATTTAAGCTTTAAATTTTCCGAGTGGCAATAATAAATTTTGTAGTTTCTAAGTTTATTTAGCTTTACTTTGAGCTTTTAATTCAATTTGTTCTGAGTAAACTAATTATCTTCTGTACATATTGTAAATATGTTATTTCCACAGTGCTTTATCCCCATTTCATTTCTATTTCATTTCAGTAATCTGTTTTTCAGTCTAAGAGCCAAATTGCTAGACAATTACAGTGAACACTAGGCTAGACTGTTGAACTAGATCCGGAAAGTCCAAGATTGTTGAGCGTTCATTTTACTGGATTCATTTCTATTTCATTTAGTTTTGTTGCCGTCCTCAGTTCAGTTAAATTTTCTGTTTATTTCTACTGTGTAGTTAGTTATTTGGTTTTATACAGTATGTCCATTCATAATAAATGTTACGCAGCCATAGTTCTTACACACTTTGAATTTGTTTTCCAATGTTTCAATTTGCTATATTGGTTTATCTACTATGTTTTTTATCTATGCCGTTGATTATTTATGGTTTCATATGCTTGCTATTTTTCAGTTTGCAATTTTGAGTTTTGCTTTCTGACAATTCATTTGCATATATATATATATATATAGCCTGCTTTTGTCCAGTTTTTCCACTTTCGTTTTGCATCTTGTTCAATCCAAAGGACTCTCTTTCAGTGATTTATGTTATAGCTACTTCATAGACATTTTGTTTCTTTTGCTTTCAGACACTCCTTGTGTGACCTGTCTTCTTATGCAATCTGAGTCTCCTTTATGCGATGTCTCGCCTTACAAAGTCGGTCACTTTTTTTTTGCTTTTACCCATGAATCATCCATATCTTCACACCATTTCCTTTCCTTAATTCAAAGAGCTATCTAAGCATAAAGTGAGTTGTAAGCGTGCAACAGTACATACGTAGCGACAGGCGAGGTCCAGTTGCGCCTGCTTCCGCTTACAAGAATTATGCCTCAGATATGGCCCAACCAGCTCCCGGGGAGTATTCTGTTGCAATTGACCACCGATTGTATAGAGCTCCGGAGCTAGTGGAGGAAGACTCCATGTGCTCAATGGACACTAAGAACGCGTAGAGCAGTAATATGGAGGAAAGGTTCTAAATTGAGATAAAATTAAGAGACATATCACAAAGCTAAAAGACAATGGCATAATTAGCCCATCTGGATTCTTCCATCTATCTTGGACCTAGGTAACAGGTAGGCTAATGAAGATGTTTCCAGCTGTAGTCTCAAACACATGGTCACATCCATCCGTCACACACAGTTATAAAATGGGGTCAATGTTGACAATGGGCTTCTGTAATTAGGCCATTTATGGCTCTGTATTCCGTGATAAATCCATTTAAAATCAATAATAAACATAAAAAAGGCTGAGCAAAACCACCTTGAAAGTTATCGACAATGAAATTATCCGGAATGCTATACTTCCCGGGCTATGCCCAACTAAAACTAAGCATATCACCCAGATTTAAAAGTCTTGACACTGAAGCACTTCTTGCTCTTGCTCAGGGAGGCTCTTGAGCCGAACATGATAGGAAACTGCAGGGTCTATTGTATAGCTTGGTCTAAACCGGCTGGGGAAATCCAGGACTGAGAGTATTGTCCGCCCAGCTTACTGACGTCCTTCTATAGTGAAAAAACAGGTCTGAACTAAAGCTGAGCCTAGTCAAAGCTGGTCTAAGATACCACCTCCCATAGCTCCTGCGAGAGAAGCTAAGCGGTCGAACTCTACTAGGCGGGATCCTAGCTGAATAGTGGGATGCACGGCGTTCCGTCCAGGACAATATCTTAGTCCACGATCGCTTCAGAGATAAATAGTTGAGCTACTCGGTCTCCTATCCGATCTAATTCCCCCGAAGAAGCTTGGGGACCTCAGGAAACTAGGCTCCTCGCAGCAAGGAGCACGCCGGCTAACCTACTTCTTCAAGGGAATACCTAGTACATACAGCTTTTCGTCGCTTAGGCGATAATTCCACCCCGAGGGCAACTCCTTTCGGAAGCTGTTACCTAACTCTCCTTCCGGGAACTGCCAACGGAATAACTCATGTAGACTTGCCAGGATCCCTAATCCGATGGGCTCCGTCCGACCTGAAACATTGGCTCTCAGCCAATGTCCGAACTGGCTCTCAGCCAGTCGGAACCACTGATGCTGTAAGGTAACACATAACACTTTCAACACTGGTTACCAGTAAGCCTCGCTGAGCTCACCAGAACTGCAGAAACTTACCAGAAACCTGCCTTCGTCCCGAAGATGCCTGGTCGGATGACCAGAAAACCGACTTACCGAAGTATCACGGTCACCTACACACTCAGCATAGGGCTAAAACCGTTCCATTGTAGGAGGGCCATCAAGAGGCTGTAAGGGGCTGACATTCCTCATTGATTTTGCTGTGAAATTAATGATTTGTTCCTCCCATAACCACCTTGTATTTGCTATGCTTCATCTTGTTTTTGTCTTCTTTTCAGCTCTTGCATGTTATAAATCAGTTTTGAATAGTTTATCTTTGCTTGCGTTCACTTTGTTCATTCTTGCTCGAGTGCTTTTCATCCAGTTTTGCAAGCACTTGCCATAAAGCATCCTGTCTGGCATCAAGTGTTATCCTGAGCATGATTCGTTGCAAGATCTTTTCAAGGCTCTGTTAAGGTGAGCATCATTTCTTATCATGCATCATGGTCCTGCAGTAGGTAGGTATATGTGACTGCAATAGCTGTATACCTACGTCGTTCATAATCTGACATCGTTATTGGTTTTGTTTTCTACAGTGTTACCTACAGAATGTGCAATAACTTACTGTATCTGGCGTACACATGTGGAATCTTACTTTACCTGTGTGCAATAATTTAATGTCTCGTCTTGGCATTAATATGTTGCTTGCTGCCTTTTTGCATTGGCTTATTGCCTCATTACTGAAGCTTGTCTACTGCCTAATTATTGACTTTAATATCTGAGCCATTGCTGTTCTTTAGCATGATTCACAAATAGCCGAGAGACTGGTGGGGGCTATAATTATCTCATTGAGATGACTAATTAGAAGAGGTTATTTT
>LQNS02000303.1:16287271-16314495 GCA_001587735.2 Parhyale hawaiensis
AAAAAAAAAACTGAACTTTGCTGCCATTTCTACAGCACAGTAGCACGTTCGGGTGAGTTTCTCTGAATGATGTGTCAACTAAACCTAATTCTTGCAACGAAAACCTGTTTTGGGGAGATCTGGGGCTGCCAGCCGGCATTTTTATACTACACCACAGCTTTATGTTCGCCACTCAAGAACGAAGGAAGTACAGTAAATTGCAGTAGCTGCAGCACACATGACAGCGTCACTGCTTGGAGAGCAAGTTAGAACTGAAATGGTGAGATGTGGTGACCAAATCGAGATAATTAAATACATTATTTATTATTCTTATATTAGTATTTTCCCGCTATTTCTGAAACTTAAACAATCAATAGCGATCTAAGATTGATTTACTCGGCTTACAGCCGGAACCAAAACGTTGTGCTCAAGTGGCAAGAGATGAAGGACGAGAAGAGAAAAAGACAGAAGAAAGAAGCGCCCGTGCAGACGGTCCCTTCTGTGGCCCTCCACACGGGCGAAGATAAGAGCCCCGCAGAAAAAGTCGGTCATTTCGATCGGCGGCCCACCTCGCGGGACAGAAAGGAAATATAAAGAACCTACCTAACTTTACAAAACTAACATTCTCGGCAGGAACTGCGGCCAGATGCTACATCCCCTGCGGAGAAGGCACTCGGGACAGATAATTAAATACACCGATTAGTATTGATACGGTGAAAAATGCAAGTAGTAGTAGTAAAGGTTTTACTAGCGCTTCAGTGGCACAATGCCTATATCGCGCCGAAAAATGCAATTAAGGAAAATGATGGAAGGAACGTGATTAGGAATATTTATTAAGTACCTCACAATCAGGAACCCACAAGTCATGTAAGTTATTAATCAGCTGGCAACAGTAGCGAGAAAGAGCGAGAACAGGAGTTCTGTCTTGATGAATAAATTATCAGTAAGTATGAAAGACACACATTTGTGATGCAGTGATAGGCAGCACACGCAGCCCTTCTATTACGCAGCCGAACTTAGATTTTAGCAATGTTATAGTTAATAGTCACGGATTGTAAATTTTGTTCCTAGAATAAACTGGCCTGTGGGACCCAGTTATCAATAATCTAATTCAGTTGTCATAGCGATTATTTCATTAAATAATGTATTAAATAAGACAAAACTCTACTTGACCGTGAGTTGTCAAAAGCCTTGGAAAACAGTGCTTTACTATTGTAAATAGCAGCAACAAATCAAGTGATTAGGGATGCAGCTGAGACAATTGAGGTAATATGACAAAAGAACCAATTTAATATTACAACCAATCATATTTTGCCTCGTTGACTCCATGCAGATAGAGAGCTAAGCACCACTCCGAGCATGGTGACCGTTAGAACACAGTGCTTAGAGAGTAAGATCTGGTTTGTTTAAGGAATACATACTGAACACATTGTTGCAACAACCGCGCACAGAGTCAACATAATGAAGGTATTATGTCAGCAGAGGAGAGCTTTTCTGAGTGTCATGGGTTGCTCTTGCCCCGTAACTAACTCTGAATCAAACAGATTTCAGTGATGGTTACGTTAATCTTCGAAATTATAAAGCTAACAACTGATAAAGATCAAGTATCCGGCAAATAATAGTAGTAGTATGAGCAAGTTTAAGTCTTCCTAAATAAGTACTAAGCTCTTCCAAGAGAGGAAGAGACATATAGTACATCGGTAGAAACGGGGAACACATGCACGAAAGTGTTCCAACATGTGTGGTAACACATTATTACCGCGCATGGGAACAGCAAGCCGCGAAAGAAGAGAAAGAACAGACGATCGTAAGATCAGTAGGAGTATGAAAGTGGAAATAAGCAAAGTGGGAACGAAACACATAATGCTGACCTAGCTAACGGCTAACCTAACCTACAGAGTCCCCCTGGAGGTGCTGTTCCCATAAGATGGAAACCCTGAACTACCGTAACCCTATGGCCATCCTATGCCCTTTGAGGGGTGTCCAGCAAATACTTTGGCTGTACTTCAGAAGATATAAACTCAATACTGATCGGAGTGACTGACATACTGTACATTTGAATGGAGTATTTAATTGTTCGTTGCAGTGCTTGCTCATGCTACGACCTAAAAGCAATAACTTACTACTACTTTGACAACGTAGCTGCCGACCTATAAGCTACAACCGACTTCAAACGAAGACATAGTTCAAAATATACGGAGTAAAAACACAATGAAGTAGTTTCTGCAATTGGTCAACTAAAAATTGAAATATTGACTAATAATGCAACAAGACTTATACTGACGTGCATGCATAACAAGGAGCTTTTACAGAAATCGAAATTGGCTATTGTAGCAGAAGATAAAAAAAGGCATTGCACAGATCCAAAACGAACAGTTCATTAGAGAGCAACTTCCAGACAAGTATACAGAGCCTACACGTAATAGGTGTCAATTTGCACAAAACAAGACAGGAGCCACATAAGCACACAACATGGCCAGCTGAACCTAACAATCCTCAACAGCTCCACACATTAAAATAAAAGCGAGGTAGAGAATTAAAGTAAACATTTAAAAATTGCATATTTAATTCACGAGGATATTGACCGCCTTTGACTCGCTATACATTCTAGACTATAATAAATGCAGGAATCCTTACGCGTGAAGCACATTCCCCATTATGTGAGAAAATTAAACCTCCTGAAAGACAGAGCGCTACAGACAACTCAAGAACTAGTGACAGGAAGCCCAATATTCTCCTCAATTGTGACCCTACAACGCTCCCTTCTCTAAATATCCCTGTCTGCTTCCGGCTCGGACCCCCCCATGAGTTCTGTTACGGAACACTTGGTGGCTTTGGGGTCTTTCTTGCCGGAAACTGGAGACTGTTCGTGCTGAGCGTCACGGAAGAGCCACTGGATGAGGTTGTTCCGGTGCTTCTCGTCCATGTCGAGAGCAGTGACGAGCTTTTGCATGAGCTTCACGGGCGGCACTTGTGGAGCAGCAACTTCTTTGACGAGCTCCAGTGAGGCGTCAGTTACGGAACTGCTGTCGTCGTCCGAGCTGATGCCAGATGAGGCCTCACCGCTACAGCTAGCGGCGGCCAACTTCTCATATGCGCCCTGAAGCATCTTTCTGTACACAAAATTATTGATAAATTGAGAAAATATGCGACACACATTGCAAAATGACAAGACCTGGCATTCGGGGCAATAGGAGCAACTGTGTACTATAAGGTGAGGAAATCGATAAAGTACCAAATATCTACGCCTATGACAGTTACCATCTTCTAATCTAACAGGTTCACCTCACAGCTCTTCAAGAGAGGCATGATAAAGAGTAATAAGTACAACAGTAGCTACTGCATACTGTGCCCCATCTGTTAATGGTATATTACATCTCTTGGACAGTTAGATACAGATAATTTGACTAATCATCAAGAACGGCCGTTGACTCCCACTATGCAAACACCCTCCCCATCACAATCACCAGAAGCAGCTATGTGTGTCTCGCACCAGGAAGCAGCGAATATTCAATTCAAACACTTGCTTGAGCCTGGTATCTAGCGACCAGGACTTTAAAATTCCCCGGGTTTCCCCCGAGTTTGCATAAATCTCCCTAAGTGTCAGATTGTCCATTTTCCTCTCAAATAATTTGATATCTCATGGGTAATGGGCTGAATGGAACTGAAAACCGTAACAAATCACACTCACAATATTAGGATTTGCTGCAAGATAGAGATGGACAGCCGTGCACTTTTCCCCGGCATGGCAGAACAAACTAGAACACTCTGAGAGCGCGTGCCTCCGCCAAGTAAGGCAACGGTACCTAACGAAAAAGTGATGTAGGCTCTGAAACCATGATTTCTTTTGTATAAACTCTAAAATTTAATCATTTGTGCCTCTTGATAGTACTAACAGTTTCTGCAATTTTTTTGAAGATCCTTTCATAACTGCTTGATTAGGCTGCTAAGAAACATTATGACAAACACGAGTCAAACATAGGTACAAACGAACCAACCGATCGGCACCAAAATTTAGTCATTCATATCTTTTAAGATTACTAACAACTCCTACGAATTTCATAAAGATCCATTGAAAACTTTTGAGTGACTGCGTAACAAACATTATGACAAACATAAGTCAAACATTGAAACAAATCAGCAGATCTGCACCAAAATTTAATCATTTATGTCTTTTAACATTACTAACAATTCCTGTAAGTTTCATAAAGATTAACTCAAAACTTTTCGAGTGGTTGCACTAACAAACATAAAATCAAACACAGCAACAAACATACAAACGAACAAACAGATCACAAAAATTTGGTCTTCTACTCTGTGATATACCTAACAATAACAACTCGTGTAAATTTCATAAAAATCCATCTTTAACTTTTTGAGTTATGGCATTGAGAAAAATACGGAAGACAAACAAACGGATCTTCACCAAAAGTTAATCATTTGTTCCTCCTAACAAACCTATCAATCCCTGTAAATATTGTCAATATCCGTCCACAACTTTTTGAGTTATCTTGGTGACAGACAGACAGACAATCCCAACGAAAACATAACCTCCTTGGCGGAGGTAATAATGTCATAACGCTCAGGCTCTGGGAGATTATTATTATAGTGGGTTGGGTTACTAGCGCAGGCTCTGGGGGATTATTATTATAGTGGGTTGGGTTACTAGCGCAGGCTCTGGGGGATTATTATTATTATAGTGGGTTGGGTTACTAGCGCAGGCTCTGGGGGATTATTATTATAGTGGGTTGGGTTACTAGCGCAGGCTCTGGGGGAACGCCACATTCATTAAGGTAGCCCCGCAAAATGAACACCATCCACTGCCCGGCAAAAATTCTCGGTGTATTTTGATTCCTTGTCCCTTTTCGCCTAATTTCCTCTAAGTGAAGTGTGACTTTTGTCCCCCTGAGTTTTCCCTGTTTTCCAGACTGCCTGACACCCTGTAAAGGAGATGCCAGACGGTTCGTCAAAAAATATGTCACAGAAGATGCAACGTGATTCAAAAAGAATTTCATAAAGCAACTGAGGATCAGCCTATGCTCGGAAGCAGTCGAGCAAATGGCAGGCTTGCTCGAGCGTCCACGGCAAGTAAGCTGACCGAAACGCATTCACCAAACCTTAACACGTAAAATTTCATTCATCTACACAAAAGTATGAAGAGCTGCATTAGTTTGAGCTGCCACGTACGAAAACGTAAAACAGCGAAGCTCGGCTACATTACCTGGTGCAGGGGCTCATATGAGCAATAACTTGCGGTAAGGGGAAGCCGTTGAAATTGCCTGCTGCAGAGATAGTGTAAGCACCCATGTTCTCCCACACCAGCCAGTCACCCACTGACAGCGACCGAGGCAACATCATGTTTTCCACCACCTGTTCCACAAAAAAAAAACACTATTGCTTACTTGAAATCAAATAGATTGCATTACAAACAGAAGTCACCGTCGTATCATCAAACTAACTGGGCAAAACGCAATCCGCTGATATGAAGGGTGTTACTGTGGGAGGGAATGTGGTTAAACTAGGCACTAAGAAAATAAGCAGAATGGGCATCACTGTCACTCAGTGAAGAATTGCTGAACTAGGTACTACTAAACTCAGTTCACAAGAGCTTAGACATTCAAATTTTCATACCAGACATTCTAGGCGGTGAATCATATAGTCTCACAAGAATCTTTGTCCTTCGCACACAATATCAACCACTTGGTGCGAGTTGATCAGACTTGCAGCTTTGTTCCCTTCTATTACTGCACATACGCAAGCTGGATTGATAAGCTTACCGTAAATTTATCGTGAAATAAAAAAAGCAGTTTGTAAAATTCAAGAGTAGCAGGGTTACCAGTTGACAGTTATGACGGCAAAGCCCCGAGTTTCAATTGCAATCCAGACAAGGCTTAAAAACAACTTATTTGCGACAATACTGCCGATTAAGGACATACTCCTGCTGTGCAGGCCANAAATCACACCAGGCTTAGGGCAGTCAATATCGTGGAAGCGGTCATGTGCACGGCTGCAGTGGAATAGTAGGGAGAAGTGAGAGGTTAGAGCGCACAGAAAGCCGCAGTCAGATACATGCTGGTCTACTGCTGAAATAAAATTAATCATTTGCCCTTGTTAGCGCTCAGCAGTGAATGTTTCTTAAGGAGTTCTAGTCGAAATTGGAATTGTAAGCAGTCCAAGTCGGAAAGCTGCTAGTCCCAAGACTCAACCTTCGAGGTGCTGAATACTTAACCTTAGTAAGTAACTAGTTTGCAGAAGTCCTAAAGTTTTGTTGACCTGACTTACCCTGTCAATGCCGTCGCACGTCGGGCCCCACACCGATGCAGGTCCGTATTCGCTACTGTAGTCCTGCAAATAACCGAGGAATAAACGGATTTTTTATTACATTCTCGAAGTAGTAGTAATAGAACAAGATAGTTTAAGCTTCCCTAAATAAATATATAGTCTACTAGGTTTTTCTAAGAGAGGAAAACGAAGAGATATATAGGTACCTAGTATGCCGATCGTCACGGGGAACCCTTGCACGAAGGTGTTCCCACACAGGATCAACGTGCATGGAAACAGTAAGTTGGGAAAGAAGAGGAAGAACAAACTAAAGTACCTAATATCAGGAGCATGAAATCGGAAGAAAGCAAAGTGGGCACGAAGACAAAAATCCCGAAGGTAAATTCTCGAAGCTAAGAACACTCCATATGGAATAGTGCGAGAACCAACTGGGAAGACGCACATTTATATTTCGAACACCATTACCTATATCGCGCAGGATGTATCAAGAGATTAGAGCAAGATCACAGAATATAGTTCAACGCAATACAGCACTCCACACCAGCACCAATCTTTCTACCCATGCCCTATCGTAGAGCTTCACTATGAATAAAATATGCAGGTAGCTACAGCATACTGCCTAGCTTTGATTCAGGTACGGTGCACTATAAATGTGTGCCTCTAAGTTAGGTTAAGCACCCGTTTTCTTTGGACCGAACCTATCCTAAGATATTCATAACTAATCTAACCCTTTGAGGGGAGACCTAGAATACTGTTATACGGTACAATGCTCAGTAGCGGATGGTGCACAAGAAGCAATGTAATAGACATTCTTGGCACTACATTGCAGGCACAGTTCGTTTAGTTTCAACACGGTTTAATTTTGTAAAAGCTTAAATTGTCCTTCGACATCACAATAAACTATTGCAAGCGTAACTGTACTATATACGGTATAATATATGTTTTCTGTACGTTAGCTGAAGCCCTCCTTGACAGTACTAAGCCTCTAGGGTCAGGCAACACAGAGTGCCTATGCAATGAGTATCACAGGAAATGGAGACAGCAAATCTAATATAAAATGCACAAGAAGAATAAAGTCAATAAACTGCTGTGGACATTGGCTAGAACGTGTTCAAAGAGTAACTTAATGGAACGACAACTTTAGAAACGACAAGCAAAGCTAAGTCAGTCGCGCACCTCATGAAGTACGCACTCCTAGCTATGCATTTGTCTAGTGCGGAGCAATAGCTACAGATACAACCAGGGTTGCGAAGTCGGATGGTTCAAGGTCCGACTCCGACTCCTGGCCCTCCAGAATTTCTGACTCTGACTCCTGGTGCTCAAGATTCTCCGACTCCTAGGTCCAACAAGTAGATATTTGATGTAAACATAAAACATGTCCAAATAATTTTTGCTAGTATAAACATAAATCAAGTTGAAGAGGCTAGGTGTATTGTACATATACAATGATATTTTGCATTATTTGGGAAATTAAAGTGAGGACATTAAACAACTAGAGCACTCTGAGAGCGCATACCTCCGCCAAGTGAAGCAACGGTAGCAAAAAATTTAAATTGGCTCTGACACCATAATTTTCTTTGTATAAACTCCAAAATCTAATCATTTGTACCTTTTTATATTATTAACAGCTGGTTTAATTTTCTTGAAGATCCGTTCATAACTTTTTGAGTTATACTGTTAACAAACGTTATGACAAACATGAGTCAAACATACAAACGAACGAACCGATCTGCACCAAAATTTGATCATTCATGTCTTTTAACAATACTAACAACTCCTATAAATTTCATAAAGATCCATCCATTAATTTTGAGTTATTGTGCTAACAAGCATAAAATTAAAAACAGTGACAAACGAACGAACAAACTAATCATTACCAAATTTGGTCATTTACTCTTTGTTATATAGCTACCTAACAACTCATGTTAATTTCATCAAAATCCATCCATAACTTTTTGAGTTATAGCGTCGAGAAAAATGAGGCAGACAAACAAACAGACAGACAAACAAACGGATGGACATATCTTCACCAAAAGTTAATCATCTGTTCCTCCTAACATACCAAACAATCCCTGCAAATTTCATTCAAATCGGTTCATAACTTTTTGAGTTATCTTGGTGACAGACAGACAAACACGACGAAAACATAACCTCCATGGCGGAGGTAAATATTTGTAAAACTTCTGCACCTGGTACATTATGTGAGGGGGGCATGGGGGCAAAATACTCAATTTGCTACAGATTGTTCTGAAATTAACATAGTTTATGTATTGTTGAAAAGAAACACATTTTACTCCTACAATTTCTTTGATTTGGGCCTTAGTTTTTGAGATAATGGAAGCATATAGCCTACAGTATAATGATATGCCTATGCATAGTTTCTAAATCTCAACGGAATAGAACTCAATGAGTTTTCATGCTACAATAAAAACAATGACAGTTTTGGAATCCTTGAAACATTCTTAACGAAACTACTGAGCTGGCCTCTCCATTTTCTATTCTGTCCAATCACTACCTAACTGAAATATGTATAGGGGGAAATTCTGTTTTTAGCTGCAATGAAAAAAAGGGCTAAAATGAAAAATTCTGCAGTATAGTTTTCTTAGGAATGCTTCAAGGATTCTAAAACTGTCATTGTTTTTATTCTAGTATGAAAACTCATTGAGTTCTATTCCTTTGAAACTTAGAAAAAAATGAATAGCACAGCTATATTTATAATTTCCCATTATCTCAAAAACGAAGGCCTAAATCAAACAATTTGTATCAGCAAAATGTGTTTCTTTTTCAAAATTACATATACTATGCAAATTTTAGAACAATTGGTCTAAAATTGATCATTTTGCCCCCTTACATAATGTACAAGGTGCGAAAGTTCTACCCAACATTTTCTCAATGGCCTCATCATTATTATTATTATATTGAGTAGTTTAAGTCTCCGTCTCCACAGCAACGGCGATCTAACAGATGAAGAAGCAAGGGACACATAGTGTGACGATAGATACGTGGAACCCATGCACGAGGGTGTTCCCACACAGGATCAACGCGCATGGGAACAGCAAGTCGGGAAAGAAGAGTAAGAACAGATTGAGGAAAGATCAGTAGGAGTAAAAGATGGGAAGGATGGCCTCATCATATGGAATAGGAAAATACATGGTAGCTATAGCTGTAAAATAGAAATGTGCAAAAAATATCTACATTTATTTTTTTAATTTGTGACTGAAAATTTAGAATTGAATATTTGTTTATAAATAGGATCCCGGAGTCGGACAAAAAATTCCGGCTCCTAGAGCAAGTGAGATTCCGACTCCGACTCCCCCCCCCCCAAATCCTCCGACTCCGCAACCCTGGTCATGCAACTGACCAATAATTTGTGCAGTTTTTAAAACAAACATCAAGTTAAATATAAACTCAATTAAGTTATTACTATTGAGTAGTTTTAGCCGCCGTTTCCACCAACTACTACGATCTAACAGAGGAAGAAGGAAGGGACATATCGTATGTCAATAGAAACGTAGAACCCATGTACAAAGATCAACACGCATGGGAAATGAGAGGAAGAATAACTGAAAGTAAAATCAATGAGAGTCTGAACCGGAAAGAAGCAAGATGGCCACGGCAGAGTCCCAAAGGCTGAGCTACCTAAAAAATGGCTAAGGTAACCTGCAAGGTTCCCTGGGGCCGCTGCTCCCCACAGCTAACATAGGAGGGGTGAACCCAACCATATGACCCAACCTATGCTTCTTGAGTAGGAAACCGAATGAGAAATTACTAAAAACTCGCTTGGGTGCTAACTGGGCAGTCCCAGTAAATTAACAACAAAAGTTTTCGCATCCCAAGCCTACTGAGGATATACTGCAAATCACATGAAACGACCGCTTACCTCCAGCAGTAGCGGCGACACCACTTGATGGTCATAGAACATACAGTTGAAGGAGCCGTAGACACCATCATCAATGAAGTACATGGTGGGAGGAGTGGCACCAGACGCTACTTGCTCCGGCTCCAGGTGCACTTCTCTCTTGTTGATGATGGGCGTGGCGAGGGTGAAGGCGGCAGCCACCATGTACCGACCAGGCTCCCCAACGATACGAACACCCATGCTCTGCAAATTAGAAAATTCCCTGTTATCCATGACTTTTAAGGTGGATGCCATAAAATATCAACATTTCACTTAAACATCTATTACTATTTCATAGGATCAGCACCATTTTGAGAGTGACACTATCGTCCCAGTGGAAGTGAAAGGACGAAATTTTTCTAAGAAAATGATGGAAAAAGTGGCCTCCGAGGTTAACAGATCAACGGAGAACGGTGCGTGGAGGCAGCAAATAAATGTATTGAAATAAAAAATATTGTCGGTAAAAGCAGCAAAGTGGAGGAGGTGGAAAATATGTCTCGGAGGAGTCGGGAGAACTGGCTGAGGCGAAGGGAATAAGGAATGTCGACATGCACATGCCAATGAAAATGAATAATACAAGGCAAATACCTTCTCATAATATCTCAGTATTTGTTAGCAGTTTATCTTACTATAAGTCAATTAACAAGTCCCCAAAAATCATAACGCTGGAAGATCGTAAAATAGGAAGAAGAGATTCAGCGGAAGTGACTTCCATTTCATTATGTTCTGAATTCACACATTCCAAAATTTACTTAGAACGCAAGAGCCCAAAATTGGACGCAACATCATAAATGGGAAATCAAGAGTGCAACTGAACCAAACGTACCTCAGGGAAGTGCTTCTCAAGAGCCTCGTTGATGCACTGCGCGGCCTCGTCGAGAGTGGAGTGCTTGTCACCTAGGAATCCACCGCCCAGGTCCAGCAGCGACAGTTTGTAACCCTCATCTTCTGCTTCACGGAACACCTGCAGTGAAGAAAGAAAGCAGACCATGAAAGTAACCGAGTGGACAATGTCACTTCACTCTAGGTATTACATTCCAGCGTCAAATGCGAGATTTTCTTTTAATTATATTCATACTAAATCATCATACACATTATGGAAGTAATAATAATACCGGGACGACAACAACAACAAAAACAACAGGACCCACAGTACACTTGACAGCCCACTGAGAATATCAAATGGGCCCTGATTAATAAAACTTCAATAACATGTATTTCAATCCACATAAGAACCTCAAATAAGAAGCAAGAAGCAAACTGTTGATAAAAATGCAAGGAATGTACTTACAGTACTTGACAAAAAAGGCTAATTCCTAAATACCGGTCAATGGTGAGTAATAACCAACAAATTTAATGACACCAAAATAGCTAACCTAAAATTGATCCAACTTTAATTTGCCTCTTATGGATAGCTCAAGAATTCCTAAATCAGTACTCAGCTGTTCTAAGAGAGTATTTGAAAGTGACATAGTATGCAAGATTAGATTATTGAGAAGTTCACGACTTCATCTCCACTACTAAGGTGATCTAACAGAGGAAGAACTAAGGGACATATAGGATGTCGACAGAAACTGGGAACCCATGCACGAAGGCATTACCACACACGATCAACGTGGATAGGAACAGCAAATCGGGAAAGAAGAAGAAGACCAGCAAAAGATCAGTAGGAGTATGAACGCGGAAGGAAGCACAACGGACACGAAAGACAGACGTCCCGAAGGCCTCGGTAATGGCTAAAGTAACCTAAACAAACCCCTGCGGTCGCAGCACCCGATAACATAGAAGGGGCGAATCTAAGCCTACAGCCTATGACCCACTCTGTACCGCCTGCGGGGTAGTTTGTTTCAATGCCCCATCTTCGTCCTATCAGTCTCAACGTATCCGAGTTGGAACGACTGAGCCCGCTTCAGGAGGCTGCACATCATTTATCGTAAGTCACTCATACCAACAAAACTATCAAAGAATACTAACACGGAATGGTTCATTTTATTGTTTTGTGCAGATTCCACATGATAGTTTAAAGCAGTAGCTAGCTACCTGTCGAGCGGCGGCTATGGCTCGGTGGAAGACCTGAGGCTCGGAGCAGCCAGACCCGACATGGAAGGCCACACCGACAACGTTGAGCTGGAGCTGGGCAGCGAACTTGAGCAGCCCTTTAGTCTCGGTGAGCTCAGCACCAAACTTGATGCCCAGCTGACACTGAGCTGATGCAGCATCACACCTGATGCGCAGCACCAGGCTGGCATCTGGGTACAGATGTGCTACCTGCAGAGGAGCAAAACCCTAATTGTTATACATGAGCGCGCATAGGTGCACAACAACTAATTATACAGTAACGTTTACAGTAATAGAAGTAGGCCTACGTAAACTACACTCGAACGCGGCGGAAGATACGTTTCGCTTGGTAGTAACCTGGCGCGCAAAGTCAGATAGATCAAATAAGACTTCGACTCCAGGGTAGAGCCTGATTCCAACTACAGCTCCTTTGACCCCAATGCCTGCTGACTGACACACTAAGATGTTTAATCCTTAACATCCCGTGTTGAAAGTGCTTCTGGAAGACGAACAAGCATGTGACCAAATGTTCCCAGCGGACATTGAAAAGTTAAAACCTCCAATGTACAGTACGACTGCTTAGATCAAAGGGAAGGAACTAATGACATGTATGTCCCCTGCAAGGTGCCTCGACAACACGGTTAGCTACAGGCAATGATTAAGCCTCCTTTTCCTCAACAATTGTAATAGCTCCAAAGAGCGGAAGAAACAAGACACGTGTGTGCCCCTCAAGGGAGCCAGAGAGCGCTGACAAACAACAGACAACGTACCTTCTTAAGCTCTTCTTTGCAGTCAAAAGTCATATAAGAAACCTTCTGAGCGCGAGCATACTTGAGGTGGCTGGTGATCTTGCATGGGTGAGCGTAGATAATACGCGAGGGTGGCACCCCAAGAGAGAGCACCTTTTTGATCTCAGCACGGGATGCACAATCAAATCCAGCACCTTGAGAAGGAACAATGGGGCGGTTATGTAAACAGAAGCAGTTCATACATTCCTGCCATTAAATGCGGTGCCGAGCTCCGATAGTTACTAAGCTTTACGAAGTTAACATATTTTCATAATTATCAGCAGAGTGTGGTAATGATGCACCAACTGCGCATTCTCCATTGAAATGCAGAACTTGTTGGCTGGTGAACAATATCCTCCAGTAACATAGTACCGTATCGTGCGGTGGCACTGCTATGGATGCACTTCCTTAAATTAAGGACAAATAAATTATAGCTACGTACTCATTTTTTTTCTAGTTTACAATGCCTGTACTACAAATAAGACTACAAAAAAAAAACAGGCGGGACTTATACAATCCTTAGTACGAGATAATCATATCTAATGGATGCACAACATTCAAATATAAATTACTGTAATTACAAATGAGACATGTAGGCCTACATTGAACTAACACTTAGCATATCTGAACAGAGCATCATTCCAGTAACTGGCTACAACGAACGAGCAGCTAGCCTTACTGGGGAGCCAGTAAAGTACCGTACGGCACCTACCCTACCTGAGCTTCAGCTATACCGTATATGCATATGAGTTAGTCGGACATGTATTCCAGCGGAATCGAATCTATTCAAACGGAAAGTACCGGTAATCTTCGAGGTAGGCCACCTACAATAGGTACTGAGACCCCTCACTGACCAGGGGCAATGTAAGAGCACATCAACTGGTCCAGTGGATATGTGGTACATATGTAGAATTAATAGTGTAACCAAGTAGTGTTGTTGTCGCAGCGTCTAACTGCAAACTCCGTACGCGGTGGGATCTGGAGAGGGACAAAGTTAGAGAAGGACGAGAAGAGAGACCGCGGGGGTCCTTCCAGAGACACACATGAGTTAGGGGCCTTAGGGCCGTCAGAAATTCATTACATTCAAATTCGTGGGAGACTGGAATCAACCAAGTAGTGTCAAGGTGTGGAGCAAAGCTGCTGTGTTACTGCAATAATTTAGAACAAAAACTGCTTGGTTCTCTTACCGCCTACTGCTATACTGAGTAGGAAGGAGAACAGCAGCAGCTGAATACAAAGAACTACAAATCTCACCCAGCAATGCAAAGGTGTGGAGCACAGCCGGAGTATCGTTGCACTTGACAGCATAGTGCGGGTCGACGCGGGGCATCTTGCGCCGCCACTGCATCAGACGCTCAACCAGCTCATCGACATCCAAGTGATAGAAGCTGCGCTGCTCGCGATCACCTTGGTACGCGATGCTCTACAGATGAAGCAGTATCAATGTTACTACAGTTAACCCTCCGTTTAGGTTAGGAATAGGGACCAAATGCTATTGACCTAACCTTAGAATGAGTTTGCACGAAAGGTCAGTCCACCGTTAATAACAGTTTTCTTCGGCAGACATTGGCTCAACAGAAAAGCTATTTTATGAAATACTACTGCACTTTGAATAGTTGCTCTGTATTTCTCTATTTAATCTTATGCATTCTTGATGCTACGCACTATGCTATAATGTAATTTCCGATCTCTGTAGCTACTTGTCCCACGGCTGTGCCATCTTGCATTTTTTCCCAGTAAGTTCACTTTCATTTTAAAGGGACCCTATGGAAAAAATCTTCATTATTGGGCCGATTCGAATGAAACTTGGTACACATATATAAAATCAAGATATAACATCATTTAACTCCTGTACTATTTCCCATTTTCGCCATAGAAAATGAGTTACTCAAAGAAAATGAAATAAATCTTATGGTGAAAATGGGGAAAAAATACATGAGTCAAAAGCTATTCTTTATTCATTTTACATATCTCTACCAAGTTTCATTCGAATCGGTACAAATATGAAAAATCAACCTTGTACCCTAGGGCAGGAATTTTTTACAAGAAATTCGATAATAAGACAGAGAAATTCTTATTTATGTACAGATTTGAATAAGCTTTGGTACAGATATGTGAAATCGGAAAGGATGTGGGTTAGACTCGGCACTTTTTTTCAATTCTCGCCATAGAACACGAGTTATTCAAAGAAAGCTGTTTTTCTGTTTTTTTTTTTTTTTTTTTGTGCAACTCGTTTTCTGTGGCGAAAATGCAAAAAATACATACAGTATATTTCTCCCAAGTTTCATGAAGATCGGACGAATAATAAAGAATTTTAAAATAAAAAATTAAGTGTTACAAATACCTCACCCTCAGCCCCCACTTAGGTTCAACACTGGCTGGCTAAAATTTTGCCTGCATGTCCGTCTGATGTATACATAGCTGTTTAGTAAAAAAAACGAATTTTGTTAATTTGAAGGTTTTTGGGTATACGGTCCCCTTAAGATTCAAAGATTTTTATCCTTTCTCCGTGATTTCTTGATTACGGTATTTCATTTATTCATATCATGATTAGGGCCATTATCTGCTGCTTAAAATAAGTAGTTGTGCAGAAGGTATGTATTAGGTATTATAAGAAGATTTAAGCCTCCCTAAATAAGTACTAAGCTCTTCTAAGAGAGGAAAAGGAAGGGACATATAGTATGTCGACAGAAAAACGGGGAACCCATGCACGNGGAACCCATGCACGAAGGTGTTCCCACACAGGATCAACGCGCATGGGAACAGCAAGTCGGGAAAGAAGAGCAAGAACAGACAACAGTAAGATCAGTAGGAGTATGAAAGTGGAAGGAAGCAAAGTGGGCACGAAAGATAAGACGTCCCAAAGGCCTAGCTAAAATGGCTAAGGTAACCTACTCAAACCCCCTGGGGGCGCTACTCCCCATAACATAGGATGGGCGAGCCTAACTAACCTAACCCTATGGCCCATCCTATGCCCCCGGAGGGGGGTTGTGCAGAAATAAACCAAATAGTGCTGAAAATCGATACATTACTACGTCACCTAAAATTAGGGAGTTCGATCTGGTGCATGTTGCAATCAGAAGCCGGTGTTACCCTCACAGCGTTGCCCTTATAGGAGTGAATGCGACGTGCCGTTTCAGCGCCACAGCAAAGCGTTGCAAAATTTTCAGCAAGCTTAAACATGGGTACATTTCAGGTGGAGGCTTATTTTGGCTCTATTTTAGGATAAAAAGTCAAGAAAACTACAGAAAAAAAAGTGCTTCACATGCTAGAATTCACGCAACATATGGCAGTCATACATTTTGTAATAGCTAATAATTATCGAGTATCATAGTCGATGTTTATAAACAAAGACAGTGTTACCCAACTCGTAACCCTAAAATTTAGGAGGATAGTTGTAGGTATCACCCGGTGTAACACAACCTGCGTCGCATTAGAGGCTGGTGTAGCACATGCGATACCGAAAACCTGATTGCAACACGCCCCTGACAACCACATGATCCAATATTTTTCCTGTGTTCTACCTTGCTCGAGTTATTAGCCTAATGGGAATTAAAGTATCAGAAATAATTCGAACTAGGAAGAATATGACCTTCGAGGAATTGACCTTGCTGGAGGGTTACATGAACTTAACACTTCCGAGGTCGTCAAGCATAGTCTATTAATGAAAATTGAAATATTAGCTCATATATTAGATAATATGCCTTGTCTGCATCAGTTCATAGTCGGCTGATATTTGCGTGAAAGAAAAAAAAAAGGAATTTATAGTATAAGATCAGGCGACGCAAAAGTTCAAACATCCCTAGCAATGACAGAACAGGGGAAGACGGCGATTAGAGATAAAGGCGCTATCTAAATAGCAGTTTAGCCTCCTAAGCCACGGTAAGACAGGGTATAAAAGGTCGCCGTGTTTATAATAAAGAATAAACTAAATTATACATTGATAGCCCGCCAAGCAGGGAAAGAGACAAGGGAAAGGCATATATATAAACCGTGAAAATGTCTAAGCAAGGTAGAATGAATTTGGGCAGAAAGGCTACCGAATCGTAGTACGTAAAGCCAGGCAAAAGGAAGCGAAACAGGCATAAAACAAAAGTCCTAATGACATGGCTAAGCTGACCTTTGAATGGCTAGAAAGGGCTGTTCACATATTAAGTACAGTACGGTCAATCTAACAGCTAGAATTATTCCTCTACTTCATGGTGGATGGATAGGTATACAGTTGAACGTAACTAAGACTGAGCTAACTGGCTACAAAAGCTCTAGTCCCATAGGAATTCGATGGTAGACACAACCCATGTAGTGAAACAGTACCCATAGCTAGGATACGAGAGGATTAAGTGTTCACATATTATATTCAGAGTTTAGGGCTCCGTTACCACAACAAAGGCAATATCACAGAGGAAGAATGAAGGGACATATATATATAGTACGACGAGACATGGGGAACCCATACACGAGGGTGTTCCCACACAGGATCAACGAGCATGGGACCAGCAAGTCAGGAAAGAAGAGGAAGAATAGATGGAAGAAAGATGAGATGGAAGTAGGGGTTTGCATATTAACACTATTAATGGACTCAATAATAAACGGGCCAATGCAAGAAAATAGCCAGTGTAAGTTAATATGTAGTCAGGTATGTGTAAATTAATCTGTAGTCCGGTAAATATATAAGAAGTAACTTCTTTTCTTTTCTGCAAGCTATTGAGCTAACACAATCTGTGTAACACTCTAGATATAGCTAGTATGTACCGTACTAGAGGTGGACCGAATGTCAGTTTTTTTTTTTTGTTTCTAACAATCACAAATGCAAATATTTTGTTTTGGTATTTGCGAATGTTTACTCTAAGTCTCATTTTTCAAGTAATAAAGGTTTGGCCGAGCAGTGTAGGGTTAGAAATGCTCGCGCCTTATTTCCTGCCAGACATGGTGCACCTGGCCGAGATTGTAGCTACTGATAGAACTCATCTGAGTTCGACCCAACTTCTCAACTATATTATACAAAATTGGATCGCTGTTATGTAGTCTTCGTATCTGATACGGCGGAAAAACCCTCATTATTATTATTATTATTATTATTATTATTATAAGAATAATAATACGGCCTTTTATTTGGAGTGGACTATTCAAAGTCATTGTAAGAGCTTAGCTATAGAAAATTGAATGGCTAATTAAAATCACAGTTGCAGAGTCAGATGGTTCAAGATCCAACGCCGGCTCCGACTCCAGACCCTCCAGAATTTCTAACTCCGACTCCGTGATGAAACTAGTATTTAAGCTAATGTAAACATTAGCTAAATATGTCCAAAAATTTTTTTTGCCAATATATACACACATATAGCTAAAAATAGTATTTGCGTACATTTACAATATTTTGCAGCATTATCACCATTTAGGATATTACATTTTCATCTATTTAAAAATTCAGTAATTATAATGCAGAAACTGTCTTTTTCTGACCTGCCTAATTTTTTTTGTGTGGAGAATATTCAGTTCTGATTATTGCATATCATGATGCAGAAATTAAGCTATCAGATGGTGTCGAGTAATTGAACACTTGTGTATTGTATAATAGTTTTGAGAAGTTTTTTAAAAACTTTACAAGTTCCCAAAAATAACCTATATTTAGCTTACTGTAACTCTAAAAGAATGAAACAAAGATCTAAAGTCTCCAAAAATTTAAAAGTTCCACCTATAAGTTTTATTTGAACGTTTGCTTGGTGATGGTCAATGGGTATAGAATGGAATTTTTATTTCTTGAATACTGTAGGCATTTTTATCAATATATAGGCCTATGTGATATTAATGGCTTCTTCAATACAATTAGCAAATAGTAGAATAAAAAGCTAATACTGTCAATAAACCATAATATAGTTTGCTAATATAATATACAAATATAAAATAATGCAATCTAATAAATACAGCAGCTCAAGTTCCAGAATTATTACATTTGTACCTCAAATGTATCCCACCACCATTTGCACCACTTGGGACTGGAATTATACAGTTTGTTCATGAAATATAAGAAGTAATGATAAGTCAGCATTCGGCATTAGACAATCTAGGTAGGTACTTAATTATCAATGGCAAACCCATAGAGTCAAAAACAAAATATGTCCACAATTACAATATCTTTTACTATTTTCTTAAAACTCAGGAGTGAAAATTCTGAATTAATTTGAAAATAGGGATTTTTTTTAATGGGATTCTGGAGTCGGGCTAAAAATACCAACTCCAACTCCTAAAGCAAGTGAGATCCTGACTCCCCCTCAAATCCTCCAACTCCGCAACACTGATCAAAATTCATCTAATTTTCTTTCTTTACAGGATGCGGGACAAGAACCCACTCTTACATGCATCCCGCCAACCTCTTGCA
Source organism: Parhyale hawaiensis (assembly GCA_001587735.2). Taxonomy (NCBI): domain Eukaryota; kingdom Metazoa; phylum Arthropoda; class Malacostraca; order Amphipoda; family Hyalidae; genus Parhyale; species Parhyale hawaiensis. The sequence goes on from LQNS02000303.1 coordinate 16,306,653, forward strand.
CACTAGATTGCATGCAAGCCATTATTGTTGTTGCTAGTACAAGTATAACCTCCAAGTATCTAATAGTTAAATTCTACTATTGCCCCAGGCCCATCGGGGAGCATAGGATGGGCCACAGGGTTAAGTTAGTTAGGTTCGCCCATCCTATGTTACGGGGCCTGGCAACCCCAGACGGCTCGTGTAGGTTACCTTAGCCATTAGCTAGGCCTTCGGGACGCCTGTCTTTCATGCCCCTTTGCTTCCTTCCCGATTTCATACTCCTACTTACTCATGCTTCATCCTGTTCTTTCTCTTCTTTCCCGACTTGCCGTTTCCATGCACGTTGATACTGGGGGGGAACACCGTCATGCATGGGTTCCCCATTTCTGTCAGTATACCTTACGTCCCTCGCTTTTTCCTCTATGATATTGTTCCACTCAGAAATGGAGGCTTAAACTTTCTTACTATAACTATTATTTGAAGGTTGAATTTTAAAATAAAAATTTTTCTCCTCTTTCACCAGTAAGATTACTCCATTCTTCATCGTATACTAGGCCGGCATCACCAAAAAGATGCTAACTCGCAAGACTAGTCGGCAGGCAAGCAGCATAGGACTTTGCAAATTGAAAAAGTTTAGAATACATATTCGCGTGCATCTTACACCATTTCAGAAGATCTTCATCGGTGGATATGCTTAGATATTCGCATGTCTGCATGCAATTGGAAATATTGGAAACCAGGCGAATATTCACAATTGCAAATATTCAGTCCACCTCTAGTATGTATGGTACATAGGTATATTGGACATACAGCTTACCCAATAATAGCACATCACCACTATCATGGAGTTTCACACATCGAGCTTTTCCCAAGTTCATGCACCAATATTTTTCTTTTCACGTGACCAACTGACTCAATGTACACACATGCTAACCCTCAACCTAAATCTTGGGTCAAATTCAATCTGGAAGCACAGGACTAGTTCACAGTCGTGTCAAACTGAAAGCCAGATTTCTCCAATTTCATGTTTAATACCCACACAGATATGTTTTATGGAACCTTCACGTCACAAGACTAAGTTGTCTTCCTTATATCGCGATTGTTTGTAAAGGTACTTCAAAATGAAATGGCCGATGCATAGCCTACACCATAGCTACTCTGCAGGTGCTCTATGGTGCATGTTAATACCAGATCTCCTCTAGGGATAGCTATAGCTGCATCTGGTCGTCATGTTCAATGTAATTTCTGTAATTTGATATTTTAGTGTTTGGTACGTCCAACTAACCTTGATGGCATCAAAAGCTTCACTGTCAGACACCACAGAAGAACGAAAGAGACCTCGCAAATTCTTGTATCCCTCCATGGCAGTTGAAGTTGGCTGGAGCCGAGTGTACAGGAGACGTCACACAACACCAAAGTGGCAAGGAGTTGCTTGCAAAGGCAAACGAGGAAATGCAGGGAAGGGAGCAAAGGAGTCTGTAAAAACGCAATCAACAATAAACCAAACCTTGGAGCCACATCAGTTAAGCAATTGATATGAAGAATACCATTAAAAACAAAAAATTTATGAATGCAATAGACAAACTAAATTCAGAATAAATATCACAGCAGCCACAACAATGGATGTACTACCTAAGGCATAATACATAATTTGCAACACTGACCTGTAGCGACTGTCTCCAGGAGGCTTATATTAGGCAAGACGATAGTGATACCAATGAATTGGGGGAGCTAGCGTACCCAAGGAGGTAGACCGTTGAGAGTGAATCGCCAGTTACAAATGTACAATCCGCACGAGCTTTGGTCAATGTGTCCCAAACAGATATCGAGCTGCACAGATAAGAAATGTAACTACATATGGTATAGCCTGTCTCAAACGGATATTGAAAAGAGATGCATCTAAACCCATTACTTACTTCACATGCCAAATATAGTCATTCAAATAAGTAGATCGAGAAATTATTTCCAGACACAGTTTTATTAACTAATATTATAATAGAATACGGTAGCAATATTACCCTTAATTTAGAGTTAATTCACAGTAAAATATTAATCAACAATGCTATCTGCTTGATATTCAACAACTTTATAAGAGACTACATACAGTACAGAATGGTTAGATTAAATCTACCAAACCCATGATATTAGATAGAACAGTGCTCCCTAACTTAATTTCTTAGCAATCCAACTTCATTATCAAATGACTGGAAGGATTACTAGGTAGCTATTACATTATTTGTTTGTGCCTCCCTAGACACAACTGACTGGAAGGAACAACAAATGAGGTTTGGTTGGTGAAGTAAGGTTAATATAATTGTACCTCACCTATCATACTTTTGTAAAGTTATTATTATTATTGCTCAACTAAAAATTACTACTTAACTAAAAGTTTTATGCCATTGTTGTTCCTTCTAGTCATTTCATAATGAAGCTGAGCTGTTAAGAAAGAATGGTATTTTTAGAACCATAACCCTTCAAAACTTTTATCATTTTAGAGCATTTTTAAATTGTACATGATATCAAGGCCTAAATTTAGCAGATCATTTCTTACCTCAGAGCATAAGTTTAGACTACAATTAGCCATACAGGTATAGCTGAAGACTGTAGACATTCAATATTTCACAAAGAAATAACAAAAAAGAAGAGGCCGGCCAGGCAAGCTGACGCAGCCAGATGCAAATTGAATGCTAGGCCAAAACCGTGCAATGATTTCCCTGCTTGCCACCGAGCAGGGAAATGGCTCTCATGCGGCAGAGACTTTTTTCTGGGTTGTTATAAGAAGAATGACACCAACATCTGCCACTCGTCAAGTCAATGGCACCGGAGATGCAGCACCTGAAAACAAGAGATATAAAATGAGGCAACTCATTAAATCACAGCCATAGATAAGCAGCAGCAGCAGCAGCTAAAAATAAATAACTAATTAGCTATTGGCCCATTATGACCTGGAGTTATAAATTTATCACATCAGAAATATGAGCTGTCTACACATGTATATTCAACTAAAAGCTGCTAGCAGTAAATGTGACTTATGACTAATAACAGGTAAATGTTGCTCTTCAGCTAAATATGGCATTGGGAAATCTATGAAAATAAGGATGTTGTACTTTGCTGCATCTGCGGGGAATATAATCTTAATTACTTTACAACAGGAATCCAGTCAAATTTCATGAAGTGTGCTTACCAGCAACCAAACACTTCCCAAAAACTCTTATTAGCCTATAAGTAGTGTCAGTTTCTCTTCAACTGATTAGGCTAAGGGCCATTTTGATGCACTGAATATGAAAATGACACTACTTTCTCTGTATCATGTCAGGATTTTGTGCTACACCAATTAGTTATAAAAAACTTGACCTAAAAACAAAATAAACATTTCTGTAGCTACAATAGTTGTTGATGGTAAGCATAGCAAGCACGCATTAGGAAAGGTACCTATGGGATTAGATAGCCAGCAGTAGATGGAGCAATTCGCCCATTCCCAAAGAGCATCCAGAACAAACACTTAAGCCCTCTATGATCTAGCTATTGCCATTACATCAGATGAAGAAAGAGAAAAATATTAAAAAACAAAAATAAAACTATTCCAACCCTATGTGCTCATTGCTCATGGAACAACTAATCACATCAGACTATTGGGGACCTAGACACGTTCGTGTAGTCTGAGCAACATAAATATTAGTTTGGGGAGGTCCCTGAAGCTTGGGCTGTCAAGAGTCGGACTCCAGGAAGAAGAGTTTGTAACTGTGGAGGGGAGGCTGTTGCTTCCAATGTTTAAGATGATTTTTAAATGGGTTGAGGATTTTTAAATCGGTTAGATCATTTCAGCATTGGCGACTTTGGCGGGGACTACTATATTCCAAATATTTAACAAAAAGTATGGTAAAACTGATGACTGAGTAGTTCTTTGACCGTTATGTTTGAGTTTTTGGTTATTGTTTTGGAGGCAATCGCTGACATCTCCATCATGAAGTCCCATTGTATGCACGTCATCGATGCCGTTCCAGTGCTTGTGTTTCTATCAGTTGCTTCAGACTTGTCTGTGCTCTAGATATTCAAATAGCATCTTTTGAGCTGAGGTAGATATCAATTTGGCTGCTCTGCATTTTATTTGTTGTTGATCTGTCTCCTAGGGGTGGTGTGAAAAGCGCCACCTCCGAACACCCTGGTAACTCACCTTTGCAGCCCCCCCAGCCAAGGCAACCCCAGAGTTAGGGGCAACAGACTAGGGAGGCAAGCACAGCCCCACGCGCCAGCACACAAACAAGCCCACACAAAACTCAGCTGGAATGTGTGCAGTTGGCTATCATAAAGCCTAACATTAAAAACAAACGTCCCACCCCCAATGCCCTGAAGCAGGGCAGCAAGACCAGGGAAATGGGGGTAATAAACAAACACCAATATATGACGCCAAGCAGGCACCCCAACCAGAACAGCAACAAAACAACCACCAAAACACTAAACAAAATCAAACAAAACGTCACCCAAGGGATGAACCACCAAAGAATCAGCTGACACAACATCCTCAGGCAAGGCATTCCACTGCCTAACACATCTCAATGGAAATTATGTACTCCCAACATCTATACAAAAACATGGATGATTCAACTTCATTGAGTGGCCCCTTGTCACTCCATTACCAGCCCTCAAAAATAATTGAGCCTTATTAGCAGTGCCTCCATGACCAGCAAGGACTTTCCAACACTTAATTGGATCTGCATTCAGCAACCTGCCCAGAACAGAAAAAAGATCCAACTGCCGCAACCTGTCACCATAGGTTAGATCCCTACAACCTTTCACACACTTAGTCCATCTTTGCTGAACTGACTCCAGCAACCTCAGATCACCAACATAACCTGTGTTCCAGACAACTGAACAGTAATCCAAGATGGGCCTAACATGAGCCACATAAAGTGTGACCATAAAATCAGGGCTCCTACAGACAGTACATCTCAGTAAGTTGTTCGCAACTGCAGATGCTTTACTTGCTATCTGCCTAATGTGGACATGAAACTTGAGGTTCAAATGAATGGTAACCCCCAAGTCGCGGTGTGAATCTACACAACTCAGCACAGATTCTTGCAAGAAGTAAGAATATGCCCCATACTCACTCACACTGTGACCATGATAAAACCTCATCAAAACACACTTCTCAGGATTCAGCATCAAATTCCATGACTTAACCACATCAACCAGCATATCCAGGTCTCTCTGCAACACATTAACTCCATCTACTAAACCTCGATTGTAAGACACAGAGTTTGAAATTATCTGCAAACACCTTGACAGAGCATGACATAAGGGATATGGTCCGATTGTGGCGCGGCCCCACTTAGGTGGTAACGTGGACCAGGGCCTGCAATACTTGCCTGCAGGATCAAACACCATCGCTATTTCCTCCATGCGGTCAGAGAGGGCAGTGTTCAAACTCCGCCCTCTTGGAGGCAACTCAACAACAACATGACATAAGGGATATCAATGGATCAACATAGATCAAGAACAACAAGGGCTCCAAAACTGATCCCTGAAGAACACCACTAAGCACCTGTCTCTCATCGCTACAACAACCATCAATACACACCCAAAACGAACGACCCAAAAAATCACCCAAAGCCGGCTCAGGCTAACAGCACGGCGTCAACGACTAGAAATCTACCGCACCACCAGCCAAGGCCGGCCGGCTGACTACAGGGAGGATAGGTGAGGCCTTTAAATTCTCCAGCGTAATGCTGAAGGCCCAGCCCACATCACAACCATAATTAAATTGTGGAGCTGTGCCTCAGGGAATTGAATGTCCTGAAGGGACCAAAACATGGAGGGAATGAGTGAATAGCAAGTGAATGGAGAACAGAGGGTTTTACTGTGTCACCCCTTGCTGCAAGTGTGGGAAATTTTAGTAGGTAGAACCTCCTTGCTATCAAGTACGGTAGGTAGCTACCAATTTCTAGTAGGTACCCCTGGGTAAGTTACAGTCCATGGAGTGAGAGAGCTCTCGCTGCATGTTGCTAGGGTCAGATTCTTAGGAAATTATCATTGCCATTAACAACTTCTCTAGCCCTTCCGTGGTTAGACCTGTAATTATTTGCAAGCCTATGGAAACTGTGTAAAGAACAACAGTGTTAGTGTTCTGTTGGTTCTTGAAGCACATGATACACTGCATACAGTACCACAGCTTAATAGTTACATACTAGCTGGAACCTGTCGAAATTCCACACAAGAAATGCACTATGCTTCAGTGATGTCTCTGACTTGTATCATCTTTCTCAATTTTATTGTATCTACTAAGGAAAGAACCTACACAAATTCAACAGAATAGGGGGGGGGGTTAGGGTTCTTGGTTACTCACTTTTAAACCCCTATCCATATCAAGAGTAAAAATACAAAGCGCGAAAATTAGTTTAAATTACACTCAGCAAAAATACCATAAGTTTGGGCAATTCCGTCACCTCATGGATTATTTCGGCACTTGGCAAAATTTTCAGTTTTTTAGTTATTGGGACGAAAGTTTCAACAGCAGAAAAATGGTAGCTACAAGGTAAATTTGAAAGGTGACAGAATTGTCTAGAATTTGAGACAAAAAACAAGCCCCCAGACAAATATTAAAGAGTCAGTTGGATGTCAAATTGAGTATGCAAAAAAAACCCTGTTTCAGAAAAGTCTTCAGGTGAACATTTATTTTTGTTCATTTGCAAAAAACTGATATTTTCATTTGTAGATTAGATTAGATAGGCAGCAGTAGAAGAACCAAAAGGCCCATTCCCAAAAAGACACAAGGACTTACACCCCGGTCCTCAATGAGCTATTGCCATTATGTTAGTAGAATGTAGAGGAATGGAGAAACGAGAAGAGAAAAAAGAAATCAGAAAAAAATAGAAAAAAAAAGGGGAGAAGAGTCGACGGCAAAGTGATGGTCATTAATGCCCGCAAGCATGATCGATGGCCGCTGATATGCAGAGCTTATCAGCGGAAGTGAGAAGAAGTCAGCTTAAAATGGCCTGGGAAGCTTTGACCTTTAAGTGCTAGCGACTCGTGGAGAAGGAGTTCTTAGCTGTGGAGGATATCTCTCCCAATGTATGTGAAGACGATTTTTAAAGGAGTTGACCGACTCCGCACCAACAGCGTCGGAAGGGAGTCTATTCCAAATGCTGACTATGAAATAGGGAAAGAACTGCTGACTTAAGGTTGTTTGTTGAGCTTTATGCTCGAGTTTTTGACCGTTGTGTCGCAAGCAATCATTGGGGTCTCTTTCAAAGAGTCCCGTAATGGGTACGTCGTTGAAGCCATTCAAGAACTTGAATGTTTCTATTAGTTGCCCCCTGAGTCGTCTTTGCTCGAGAGAGATCAGACCCAGTTCTTTCAGGCGGCATTCATACGACTTGTTTCTCAGCTGAGGTATCAGTTTTGTTGCTCTGCGTTGGACTCTTTCCATGTTATCGATATCTTTACAGAGATGTGGCGACCAGAATTAGTTCGTTCATATGCGTCTAACTTCGCCGTCCCCAATGAAACAGTATCTCGTAAGAATAGCTCAGAGCTGCTTACTTTAGGGAAAGCTATTTTGGCAAGGTTTGCAGGCTATTTCCAGACACTGTTCTGTAGGGCTAATTCGGCTTCCCACCTGACAAAAATAGCCCCTTGTAGGGCATAAATATGAGCTATTATAGAAACAACAATGCTGATACAGTGGCAAAAATAATCTAAATAGTCAACATATTATATAAAATACACTTAACCCTTTGTCGTTATTGTGGATCGGTCGGGCTACATAAGTGGCGTGTGTTTGCGCGGCTATATATGACGTCATGATGACGGAACAGGTGTCTCTTTCTATCAGCCAGTACAGGAGAGTCTCGTCATCATGTTCCAA
>LQNS02000303.1:16326634-16337355 GCA_001587735.2 Parhyale hawaiensis
CCGTGTATGTTCAAAATGCTTTAAATACTGCTAGTTCAGTTATGCATTAACTTCAAAATAAATAAAAACTGATAAGAAATCTATTCCCAACCATATTCAATAAAAATACGATATAAATATATTATACATGGCAGCTCTGGTTTGTTTACAAAATCGTTGACCGTTCTTGTGCTTTTCAATGATTACGATGATCATGATCACGGTGATTTTGATTTCGAGCGTGGCCACAAAAAGACGCCTTTATTTTCATCAGTATGTGTGCTTTCCCAACAGGCAAGATATGAGACAAACGGAGATTCAGAGGAATCTTGTAGTGGTGTGCGTAGAAGAAAATATGTAGGAATTCTGCGCGAAAGACTACGTTTGCTTCAAACACCATGAACTCGTAATATTTGGATATAAACGGTCACGGATTACTCTGCTTAACGCTTTGAGTGCCTGATTCACTTTGAAATTCTACTTCAGTATTTTCAACTAAATGAGTTTCAGCTTCTGTTTGACTTGCTCACTTGCGGATCTTTTTGTAATACTGTAAATCTATCCATTGCTTTGCAGTGAAGGGCAATTTAAGGCAAGCAGAAACTTGAGAAACGTTACCTAACGAGAAAGCGGAGTAACGACATCGACCACATCATCTGGCCCTGCAAGCGAAACTGAGCGGTACTCCACAGTCTCCACTGCATGCTGTGTACTGTGCGGCTCGGAGCTGTGAGGTAGTCGATCTGCCATTAACGCAACACCAAACGAAACACGTTGGTACTCGTTTCAAACTCGTTCATTCTCGTAACAAATGAGTTCATTCCTTATTAGAAGACTTATGAGCTATGAATCGGCATTACTTGAAGTCACTCAAGTGGTAAGTCTTCAGGCATCTTTTTGTGGCCACGCTCGTGATCAGAATCACCGTGATAATGATCATCGTGATCACTGAAAAGCACAAGAACAGCCAACGATTTTGTAAACTTACCAGAGACGCTATGTCAATTTTCGAGAAATATTATTTTATAGTATTTTACGGAAAATGGCAGAGGATGGATTTCTATGAACCTTTATTTATTTTGAAGCCAATGCATAACTGAACTAGCAGTATTTAAAGCATTTTTAACATACACAGGCATGAAACTAAGGAAGGTACAATTCTGGAAGTTAATATTACGAACAATCATCATCATCCTCAGTTTATCCTTAAAGGCGTCTTTTTGTGACCACCGAGCGGATGATTCCCTCTGATCGCGCATGATTCGCACGTTTTTGTGACCGCATTTTGACGTGATTCTCATAGCAACCAACCGTGATCAGTGGTGAGAATTTATCGCAGCGTGATTTACTCCGCAGGCTAATCATGCATGATCAAAGGGTGATTCCAGCCGTTGGACTAGAAAAATTCAAAATTTGAAATGCAAGATCGTGATGTTTTCTTATAGTTAGGGATAAATTGAATAATGTTATGATGATTATTTGTATTATTTACTTCGAGGATTGTAGTTTACTTCGTTTTATGCCTGTGTATATTCAAAATGCTTTAAATACTGCTCGTTCAGTTATGCATTGGCTTCAAAATAAATAAATGCTCATAAGAAATCTATGGCCTACCGTTTCCCGTAAAAATACGATAAAATATATTTTTCGAAAATTGACATGGCGTCTCTGGTTTGTTTACAAAATGGTTGACCGTTCTTGTGCTTTTCAGTGGTCACGCTGATCATGATCACGGTGATTCTGATAACGAGCGTCGCCACAAAAAGACAAAAAGAACATATAACGATCTTGCATTGCAAATTTTGAATTTTTACTTCCCCAACGGCTGGAATCATTCTTTGATCACACGTGATTAGCCTTCGGAGGAAATCACGCTGCGATCAAAAAGACGCCTTTAATGTTTTATCATAGACCGCAACAGTACTGGACTCTTAGGTCTGACGCTGTCAGCCAAAATTCGGCAACGGAAAAATGGGATTTTCTCAAAAACTATTATTTTACCCGTATCTAATACTGAAGAAAAAAATTACAAGGTACCCAACATTTTTCTTGCAGAGAAAGTATTTTGGATACGGCGGGAACGCACTTGGGCGCGTGTCTGCACGACCGTGTCTGGACATGTTATAATAGCTTTTAAGAAAATCCCGTTTTTACATTTTGTCAGCCAGCGTCAGAGGTCACTTTGGACCTAGCTAAGAGTCAAGTACTGTTGAGGTCTATGGTTTATTATTACTTCTATACGTCTTAAAACATTGTTTTATCACATTAATATTTATCATCATAGGTATATAATTATTTACCCTTTCGCCTACTCAAATTGATATATATGTAATATGTTTTCTTACAGATTGACCCGTCCCGAATCCAAAAATTACCACTGCTCATTGGGGAAACGATAACTTCACGAGATGTTTGACTTCGAAGCTCTATATTTACCTCCGACAAGGAGGTTATGTTTTCGTCGGGTTTGTCTGTCTCTCTGGCACCGAGATAACTCAAAAAGTCATAGACGGATTTTGACGAAATTTAGAGGGATTGTTGGGTATGTTAGGAGGAACAGATGAATAACTTTTGGTGAAGATCCATCGATCAGTTCGATCGTCTGTATTATTTTTCCCAATGCAATAACTCAAAAAGTTAATAATGGATTTTTACGAAATTTTCATGAGTTGTTTGGTATATCACGAAGAGTAAATGACTAAATTTTTGTGTTGATCTCTTGGTTTATTCGTGTGTTTGTCGCAGTGTTTGATTTGGCCTATTAGCGCAATAACTCAAAAAGTTTCGAATGAATCTTTAAGAAACTTATAGGGGATTTTGGTAAAGCTAAAAGACAAAAATTATTAAATTTTGGTGAAGAAGATAGGTGTTGGTTCGTTTGTATGTTTGACTTATATTTTTCATAATATTTGTTAGCAACATACCTCAACTTTTTTGAATGGTTTTTATGCAATTTACGGAAGTTGTTAGTAATATTAAAACACATAAATGATTTAAATTTGGTGCAGATCGGTTGGGCCGTTTGTATGTTTGACTTAGATATGTCCTAATGTTTGTTAGCAGCATAACTCAAAACGTTATGGACAGATCTTCAAAAAATTGCAGAAAATCCTCATACTAATAGGAGGCACAAATTATTAGATCTTGGAGTTGATATGAAGAGTCATGATTTCAGAGCCAATTTGAATTTTTTGTTACCATTGCCTTACTTGGCGGAAGTATGCGCTCTCAGAGTGCTCTAGTTCCCCATATAATAGTAAAAAAAATCGGTCGAGAATCCTCAACACCCCCATGCCATACACAGGGAATTTAAGCACTCCCATTACCAAAGCGTTTACTAGTACGTATGAACTATTTTGTTACGTTTTGCTACTAGTGACAAGGATTGATCTCTGGGGTACAATTAGTATAATTGTATTCAAGCTGTACCGCACCTTTTCGTGGTGGTACCGTTAGTATACCTACTTCACATCTCAATTCTTTAATACTTGAAAGATACTTATCTTCTTTTTCCATCACAATCTGCAGTGTAAGTAGAACCAACGGGGAGGGAGCTTGGCCCCACCAGACCGTGGTTTTCCTTTTATTTGTTCATTTTGTGTTTCTGACCTACTAATAGGAGAGAGCTCGGCCGTCCACGTGGAGTGGTGGACCCTTTGCGGTCCCCCTTCTGCTTCTCTCGCTGAATGATGGACCGGACCTCATTCAATGGACTCTGACATGAACCACGACAACTCCGAGCCGCCAGAGCCGGCTCGTCACGGCAATCTGTCACGAGTGTAGGTGCAGGCACTGCGCCGAGCTCGACCGCGGCAGAACTGAATATGAGATGTTGCCGTACCAGCCCCCCCCCCCGGACGCACGACGCACCGGCGGCAGAGTGGGCGATAGACGCGGATGCCGGTCGCGGCGTCGAGAACACAGGCAGCTGAGGCAGGACCACGACTCGAACTTCCCATTTAGCCAGGAAGTGCAGAGAAACTTCAAACGCTTCTTTAATATCTCCACCAAAAAGGGAGAGGACATCCGTGGGATAGATATTATAAGAGCTTACAGCAACCTGCAGCGGACGCTGGGAGGCAAACCTGCCAAGGTCACGGAGACGAGGGCCGGCACACTCCTGGTTGAAGTGAAAGCGAGCAGCAGCCAGGAGCGATAGCGAGTGTGAGGACGCTGGAGGGGGGAAGGGGTTGAGGTCTCTGCCGCCCCCTATGACTGCCTCTGGTTCCTTAATAAGCCAATGTACACCGATGTAGATCTCCTCCAGACCCACTTAGAGTCCGGAGTGAGGAGCGTTTATACAGTAGAGTGAAGAGGAAGGAGAATGGTAGAGACATTGATACTCCCATTTATATCCTAACTTTTGACGCTCATAACCTCCCACCAGTAGTGCAAATTGGCTGGGTGAAGTGGCCAGTACGGCTCTATATTCCCCTCCCTCGCCGCTGCTTCAAGTGCCAACAATACGAACACGGTGAAAATGAGTCGTTAAACAACCCCAACATGCAAAAATTGTTCAAGACCTCAACACCAAGAGCCACATACTGCACCAACCAGGTGTGCCTATTGCTGTAAATCACACCCAGAAAACTCACCAACTTACAGTGTTTACAAATATGAACAAGAGGTCCTTGCTACCCAGGCCTGGGAGCATGTTATCTACGGAGAGGCCAGGAGACTGGTGGAGAGCCGCCAGGCCCGACCGGGCACGTCTTACGCCCGTGCTCTACGTGACTCTAGCGAAAGTGTGAGCGGTGCCCCGGGCCCACCGGTGCGACGAAGGCCGCCGCCCCGCACGTCTCTGGCTGACAAGGCAACACAGACTGAGGGATCAAACCTGGAAGAACCTGGCGCTGCAGCTGCGCAGTGGGCTGTTGGGGCTTGTGCTGCCATTCTGGGGACTGAGGTTCTCTCTGTTCCTGGACCAAGTAGCGCGATAGCTACGCCGGTGGTCCCTGTGACGAGTGCTGCCGCTTCTACTTCTCTGCCCGCGACCGCATATTCCACTGACGCGCACCCTGCGTTTCCGGTTTCTCCCTTGGCTCCTGTTTATGATTCTGCAGATTCTCCCGCATCGACTGTGGCTACAGCTGCGGTTGTGCCCGTTGTACATTGCTGCCAGCTGACATTGCAGCGCCAGCTGGCGCGTCCCCTGTCGATTCCTGATTTGGGGAGGCCTTGACTGAGGCGGACTATATCCTGAGTAAGTGTGCCGCGGACAGGGAGACTCCCATCGTTCATGTGGCACCTACTTCTCTCGATGGGGTCTTTGCCCCTGCTGTACCTGTCTCCGCTAAGGCCGATGCTCCCGCCGCTGGTGTTGGTACTGGCACGGCCCGCGCTGACCCTGCTGAGGCTGCCACTGCGCCTGAGGCCCCTGGCTCTGCCGGGGTCGTTTCTGTATCTCTTGCTCCCGATGCTTATGGCTCTGCTGGGGCTGCTGCTTCTACTGCGCCTGTTGCCTCAGGCCCTGCTGGTGTTGGAGCTATTTCGGTCTCTGCTGGGCCTGCGGCTCAATTCCAGCTCTGCTGCGACAGTCTCTGTTTCCATTATGTCTGTTGCTTTTGGCTCTGCTGGGGCTGTTTCTGCCCCTGCTGAGCCCGTTGCCTGTAGTTCTGCTGGTCTGTTTCTGAGGAAAACAACCAATTACAGCAACTCAGGCCGCCATGCTATCGGTTCCTAGGCGGGTGCGGGCCTGTAACGAGTGGTGCAGGACCCTTTAACGGGGAAAAACTATAGTCCGGCATTGCAGTAATTTTCTCATCAGTCTCTTCTCAGAACTCCTCAGCGTCACACCACATCTACCTGTATTCCACCCCTTAATGTCGGAGCGTGTCGCTGAGTTTCATCCCCAGCAAGTTTGGCCTCACTCCGCCAGTGCGACTGCCCGCGGATAATAGAGGGTTGCCTGAGGCCGGGGGATGATTTCCTTTCGTATCGCCACTGCTATTGATATGTCAAGCTAAACACCCTTTGTCGACCGACGGGCCCGGATCAAAGGCACCGGCTTTCCATGCAACAGAGGACCGTTTATCACGTAAGTTGCAGTGCCCAGTAGGCGTCTTGGGAACGTGTTACCGTGGCGGTTTCCAATGTTAGCCTGAGACCTATTTCAATTAAATTACTATCAAGCATCACTTTATATACTTTAATTAGTTAATTAATCCCATTAAATTATTGTTAATTTTCCAATCTTGCTTGCTTAGTCAACCTATTGTCAATTTACGGCATCAGCCCCCTATGGCGTGTTGACTTCTAACGTGTAACTTGTTTTAAGCTCAACATAATTTAAGACACTTTCCTAAACTTAATCCAGTTTGAGATTAATTAGAAACATGTAAAACTTAATCCAGTTCAAGAATACCATCTTAAACTCTCATTCACATGTCAAACCTAATCCAGATCGAGATTACAGGTTTGAATTCTGCGAACGTATTTCGGCTACGTGTCAAAAGTAACCGTGTAGTGATTGGCTTGTTACTCTAGTCTATAAGCATCTTAATCTGTATCCCATTCAGTGCTAACTCAACTCGATATTGTTAATTTAGCTGCAATCAAATTCCTTCATATAATTAGTCGAGCGTACTTAGAGGGCTTAGTGTCATTCATGACTTCGCTTAGAAGCTTTCTAAGGATAAACACATTTAATAATCTCAACTCCTATGCAGTTACGATAACATGCAGTGTTGGGCTCTGCATTCCGCGGTAGTTGTGACTCCTTTTAGAGAAAGTATATGTATCACTGATCGCGTATCTAACTTGCAAAAACTGTATTAGTATGTTTTCGCCGGAAGCAAGTTAGTTTTGACCTCATGTAGTTGCATAATAAATCTATAGCGGGGGATTTAGTCGTATTCGCTTAATACTAATTTTCTGCCATACTGGTCAGGGCTTCAGCGGTATAGTATTTGCTACCTTACCAGGTTAACCTGACAGATCTCGTAGGAATAGCGTTGACCGCCGACTGTAGAAGGTTTTCTTTCAATTTACTAGTTTTGTGCAATTGGTTCCGCACCGAGATTTCTTTGCAAATTGTAGTACGTTAAGCAATTTTTGATCTAATTCCTAATTAACGGCGTTTCCATCTACTTCCTAATTAACGGAGTTTTCCATCTAACTAATAATTAACGGCGTTAATGCGTCTAATTCATAATTAACGCCGTTTGCCATCTAATTCATAATTAACGGCGTTTGCCACCTAATTCATAATTAACGGCGTTTGCCATCTAATTCCTAATTAACGGCGTTTGTCATCTAAATCCTAATTACTGGCGTTTGCCATCTAATTCCTAATTACCGGCGTTTGCCATCTAATTCCTAATTACCGGCGGTTGCCATCTAATTCCTAATTACCGGCGTACGCTAAGTCGCTATCCACACCACACGTTGACCTAGAAATTGGTCTTATGTATTCTATTCTCATCAAAATAACAATTACTTAGTAACTTCTTTTCTGTCAGAAATTCATGGTTGTGGCGCCAGGCGGGACGTCCCATGGGCTGCGGCGGGGTCCTGTCGTCCCACGGGACTTGGAGCTGCGCTCCGTGGCCGCGCTGAGCCTAGTTAGGACTGGTTTGAATCGACTTGGCCGGCACCTACTCGCCTGCTAAAGTTTTAATAAATGAAATTAAACTCTTCGATTCGTTTGCCTGTCCAGTGACCATGATTACTTTTCTGACAGTTTCTGCCTCTGCTGCGCACGCTGCTTAAATTCTGGCCCTGCTGGAGCTGTTTCTGCCGCTGCTGCGCACGCTGCTTAAATTCTGGCTCTGCTGGAGCTGTTTCTGCCGCTGCTGCGCACGCTGCTTAAATTCTGGCTCTGCTGGAGCTGTTTCTGCCTCTGCTGCGCACGCTGCTTAAATTCTGGCCATGCTGGAGCTGTTTCTGCGGCTGCTGCGCACGCTGCTTAAATTCTGGCCCTGCTGGAGCTGTTTCTGCCGCTGCTGCGCACGTTGCTTAAATTCTGGCTCTGCTGGAGCTGTTTCTGCCGCTGCTGCGCACGCTGCTTAAATTCTGGCCCTGCTGGAGCTGTTTCTGCCGCTGCTGCGCACGCTGCTTAAATTCTGGCCCTGCTGGAGCTGTTTCTGCCGCTGCTGCGCCAGTGTCTTCAGGGTCTACTGGGGCTGTCCTTGCCTCTGCTGCGCCTATTGCTTCCGGCTGCGTCGCAGCCCAGGTGGCTGTGCCTCGGGTAGGGGACGGACCGGTCGGACATAAGCCGTATGGACCTACACAAAAATGGAAAACAAAACTACTTCGGAACAAACACAATCCATACGACCAAAACACTGTTACAGCTGGTAAAAGCGATGAAGCGCTCCAGCGGAAACGCGCTCCAAGCAGTGATTTATCCCCAACAACAAATATCGTATCTTTTAAAATTCCCCCCCCCCCAAAAAAAAAAAACACCAGGATTTCCGTGGGACGTCTCGAGCCCACACGGGACGAGCAGCGTCACATGTAGCTGGAGCGTGACGAGAGTCCTACCGACAACATCGTTCTAGCGAGCGGGGTGCGCACCCCAGGACCAGGGTGCGAACGGGGGACGAGCCTTGTTGCCTGCGGGTCGCGGGCAGGCTCGAACAGGATACATAGCAAATGAGTACAATATTGCAATGGAATAATAGAAGTTACGAAACCAACAAAGTTAATCTGAACTGCCTGGCAGAACTGCACCAACCCATTTGTATATGTTTACCAGAGACCATGCTTGGTTATACCAAGCCTCCTATGCCCCGGAACTACACTGCTGAATATTTTTCCCCTACCCAAGATCGTGTTCCTGGAACTGGACTCGCTATCCTCGCCGAAACAGAGTCTCTGTACCTGAGGGTGCCACTTAATACACTCTTATAGGCCATGGCCGTGTAAATTAAGTTACGAAACAGGGCCACCACTATCTGCAATCTATATATTTCCCCAATACAAGAAATTCACATGGCGGATATCACTAGACTAGTGGCGCAGCTGCCGCGCCCTTTCCTATTGTTGGCGATTTCAATGCAAAACACCTAACGTGGGGGTAATAATGCTAATAATACGCGGGGCTCGGTTGTCGAGCGCTTGCTCAGAACTACCGATTTGTGCCTCCTAAATACAGGAGCACAAACCCATTTTTACATTCATACAGGAACTACCTCCGCGATAGACCTTGCCCTCTGTAGGCTACGTCAGACCTCCTTCCAGACGCCTAGTGGACTGTGACTGAGGACACCCACGGGAGCGGGCACTACTGTGTGTGCACCGGTTTCTCGGACCTCCTCCAAAGTCATGATGCAGCACCACGTTATATCCTCCGGCAAGCCGATTGGGCTACCTTCGAGGCTTGAGCCAGATGGAGATACTGAACATTTATCGACATTAAAGCTCATCTGCCACGTTTTGCTCCATTCCATGAGGTAGTCAAATACTTGTTGGAGCCCAGCTATTTTCGTGAAAAGATGACATAGTTTTGTATCAGCCATAAATTTACTGATTTTACTATGGCTATTAAGATCAAAATCATTGATGAAACTTATGAACAGAAGTGGGCCGAGCACGCTACCTTGCGAAACCCTTGATTATGCCTGCGTCCAGTCGCTCGTCTCTCCTTCAAGCTTCACTCGTTGCTGCCTACCCGTAAACATGCTCAGATCCAACGTATAAACAGTAGTCTCTCTGGATGCCATGGTCATTCAAATTTTCACATCAACCGTAGATGAGAGACTTTGTCAAAAGCCTTTTGGAAGTTTAGATTGAAATCCTGTCGTCCAAAAAAGACCCCATTCGGCAAGCCTGAACATCTTGAAGCAAGCATTGGGTTTACAAAACGTCACATTGGCAAAAAGTTTTACCTTCAGGAAGCAAGTTTTATGGTGGGACGAAACAAAAATCGAGTTCTTCGGTTATAAGAGTGTTTCACACGTTTACAGGAAATCTGGCGAAGCCCTTTTGCCCAAGCATCGTACCAACAGCGAAGTACGGTGGCGGAGGTTTGATGTTTTGGCGATGTTTTACTGCTTCAGGACCAAGACCCTTTCCGAAGGTCAACAGTATTATGAAAAAAGATTATGTAGGAATTTTAATTGATAACTAATTGAAAGAAACGGCAAAGGAACTGTCACTCGGTCAAGCTAATTTGCTTAGGGAGTGGCTGTAGAACAGTTCACTATAGAGGGTGTTGTGTAATTTGTTAGACATATTTTAACCATATATAGAAAAACGCAAAATAAAACGATTTTCACGAGTGACAGCATCCTCAAAACTCCTTCGTTTTTGAAAAATAACGACCTGAAATACTTGGTTTACCTTAGGAATAGCCTTACAATGCAGCCTGCTAGCGCGCTCTTTAGAAGAAGAATCTAAGAGTATTCATTCTTCTTTTACTATGCTAAAACGCGTACTAGCAGCCTGCCTTAGAAGCAGCGGTGTACGCAGGATTTTCCTAAGGGGGGGGGGGCACTATCAGAGTTGATGGTATATATATATATATATTTATATTTATTTGAATATAATGAAAAAATTATTATTAGTTATGTTATGTATGCTTACATACTAATACAATGATGATAAAAATATTCAATTAATTTCATGTTATGATTCAAGGGAAATAGAAGGGAAACTCTATCCCATAATAATATGTACAAAAAATTACACTTATATCCAAAGCAAAGTATTGGATAGATCAGATAATAGAGTGGGTTAGATGTAGAATTGTAGATATTAGAGTGACAAAAAATAATAGAAGAAATTGCTAACGTTTAAAC
>LQNS02000303.1:16350333-16361661 GCA_001587735.2 Parhyale hawaiensis
CCTCTCCGTAACAAGAAAGTTGGGTACCTCGGAATTTTTTTCTTCAGTATTAGATAGGGGAAAAATAAGGCTTCGGACAGACGGACGGACTGACAGACAGCTCTCTTATTATAGTATAGATTTTGGCGCACACATGCAATGGTGTTGGTGCGAGCGCAACACAATATTCAAACGCTTTGTGCTGCGGACCCGGAAGAAAGCTTTTATGGTGCCGAGCAGGCGCTGGATCCCCGACTTTTTAGTTCGTCGATGACCACTGGTTATTCGCATGTTAACTATGACAACGCGCAGGCTCTTGATATTGCGCATATTAAAAATGTTATCATGCATACAGGCCAGCGATAATGCGCATATCAACAATGCTATCATGCATGCAGGCCAGCGATAATGCGCATATCAACAATGCTATCATGCATGCAGGCCAGCGATGATGCGCATATTAACAATGGCTGATATTTTGCAATAATGGGGCCGGGGTGACCAATTCGGCCGGGGGTCGGGTGTTGCAGCCGGGGTTGAAACAGGAGTTATACAGGAAGACCTCTTTGTAGGTCACCCTCTTCACGTAGATTTTATGTAGAAATTTTGACTTCCAGACACTCGATATATGTTTTCTTGATTCAGCAGACATATGTCGAATACCTGAAAGTGAAAATTATTAGCCGACATAACTACAGTGCTTTCTGAAAGCGCATGCCTCCGCCAAGCAAGGCAATCTTAACGAAAGACTTAAATTGGCTCTGAAAAAAAGTATTGCCTTTTTTATCACCACCAGAAATTGGTTGTTTATGGCTTTTGACACTCATAACAGTCCTTGTAATTTTCTTGAAGATCCGTCCGCTTCTACTTGAGTTATGTTCTGATAAAATACTAAGATAAACTACGCATCAAAGACACAAACGGAGGAACCGATCATCGCAAAGACATGGTTTTCTGTGCTTTTCAACCTTTCTAACACTTCCTAAAAACTTCATGGCCATCCATCTATATTTTTTTATTATTTTGGTGACAGATAAACAGGCGAAGAAAGAGACAGACATACTCCGACAAAAAAAACTCATTGCTGGGGATAAAAATGCGTAGGTATTAAGGATGGCCTACATCGAGGTCTTCCTGTACATATGACTCGCTTAATAGTTTAACGTCGTCATTTGAGTGTTTCAGAATTATTTGAAACTCATTTGTTCTCGTTGATTTAATTCTTGTTTCAGATTTCATATCAGCCATACGTTATGCTCTACAA
Organism: Parhyale hawaiensis; assembly: GCA_001587735.2. Taxonomy (NCBI): domain Eukaryota; kingdom Metazoa; phylum Arthropoda; class Malacostraca; order Amphipoda; family Hyalidae; genus Parhyale; species Parhyale hawaiensis. The sequence goes on from LQNS02000303.1 coordinate 16,351,577, forward strand.
TAATATCTTTAATTAAATCTACTCAGTAAACGAGAAGATAATACCGTGTTTATTGAGCGGCAGGCTGCCTAGATAGCAGAGATGAAGTTCATCACTTCAGACAATCGATGACGAAAGAGGCGGTGTTACAAAGTAGTCTGTAATTCGGTCATGTTGCTGTCCACAGACTTATGATACGATCGGAGACTCGAGTCTACTGTCACCAGAGACTCCAGTCAATTTTTCAAGGAAAGGAACTTGTTCGTTACGTGGTGTACGCATGCTTTCCTAGGCGATTCCTCAGTAAGGCAGCTTAAAACGTGTTTTGTCATACGTTCATAATTCACAGCAATGGAATACGTGGCTGTGGCTGTTTAAACAAATGAAAAATAAAGAAAATTTCACGGGCATAATTATCAAATAATAAATATAATGTCGAATAAGAATAAAATCTAACGTTTCGAGAAAAGCATCCATCATCAGAAAATCAAATTGTAATCTACAACTTATGAACAAAAATTTTTATAGATGTTGTCGGGGGGAAGTATAAAGAGCGTATGAACAGAGCTACGTGGAGGGGCTGGATGTCAGCACCTATACAGTCAGCGGATGTGGGACTAATTGTGGACTGCGTGAAGCATTAAAACCGAAGTCATAATGTTAAGGCCAGGTCTTGTTCTGTGAATGTAGAGGGACTCTAATGTTGTGAGCTCGATTGAGTTAGAAGAGTGTATGCTGGAGAAGTCATTCTTGCCGATGGGATGGCTGTTTTGCTCAGCATGTAGGCGGGGAGCTGAACGTGAGGGCTTTGCGAGGGGTAAACCGGTTCGACTAGATAGACATAAATGTTGGTCAATACGGGCTTTTAAATGTTGTCCAGTGTTACCGATGTACGAGGCATTGCAACCTCTGCACTGGAGACGGTAGATAGTACTTGACAAAAGCTGTGTGGGAGGTTCGTCCTGTTTCGCATTTAAGGATGCAAGAACAAGAATATTTATGAAAGTAAATGTGCTAGGAACATTATTTCGACAAAAAGTTTCAAAAATAGAACAATTTGTTCAACGTAAATTTCTCAAAAACGTATTAAAACTGCATTTCAGAGACTATCATTATCCAGAAGTAGTCGACTCTAAAGAAAGACCCGAGTCCCGCACGAGGCAGGTTGAAAGAGAACATCGCCCCTGAAAGTTCTAGGAGCATCATCTACCCCTTCTCTCCTCCCCTCAAAAAAGCTTTCAAATTTGTGAATTTCCAGCAAATGTACTTAATTTGGAGCTAAAATAACCTTGAATAACCGTGTCCAGAAACTAAAGAGAATAATGAGAGATTTATTTAAAAAATGAGTAATTTTGGAGACGAAATATGAATAAGAGACAAAATGCCGCATTTGGAATTACATATAACCAAGTTGATACAAACGGTAGTAAGCAGCGTGTCTTACCGATTTCTCCGTGGGGCTCGAACTTATGATTTTGTATCAGCACCGGTTCTACTCTAGAGCTGACAATCAGAGGCAATTCAGGGTTCTCGAAGGATTAAATCTAGCTTTAACCCTTTAGTGCCTACAGTACACATATGATGACATTACATGTAGTGTTATTCCTACGAAAAATGATGTTCTATTGAGGCACTAAAGGGTTAAAACTTCAACAGTAGTATCAACCGACTTGCCGAAAACTTTGGAAGTTTGATTTACTTCTTGAAGTGAAAACTATAGAGACTGGATAACTCGTAGAAACCCAAACCCTTGTAGCACAGTATAACCTTCCACAACAGCCTAACAGGTACTGTGCCCTAAACGGGCATTGCTTCTATATAGCTTCTACAGCTTCCATATAGAAATATATAGAGCCCGTATTCCAGTCGATATAGAGCCCGTGTGTAAGGTTAGGTGAAGGAAGGACTGGTTCAGCTAGTGTTCTAATAGAACCCGAGGTAAAGTTAGGGAAAGCAAGGAATGGTTCAGCTAACGTTCTAAGTGAACAATCTTGCAATATAGACTCGTTGTGAACGTAAGTTGAACCCAATCTCGCCTTTCCTAACTTTACACAGGTCAGCTTAGCAAGCGCGCACGTGGAGGGCGGTATAGCTTCAGGAAGGCCCGTTTTCCTGTTTGAAGGTCGGAAAAGGCAGAGCAAACGTCGTAGATGTTTTCACGGGTCTGAAAAAGAGTTTGTATTGAATTCCGTAGATTGTTTTATTTTTGAAAATGTTGCCATTACATGAAGTTGAAAAAAAACTTAAACCTAATTGGAGCAATGATGTCTATTGTCGTAAATGTACTTAAAAACACGTAAAGCTAAACCATGAACTACCTGCATATATATATATGCCTAGTGTGTCCCCAGCATAATAATGCTGGGGACACACTAGGCATTCACACAGACAACTTGATACACGGATGTGGGACTCTGACATCATTTGGGCCACAGTATCTATGCTACCGAGTATGTATCGAAGCTGCACGCAAGCTGCTCAAGGAGAAGCTCCTTGGAGCTGCTCACCCGAGTAACCAGTTAGGGGTAGAACTGCATGTATCCCCGGCATAACAAGTCTAATGTATCTGCTTGTTTGCAATACCTGCTCAACACCTAATTTTTGAAATCTGGTTGCTTGGCGAGGCTCAATACTTTAGCTGAACATATTCTATACGCTCGTTATCTCTCAGCAGGTTCGTCGACATAAGCTACTATCTCTTTAAAATATAAAGTACGATCGAAATAGCGTACCAAACCTGTTGCTTCGGAGCGCTGCCTCTAATTCATCCAAGTACGGCATAGCAAAAACCAAAGCAGCTTTAAAATAAATAACTGAATGGATTAGCGTGTAATTTTCTAGCAGATCCGTAAACCTCTTGCCTCGAAAATCGAACGACTAGTTTGAAACAAAAATTTAAAAGAAATAAGACCATAAAATAAGCATACAACAGTGCAAAAATAGGTACAGACACCTTAAATTTGTTAATAAGTGTTGTGTTATAGTGCTTTTGCTCCGAAAATTCGCATGTATAAACTGGTTCTATAGAGCAAAGTATATGTTATCGTATTTACATTAAGTTACATAAGAAATATTTCTTTTCAAAATTACTTTTTCACGGTAGAGATACCTATAGTACAGGTTTGTAAATCCATACTTCCGGGTTACTTACGAAACACAGAACATGAAATATACAAGCATCTTATGAACAGTGTCTGGAGACGTGCGCCAGCCACATGAATGGTTATTGATTACTGCATAATTACCTCTGCCAAGGAGTTTATCTGTCTGTGTGTGTGTGTCTGTCGTCAAGATAGCTAATTCAAAAATTTTCACACGGATTTCCACGAAATTTACAGGGATTGTTAGGTCTCTTAGGAGGAACAGATGATTAACTTTTGGTGAAAAGATGTTCATCTGTTTGTTTGTCTGCCTCATTTTTCTTACTGCCATAACTTAAAAAGTTAAGGAGGGATTTTTTATGAAATTTAGAGTTGTTAGGTATATTACGAAGAGTATGTGACCAAATTTTTTGACGCAATCATTACCCCAATCTCCAAAGCCGGAAATAGTACAGATCCAGCTAACTATTGACCTGTCTCATTAACGAGCCACGAAGTGAAAGCGGTTGAAAGGGTATTCCGTAAGCACCTAGTGCACCATCTAGAGAGTAATGACCTACTCACATCAAAACAACAAGGTTTTCGACATAACTGTCCCACTACTTCACAATTGTTGGAGCATTATGATTCCATCGTAGACATTGTGCTAAGAAAGAATGCGGACGTAATCAACTTAGATTTTGCTTAGGCTTTTGACAAGGTTGACCACAGTAGTGTGTAATGATGCGAATCCGCCGTTTTTGAGGGTAGGTTCCCCTCGCGCCGCCTGGTCATCGCGCCACCCCTTCCGGTTTCCCAGGCCCCGCCCACTCCGGTTTGCGCCCCCCCTGACCCCCGCAAAACCGGTAGTGTATTGGCCGTTACAAACCGGAAGCTCACGCGCGAGGGGAGCCGCGAGGGTAGGTTACCCTCAAAAAGTAGTATCTCATGGCCTTACACACTACTGACCACGGAATCCTAATGTTGAAACTCTCCCGCATGGGTATCCGTGGAAAATGTCGTCAGTGGCTTGAAGCATTCCTGTCAAATAGAACGCAAAGTATCATTGTCAACAACAAGGTGTCATCCAGACAGCCGGTACTCAATGGACTGCCACAAGGCACCGTGCTTGGGCCTGTTCTCTTTCTCATCCTGATCAATGACATGGGGTACAGATGTAACTATGCGGTCCCTTCGTCATTTGCTGACGATACACGAATACTAGCTGCTGTGCAATCTGTGGAAGACGCGTTGTTTGTGCAACAAGATTTGGAAAGTATCTGCCAATGGTCGGTAAAAAATAATATGACCTTTAATGAAACAAAATTCGAACTCCTAAGATACGGAAAAAATCAAACACTCTTTGAATCCATGCCATATACCACCAGCGATGGGCATGAAATTGAGTGAAAGACAGTTTTAAGAGAACTCGGAGTGAAAATGCAAGACGATGCTACCTTCGAAGAACATATTGCTTGAGTTATTGCTGTGGGGAAAAAATGGAGTGGATGGGTTTTACGAACTTTCTCGTCACGTGAAGTGGATGCAATGATCACACTATGGAAACAATTAATTCCTTCGAGAATAGAATACGGTTCTCCACTTTGGATGCCGAGTACAAGAAAGAAGCTAGAACAACTTGAAGGTATTTAACCATCATTCACGGCCAGAATTCGAGGCATGCAGGAGTACGATTACCACAAACGACTTAGCTGTCTCCACTTGCATCTAATACAAGGAAGATTCGAGTGATTCACAATCATATATGTTTGGAAAATTCTAGAACGTATCACTGTGAATGAGCAGATTGTCGCCAGACACTCAGAAAGAACTGGAAGGACTTGCGATATACGCATCCCAAGCAGAGATGGTGGAAAAGCCGTAGCCACAAAATATTTTAATAGCTTCATCGTGCGGGGAGCAAAATTGTTTAACAAAATGCCTCGGCATGATATCAAAATTGTAGAGTTAAAAAATTTGCTGGATTCTCATTTACGAAGAATACCAAATAGACCAGCGGTCAGCGGTTACGTGCACTGTGGAGATAATTCGCTGCTGGCTCTCTCTTTGGTCGCTGGAGACACCCAGCAGAGTGACTCCACGCACGTGGAGTGACGTGAAGCTTCTTTGTTGCTGTATTTGACTCCATGCGTGTTAGCGCAATGACTCAAAAAGTTAATAATGGATCTTTATTAAATTTACAGGAGTAACTAGTAATGTTAAAAGATATAAGTATTAAATTTTGGAGACGATCGGTTGGTCAGTTTGTGACTTTGACAAATCTTTGTCAGTATGTTTGTTTACAGCGTAGCTCAAAAAGTTATAACGGATCTTAAAGAAAGTTAGAGAAACTCTTAATACTGTTAAAAAGAACGAATGATGAGATTTTGGTGTTGATATAAGGAAAACCATGGTTTCAGAACCAATTTTAATTTATTGTTACCGTGCCTTGCTTGGCGGAAGTATGCGCTCTCAGAGTGCTCAAGTCGGATATGTTCTCCCCAGAATGCCAAGTAATGCCTCCCTTGATGAAAACGACAAGTAATGAATATAACCAGGAGGGTAAAAAATGAACAAGTTTCATTTCAAAAAAACTACCAAGGTATTTCTCTGTCTTGAGAAATTATTTACAGGACATTGCAACATATGGAAGCAAAGACGATTAGTTCGTCTAAGGACAATTACGGCTGCAGTTCGACGTTAGTTTTGTCGAGAAGCTCCTAAGAGTCAGGCACGGGCAATAGATTCTCAATACTCGTATCATTTACCCATCACTCCAAAAAGAGTTCGTTTCCTTCTGCAAAGTTCGCTACACCTGGAATGTCAAAACAGAAAATGGTCCCGCTTGGGTCGAAAAGAACAAGGAGATTGTGGAAATGAAAAAGTAACACGGGCCAAAGAGAAATGAAAAACCGCAGTGTTTTCCCATGAGAAAAAAATTATGTAGGCGGGCATGATGGTTCTCAGTATGGTACTAGTGGCATGATCTGAGAACGGATGAGCAACTGTATTCAAAAACGTCATTTGGGGGAAGATCTATAATAGTACGGGAGTTTTTTTTTCTTTTTTGCTACGAAAAGGTCGATTTACTACTAATGAAAGGGATGCAATATTATGGTAAACACATCAATAATCTACAAGAAGGTCCCGTCCCAGTTATGAACCACCCAAACACTCACATTTGATGCGCATGGCTAGTAACATTACCTGCATTTGATGCGCATGGCTAGTAACATTACCTGCATTTGATGCGCATGGCTAGTAACATTACCTGCATTTGATGCGCATGGCTAGTAACATTACCTGCATGGCGCCCAATATATGGTGACCAAATAAATCTACCAAGGAATTCATTGCCATGTAGGCTCAGGTCTCGGCAGGAACAGTTCTTAACAAATGGCGAAAGAATCTGATGGAATTCGCCGAGAAAATTACACGCCTGTGGATACAAATTTTGAAACTGCGGCTATTCCTAGCAATCGTTAAGAAAATTGATCGATTTTTTTTCTTTTGGGGGGGGGGTTATTGCACACAACGCATCATTACTTAGACCGAAAAGAAAGAGCTGAAGAAAGAAAAGATCTTAAACTGCTTCAACCAAACAACGGTTTCCTTAGAGTTTATTTTTAGAGCTAGCGGTAACACGTGGTATAGAAAAGGGGGACAGAAGGAGAACCGATCCTCTAAAGAAAATTCAGATAGAAAATTGTACTGGGCAAATTCCGAAACTTTACTCGTAGGAATCAGTATTATTGATAATTAGCTACAGTCTGACCATTTTATCAAGGCAGTTCGGTTGTGGTCAAATTCCTCTACAGATTTGTAAATTCTATGGTTATTTCTGAGATTTTGTTCGGCCCATATCTTAGCCTCACACACTACCTGTATATGAAGAAATCTCAGAAATACCCATAAAACTGGGACAGACATAGAAGAATTTGACCACGACCGAACTGCCTGGATAAAATGGTCAGACTAAAAGCGTCATGTAAATACAAACAGTTATGTAGATTAAATTGGGAATATTTTCTTAGTTACGGTATATTTACAATAAAATATATACTTATTTTTTACTCCGTGCTTTCAAAAGCAAAGATCAGGGTGCAAGATGTAACTTGCCGGCCGTCAAAAATGACGGTGAAATATTCATGGTATTTTTCCATTACCACACTTCCGTTAATAAAGCTGTCAGCTCAAAGTTGCATAAAATATGAGCGTTCTCGGCTACAAACCAGCTCATCAGCGCTAACTCTTCTTTACTTTCTCTGATTTGGAGAAAAATTAAGTACTTTTAGCAGACAGCTAACTATCACTCAAACATTTTCGACTATGTACCATAAGTACGCCAAGATATCGTAATTATATTAACATCGAAATGCATCTCTCAGCGAAAAGCTGTTTTGTCTAGGCATGAAATCGGTGCGAAATCAAATTGGAACTAGAACGCTTGGTGGCGTAAAACCATTAGCCGCGGTGCGGATAAATTCAACGCCGTCATTTGTTTATGGCTAGCTAACTCTAAATTTTTAGCATTGTTCGCAGCTCAGTCAACCCACCTGACTGCCTAGAAAAAATTATTTTTATGACGCAACTCCTCCTGCCTCTGTTTGGTTGGACAGACAAAATTCAATGACTTCATTTTTCATGGCCAACTAGCTCTAGCATCTTTTGGCATTGCTCACTTCTAAGTCAATCCACCTGATTCCTTGCAAAAAATTATGAACATTGTTCAACTCTTTCTACCCCTTTTACCTAAGTGCCGCCGCCCCACTGAAGCAACAAACGACGCAATGCGATTTTTACGGGAGTCCCGTAAAAATCGTATTGCGTCGTTTGTTGCTTCAGTGGGGCGGCGGCCTTAGGTTGCACAAGCAAATTTTCATACACACTTAAATCTTCTACGAATACATTGTCGCCTCTTTCACATCGTTCGCGGGTGATGAAAGTAAAAACGCAATGAATTTTCTGTGGAAAGAAAACAAGCATCAGCATGCATGAAGCCCTATGTAAACTAGAAGCAAAAATTGGTGAGAGTGCCATTTCGCTAACAAATGCTCTACTAGACGGGCCAAAAAAGTTGCCGCAGGGCGTACTCAGCAGGATGGATTAGGCCAATAGTTTTCGTAGTTTTCGAACAATTCAAAGCAACTTGAAGCTCAATTTTCCCTGTTATCTATTCACTACAACTGTACGTAACACCATAGTTTTTCTTGAAAATTTACTTTACATGGTAGCAATTGCAACAGCAATGTTAAAAGTATACAATTAATTTCTTTCCAAGTTACATCGACGATAGCCGGCAGACAACATACATGTCAAAGTATCGTTTACGAGCTAAAAGATCGTCTAAAACACGTAGTCGCTGAGCACTATGCACTGTGTATAAAAACCGTCCGGTAAAGAAGCAATAAAATTTCTCAAATTAATATTTTACAACTTCTGTTCTATGCAACTTTAGAATAATTTTGCCCTAAAACGTTGCAACCGCAAACGCCTTTCGTTACTGCGTGCGCATTAATATGTCGCGGCAAGCTGGATCTACACACAATATTGTCCCGTCAGAAACCCCGAAAGAGTTGTTCGTCCGCACCCCCCGCCTGAGAGTGCCAAGAGAAGCGTCGGATATATTCACTGCTTCGATTTCAACGGTGGCATTATTGGAAGTACATTCAAATATAAACTTGCCATATACTTTTGCCATTATCTGCAACGTAGTCTGATTTTCGCCTACGTGTTTTCATCAAACGTGACAGAAAATCTGCCATTATAATGAGGTTATTATATAAGTACTAGCGGGACCAGTGAAAATTGCACATTTAATTTTCATATTCACTTCCTAAAATATAAGTTCTAAGCTAAGCTTTATAGCTTACTTTAGTTGGCTAACGTAACTTTTCTAACCGAAACCACCTAGTGTAAATTGACGGCCGTCACTCAAGTCAAACGAGCTCCGTTTAGCCTAAAGTCTGCACCCCACGAGAGTCGAAACATGGGAACGTTTCTCCCTACTCTTCTGCTTAAGTTGCCGCGGGCGCAGCTTCGGATTGTCTAATATTATGGTGTAAAAAATGGCTTAAAAACTGAGCCGCGAAGGCAGTTGTTCCGCTCCTGAGAGCACCGCCTGCACAGTTTCAGAAATCTCTCTTTATTGCCTCCGCCAAGGAGGTTATGTTTTCATCGAGTTTGTTTGTTTGTCTGTGTGTCACCAAGATAATGAAAAAAGTTACGGACGGATTTCAAACAAAATTAACAGGAATTGTTATGCATGGTAAGAGGCATGGATGATTAACTTTTGGTAAAGATTCGTTCATTTGCTTGTGGTTGATTATCTGCCGGATTTTTCTTAATGCCACAACCTAAAAAGTTATACCCAGATTTTTTTAAATTTACGTCAGTTGTTAGGTATATTACGAAGAGTAAATTACTACATTTTCGTAACGATCTGTCGATTCGTTTGCTTGTTTGTCTCAGGGTTTGATTTTAATGCTTGTTAGCAAAACGACTCAAAAGATATGAGCAGATGTTTAAAAATGCAACGGAATTGTTTGTAATGTTGATATACATGAATGATTAAATTTTGGTGATAATCGGTTGGTCTGCTTGCGTGTTTGACTCAGAAGGTTTGATAGTAACATAACTCGAAAAGTTATGAACGGATCTTCAACAAAATTACAGGAGCTCTTAATGTCACTAAAAGGCGCAAACGATTAGATTTTGGTGTTGGTACAAAGAACATAAAAGTTTCAGAACCAAACCAATTTGAATTTTTACATACCTTTGCCTTGCTTAGCGGAGGTATGCGCTCTTAGACTGTTTTAGTTTCTATTCAATTTTAACGCACATCTACACATATTATTATTAAGACTTCACGCTTGAGCTCCCACGGACAGGTAATAATAACGCGTGGCCTGCGCGTTATCAGGCCGCCCCCATTGTCCGGCCACCGGACGCCGCTTTGTTTGCATGAGCTGGCTTTGGGTTTGGGGCTCTGGGTAGCCCCTGAGTTGGAGGAAATGCCACTCTAAA